>JAXQQM020085382.1:0-282456 GCA_034641835.2 Pinus albicaulis | reverse complement strand
CTTGAGTTGGGAGGTTTGGCTTTGGGAGTTCCATGAAAGGGAAGTGGTTTGCCACCTCTCATGGAAGCTTCCTTGAAGATAGGGCCAATCCCACAATTATAGGGATCCCAACTCTCCTTCCTCCATCTATAAAAGCTAGCTCATTGCCATTGCAAGCTAGTCTTGAAGTGCCTAAGCCTTGAATCTCCAAGTTCTCAAATTCCCAAGAGCCTTCATGCTGCAAGAGCCCTCATTTTTCCCTTAAGGCCGACTCAAGCAAGGAGACTATCGTCGAGAGACTCTTAGAGAGGCTTGTCCTATCCCTGGCAGGCTTTGCGAGACGTGAACGACTGGAGACCCTTCCGAAGGAGACCTCAGCGTCAGAACATTGGTTGTACTCTCTTTCGATTGCTTATTAATGAATGACTACCGGTTATGGTTCCACTCTGTTTTTCACTTATGATAATGATGAGTTATATCCTTTCTGACTGATATATAGTTGTGTATTCTGGATTTTATGCTTGTATTCGTGTTGTTTCTTGCATGTGCAGGTGTCCATTCACGGAGATCGTGGGGATCGTGATCTACCGAGGCTGAGGAACGGGAACGCTGTCTCTTCTACGAATCATAGCACCGGACTCCAGGTAGGCCTCCATCGTTGGCTTATTTATTCGCAATTAGGAACTTGCGCTGTAGCATTTGATGATTGTTGCTAGACTCGTTCTGGGCTAGTAGGGATCGCCTCTGTCCACAGAGGGGATTTACCTCTTCAACAGTACAGCAGGAAACAAAGATCCATGGCACTCAGTTCAGCTGAAGCCGAATACATGGTAGCAAGTCAAGCTGCATGTGAGGCTATCTGGATCAGGAAGATCCTGGTTGGTTTGTTCAGTTCACATTTAGATCCTACAGTGATACATTGTGATAATCAATTGCATTAACTTCCAAGTTAACTTTTGTTTCACGATATCTAAACATATTGATATCCTGGGATTACTATACTCTAAAGATTGTGCCAAACGAAGATCATGTTGCTTCAAAGTATATCTTCCACAAAGGACTGTGGATGCGTATATTCCGACGAAGGTTCTCACCGACGAAGGTTCTCACGAGGAGCAAATTCAAATACCATAGAGGCAGGATCGGGGTGAAGGATAATCCATATCTTGTTGAGAGGGAGTGTCTGGGGAGCTCAACAAGATGATGAGTTTAGTGAAAAGAGTCACCTTCACTAAGTGGGTCCAGTGCTATTTTTAGTGCAAGTTCTGCTTTAGACATGATGATCATATTTCAGAAGTTGCAGGATGATATTTGTGGATGGTTGGTCAAGTTGGAAAAATAGACGAAATTCTATTTTTATAATATTGGGCAAAGTCTATTTATAGATTGTCAATCTAAAAATAGATGCATGTCGATTATTATTAGCTCTTAATAATAACCAGACTCTAAACAACAAATTATTCTCTTGGAGCACTTTGTTTCAGTGCACAGATGTGGCACATCAGTGGATTGAGGGAATTACACAATTCCCAAGGGTTTACTGGAGCTAATGCATGGAGGACTCAGTTAGAACTCAAGTGGCAGAGTTATGACACAGATGGAAGAAGTAGTTATGGAGTTGTATTTAGTTTAACTCAGTTAGACTCAGTTGAGCTAGTTGTATCTAGTCTAACTGAATGATATACTAGTGAGAGTGGAGTGAATTAATTCACAAATAATAACTCATTAATCAACTGAACAATACAATAGTTAACTACAGTGCATGGCAGTTTCAGTGGAGACCCAGTGGAGAGATAGGTGAAAGGGCAAGATGGACTATCTGTTGTGACTATAGTGATGCATTGATTGCATCACACACACATTGGAGTTGCCAATGAGGATTTCGCAGTCAAGGCAAGGGTAATTCAAATTCATTCAGAGCTATTCTTTAGCAGGGATTTCGTAGTGGAGGCAGGCTAGCAGGAGGCAAAGATCGGTGCATGGATTTGCAAGATTGCTCCTTATTAGTGTATGACGATTGTACTGTACTAAGAGCTTGATAAGCTTTGTATGAGGATTTTCATATGATTCCATGATACATAATATATAGTTGGGGTTTTCAGCTTCAGGCTTTCCTGGTTAAAAACAACTGTGTTATGTGCGATTATTTTTATTTATGCTTTACATGTGTGTGCAATTAATTTTCCGCAAAAGATTAACAAGTGGAATGATTCAATATCTTGCATAAAGTTAAATAGTGTGAGATTAGGTGAATCTAGGACATATGCATGCTTAGTGCATATAATTTCTACAATTTATTTTACCTCAAAAAAGTATAACAAGTTTCCTTTCAGCCACTTGTTTGCTACCACAATCATCCTACAAGATAGGATCATAAAAGTAAAATTTGGTGCCAATAGTGCACACCAAGAATCATGGGGCATTTCCCATAAACCACCCATAGAATGGCCAACATCAATACTGAAAATGGCCTCAAGTACATCACAATACAATATAAAAGAAGGAAATATCCTCCTTGGTACAATATGCTGCTCATAAAAAGTAAAGGAGTACAAGTCATTATGCATAAATGTGCATCCTCTATCATGTACTTTGGTCATTGAGCTGAATGGCTCAACTGAAAGTTCTCCCTCACTCTCAATGAGTAGGGAAGTGGTTGTGACAACGTCTCCATCATCATCCGGGCTCTGCATCTCTCCATATGCTGACATACATCTTGCTGGATGCCCTCCCAAGTGAACTCCTCCATCAAGGAATAATATGCATCAAAGTACATGGAAAGAAAGTCCACATGTGTTGCATGTAATAGCTTCTCCTTGAGCTCAAAAGCTTTAGTAAAGAATACTCTGCCATAAGAATAGATGACCTCATCATCCAACATGTATCTATCATCTCCCTCCGGATCATCAAGAATCATGCAAGCACCAAGATCCTTGGAGTACTATACCAAAAGTTGAGATCTCCAATATGGATCAATCCTCCTAAGAGACAACACTAAAGATCTGAAATGTGAAGCTCCCCACATGCTGCTGTCTTCTCCTTTGACATCCCTCATGCCAAAGTCATCCTCCAAAGTGTTTCCATGCCCAACATGCAGCTGCTCATGCTTAAGTAGAAGTGGTGACTTTTGGAAGTTGGCCTCCCATGAGAAGCTACCATCCAAAAAGAACCTCCTGATCTTAGCCAATGTAAGCATGAGTGGCATCCATATACTCCAATATGTGGAGGATTCCTTCCTCAATAGAAGTACCCTCTGTTTCTCCAAATCCATGGAGTGGTCTCCTTGCACCATGGTGGTGCCATCGTACATCATTGCAAAAACTTCTGTCAGCGCAGATTATGTAGTGAGAGTGGGCAATACTGAAAATGGGAGAATGTCTCCATCCTCCTTGAGTCTATCCCAGACTCTCTACGTTGTACTAGACCCCTCCAAAGTATCCATCCCTCTGAGATCTAAGAGTGGTGAACCAAAGGGTAAGATGTCTCTCACCAAATCTAGATCTGGTAGCCTCCCAAGTGGAATACTCCCATGTAGTGAGACATCAAGATCTATAGTAGACTGTATATATGAGTGGAATGATTTTTCCCTCCTTTCACTGTGCAATACAGTCCCCTTCTTCTGTGTAGAAACTGCCTGAAATAAATAAGGGTGGATGCTCATCATCCCTTGATGCTGATCCTTCTTTCATTCTTCTCCTCCAACTCACAATCTACAAAAACTGATACATGCTGCTCCGGAATTGTGCTTTCATCTGCACATGTTAGATCATTTGGAACTCCTTGAAAAGACACAAGGGATCCTCTAATGGAAGCAATGGTTCCCTTTCCACCTCCATGTGGTGATGGATCTTCTTCTGATGGTACAACGCTGTTAACCCTTATTTGCTCATCCTCTTCATCAATCTTTGAGAATGCCTCATCATCAATGAGAGACCCTAGATCTTGGTCTTCCCTTGAAGGAGGAGTCTCCATGTCTTCATCTATAGAAGAGGGTTCTTCAATAAGTGGGGATATTTCACTATGCAAGGTATTATGCATGTTTTTATCCCCTTCAACAGAAATATGGAGTGGAGTTGGTAAAATAATTCCCTCGAACTCATGCAAAGGTTTTGAATTTTTGGTTTCAGCAAAAGATGTTTTACAATGTTTAATATCAAATATTTTCACTGTATTCTTAGTGAAATCTACTTAAGTATTTTCACTTGCATGATGAAATGAAGCATAGCTATAAAACCACCAATCACGGGCCATACCTTTAATGTGCAGCGCTACTACTCTAATGGCCTCCTTTTCTAAGACTTGGTGTAGCTGAAAATAGGAATCTAGCTCGTTCACCCAAGCCTTGGCTGTGCACTTTGCTGATCCATCAAAGTTAGATATAAATATTCTACCTATCTTTCTTCTATTATGGTTGTTGGATCTTTTGTCTTCCTTGAGTTGGAAAAACCCTTGGAAGTCCAAGTGATCTTTGAATCTCCAAGAATGAGACTCATACTCCTGAAGATAGTCACTCAAGTTCTCCTCCTTGGGTGCATCTTCTTCCTCCATTTCTCTTGCAGTAAATATGGGCAATACTCTGTGCTATGGATCTGCATGTGTGTCTAAGTTTCCACAACCATCATGTAAATATCTAGGGCTTGCTTCCCTTTCAAAACCTCTTGGAGATTTTCTACACCTCTCCCCTTTCATCTCCTTGATATCTTCCTTGATATTTTTCATAATTTGGAAAAGAAGTTGGGAGATCCTCTCTTCCTTCATTTCAAATAATGGATTCATGCCTTTGTTTCTTCTGTACAAATTCTCCTTCTTGTGAGAAGCTTCTCCTCCTAATGGCATAATTTTTTGAATGCACAGGGTGAGCCAAGATTATGCTCTGATACCACTGTAATATTCCAAAATGGAAATAGCACAATAAAATGAATAATATTGTAAAGCACAAAAAATATGAACATTTTGAAAAGAATCAATTGCAGCCATCATTTTATTAAGATATCAGCAACAATATACAAAAATATCTTGAGGGTCAAGCCACTCAAGCAATAAGAACAAGCCTCCAATGATCATATCAATAAGCACATGAGTTGCTACTACTGTATAGAATGCCGGAAAGTAGTGACATCGTTGTCTATATCAATGTAGCTGCTGCTGTAATCATACAAAAATGTAATATGACTAATAGATACAAAAGCAATGCCTTAATAGAAGATATTTACATACATACTTAAACAACTTTATGATTAAGTAGAAACATGCAAGAATATACAATGTGACAAAATAACATTAAAGGTGAACAGTTACCTGTAAAACCGGAATTGAATAGAATATATATGAAAGATCTGAAATATAATTTTCCTCCAATAATATTTACCATAGAAGGCTGATCCCTCTATTCATAAATAGACCCTCCTGATATGCCCAATACAACCTTCAACAACTGCTTCAAAATAACACATAATAGTTTGTAACTACACCGTGAGGGAGCTGCACATCTCCCTCATGCAAAAAAGTAGAAACATGCCTAGAGCTTCCTTTCTGATCTCCACGGATAAGCGAGCCCTCCAGACAAAACAAGCCTTAATTCGCTATGTGATCCTCTTCATTTGACTCTTAAAATACAAACTTAACCTTTCAAATGAAAGAATCCAGGCTTTCTAGGCTAAAGTTGGGAGGTAGCTTGGAAAAAATTATGGAATGAGGAAATGTATCCCAAAGAACCTCTCCTTCCCTAAGGATGAGGTAGGGATTCCCGACTAGAAACACCCTTTTGCTAAACAACACTGCAACCCTGCTAAACAACAAGAGGAAGCAAAGTCTAAAAGGACCAATAGCAATGATAATAAAAACATGAATAACAATGGTTTCCATCCCCTCCATATATAGCATGAGAGCCTCCTCACATTGGGTCCCATACATACTTGCCACCAAGCTCATGCAAGTTTTCCTCCACTAAAACTGCATTGTCTCATCATAAAGACCACTCATGCATGAAAACGTTGTTGATTTGGTCAAAGTTGATCTGTCTGAATATGTATCCCCTCCAATCATACCCAGAAGGTGTTGTCTTTAGTCGCTATTCTTCCTCCTTTCACATTAGGAGGTTATTTTTCTTCCATATATTTCAAGAACCTCCTTTACCTCCACGTTACCTTCACCTATCTAGTGATAGAACAATTATAATATTCCACATGACATGAAAGCTAAATTTTTGGAATATTACATAGAGTTTGTGTGGGCTAGTCATATCCACTAGGCCTACTACGCTCTATGACACAGTAGGGTGGACTAGGGACTTGCAGGATGCCATGCTGAGGATGAGAGCTCCTTTTCCCTCAAACCAACATTCCAGTAGAGGGGGAAAGACGTGAGAGCTCCACCCTCGAGAGGGAACCAGGGCCGAGGGCCTTTGGATGATGATACCGAGAGAGACTTCAGACGGAGGAATCTTTTCTTCAATTGCTAGGAGCCATGGGCACCGAGTCATTGTTATGCTGCGGGAAAGACACATTAGATTGAGGTATTCTCTGACAATGAGGGAGAAGATCAAACATATCAGGGGTTGGAGGGAGATGCCAACACTGGTGCACTAGGAAGAGATCATCCACCACCACCTCCCCTAGCAGCAGGAGGAGCAACATTTGCACCTACTGGAGGAGTCCTTGTATCCTTACGGGGAAGTTCCCAAGTACTTAACGCTGAGAGTTCGAGGCACAGTCTAGGGGCAATGTGTCTCAGTACTGGTGGACATCAAGGCCACACACAACTTCATCGATGCCCAGCTAGTGCAGAGGAGGGTCATACCGCCAGAGACATTTTATGGTTTCTCCGTGTTGGTTCTGTTGTACGGTAGAACAACCCCCATTTTTAACTTGTTTACATCAAATAATGATGACCCTTTCTATAAAATTTTTGGCTAAACACCTTCTAGGATTTTTATTAAGTCAATTATCTTACGATTTTGTTAATTTTTCATTTTCTTTAGATTCTTGTTTTGATTGCTTGGTTGAGATCGATTTTTTATAAGCTTCCTGTTGACGCTTGTTTTGTATCATTTGGTCAACCTGTTAGTAAATAACACTCATTTGAAGTTTAATCAATTATGTCGTATGGGTTAGAAAATGCGTAAAATGTATAATATTTCATTCTTTTTAAAATTAGTTCAATAATACATTTAGTTTAAAAATAATAACCCACAGTTAGTTATGACTAATATTTTTCATTTTTTTACAGCGAAATAACGAAGTATCGGGATTTTGATAATTTACTCCAATTTTCAAATAAACCCGAAATATCCAAAATGTCAAAGTGGCTGTAGCTTATTTAGGCAAATCATCATTTTAGATAAATTCATAATCTAATTAAACATCATGAAACCAAAACAAAAAACTAATTTTTAATGTTAAATTTTAAATTAATTAAATTAATTATTATATAATTAATTAATTAAATTAAAATTTAATATATATATATATATATATATATATATATATATATTTAAAAATAAAAAAAACAAAAATATAAAAACTAGAAATAAAATCGGAAAATCAAATCGGGAAATTTCAATCGCTATATAATTTTAGAAACTCCGATGCAATGAATTACACCCGATGCGATTGAGCTCGTTACCTCCGATCCAATTAAGCTTGTTAGCCCCGATGTGATTGAGGCACATTTATCCAATGCGATTGAATTGAATTCATTTCATATGATGGTGTTAAGTAGTAACGTTAGTGGAATATGAATGTTAGTAGTGGTAAGTTAGTCTAAGCCATAGGTTAGTCTTGGTTTAATGTATACAAATATTAATGTTAGTTTTAATTTAATATTTGTTGGTATTAAGTTAATCTTATGTTAGTTTAAAAATATGTAGTGTTAGTTTGTCATAGGTATAATGTTAGTTAGTTTTAAATAAGTATAATGCTAGATTGTTTTAAGTTAGTGTAGTTTCAAATTAATTGTTAATAATACATTAGTTTTTAATTAATATAATATTAATATTATATTAAGGTAGGTTAGTTAGTAATATGAAAGTTTTAGTGTTAAGTTAGTGTTAGTGATAGAATAGTTTTAGATTAATATAATGTTAATTTAGTTTTAGTTTAATAATTAATTAAATATTTAAATATTTAAAATATAATTAATTTAATTCGATTTATTATTAATTAGATTAATTTGTTTATGAATAGGTAATTATATTAATTAGTTAGATTAATATTTATTAAATAATTAGTTTAGTCTATAATTAAGAATTAAATTAGAATTAATTATTAGTTAATTGTAGGCTAATTTAGGATTATATTTTTAATTCAAAATCTGATTTTTTTAGCCCAGTATCAAAATTTCCAGATTTATATCAGATTTAACTTATGAACTTTGGAGGCTCATAAATTGAGTTTTACTTAACCAAATGAGGCCCAGGACAGCTCATTAGAAAGAGAAAATCAAGGAGAACATTTTTGAGGAGGTTTCACTAATAGGTTTGATCATGTGTTGGGTCAAAAATTAGGCAGAAAATCAAGCTCTGAATTTCTAAAATAAAATCAATTTTCTGAGTTTTGTTTTCTTCATTTTCATTTGCCAAGCTTCTTCTAATTGCATATTCATGCATTAATAATGTCCTTGGTTAATTAAAATCACTATGAGCATCAATAAGAAGCTCAAATTTTCTTTTTATTTATTTAAATAGAATTTGATTGGATTTGTTTTAAGGTTAGAGATTATATTTTGATTTTATTGTTGCATCTTAATTCATTTTAATTTCTTTTTGCAGGAAAAACAATAGAAGGGATATGAAGAAAAAGATCTCAATCAATGAGAAGACTCTAGCAACTAAAGATTGGAATTTTTGAGTAATTAAATTTGGATTGGGCAGTTTTTTCTTCAACAAACTCTCTTCTAAAAATACTTTTGGAAGGATTATAAATTGCAGATTTCAAAATGTAAAAGAGGCAGCTCTGCTCTGCAATTCCAGACTTCTAAAATCATTTATGTAATAGGAATTTAGATTTGTAGATGGGGAGGAGAGAAAATTTCAGATTTGAACATTTTTGAGGGTTTTTCTTTATGTATTGAATTATGCCCGATGGATAGAGTTTGCATTTCTGCAGCTCTAGTCTTGAAAGTAGAAATTAAAGTAATGTAAAGCACTGTTAGAGATCGGGATCAGAGAAGCAGATTCAATTAAATGGTATTTTTGGCATTTCTGTATCAAATACCAATTTCATTTTTATGTTAATATAATTGTTGTTTCATTTTATTCATGTTTTGGCATTTATGTTGATATGGATAATTTGTTTCAAATTTTTATGTATCTCTACTCTTATGAATTACACTATGATTTCTAAGTAACCATTACTTAGCAATCTGTCTTATAAAACGGATTTATTAAATAGTAATGTGTTGTGAATTTCTTCCACATATTATTGTTTAATTATTGGCTTGACTGATTTGTTAATAAATATCATTTTCGTGAATTTCTTCCGGAGTGTTGTTGATTTATTATTTCAGTCAAATGGTCTCAATAGAATATGTTTTGGGACTCACAAATGTGAGCTAAATTGAATTTCTTCGTTAGCTTGACATTAATTTAAATCCAGACATATTTAAATTCTCATTATTTAATTATCTTGCTCTTAGTTGGGTTAGATCTATATCTACCTAATTGAGATAGGATTTAGATTAGTTGCATTATAGAATAAGTTTACATTTAGATTAAGTTTTACATTCTTTTAAGTCCTCTTCTCAAAGAGGCAAAATCTTAATTGTGGTTTGACTGAACCCAAATTAGCTTAAGGGTCATTCTCTTTTCCGACCAGCAAGAAGAATTGATCTGATATCCCTGTCTATTAGTAGTTAAGGATATATCATAAACCAATAGCGGTAGGGAAAAGGTAACTGGACCTAGTTAAACCAGTCGGAGCCACTATCATAAATGGAAAAGGAGTTGTATTAAGGTCCGGACCGGGTGGTTATCCCCCAATGTTGTAGCAGCGATTTTCGAGGCTTCAAAATTTTTGGCACTAGAAGGAGGGCCTGAGATTTGTTTTACTTTGGAATCTTTGAATTCTAACATTTCATTTTTTACAATGGCTCCTTTAAAACTTCCAATTTGGAGTTGTATACATGGACATGCATCTTCCAATACTCCACCCGAAGTGGTAAGACTCTTGTCTTAGGTAAAGTTTAATGGTAAGAAAAATTCTTCTACTTTTAATCATGTCTTTCAATTTATTCAAAATGTTTCAAATTATGATTTTCAAGGAATTGATGAAGGCATTTTATGCAGAATTTTTACTCTCACATTTGCGGCAAAAGCTAGAAACTGGTGTTGAACTCTTTTGGTTGCCTCAATTCATAGTTGGGATCAATTTGTTACCATTTTCATTTGTAAATTTGATGGATACGATTATGAACATGTATGTGATGAAATTGAATATCTACGAAGATTTGAAAATGAGTCTGTTAGAGATTTTAATATTCAATTTCATTTGAATTGTTTAAGATTTAAAGTTGAAGATAAACCTACGGAAGAAGAATCACTAGATTGGTTTAAATATATTTGATCTCTTCCTCCCATTCCCAATCCATATGAAATTAGTTCAAGTTTTGTCCCATCCCCTTCTAACATAAACGAGAATTCCAATATGGATGTGCAAACAAATTATGGTGAAGTGGTCTCACAAAGCTTGGAAAATATTTCTATTCAAATGCAAGAAATCAGTAGCATCAATTTTGGAGAAAGAGATGCTTTAAAATATGAAAATTCGTTTGCATAAAATTTAGAAAATCAGACCGCAAATCAAAAAGTGCAAGCAACAATCAAAGTAAATAGTAACACACAAGTTGCTGTACAAATTTCTAAATTTTTTCATGATAAGAAAATGTCACATTCAGAAAATCAAAGCACAATTCTTCAAAAAAGCATGGATACACAAATAAATGATCTAGAATCTGAAATTTATAGTGAGCATGATGTACGAGAGTTCTCAAACAGAGAAAATTTTGAATTCATTATTTTTGATTCTCATTTTTCCCTTTATCTTGATATTTTTATTATTGGTAATTTCTCCTTTCTTGGTATTAATGATATTTCAGAAAATAAAGAGGATGATCTAAATGAATTACCAACAAATTTTTATCAAGATAAAGAAACAATTAATGATCATTCTTTTGCCATTAATGAACATGAATTTTTTATTCCTCCTTGTTTTGATGTATTGGACGAGATCGAAGGGAATTCTAAAGAATATTGTGAAGTCATTTATGATAATTATTCTGACATCAAGGATGTTGATTTCTGTTCTTCTCAAGAGTATCCTCATGATAAAATTCAAATAACATCTGAGAATAAGGAACATTTCAATTTAGAAATTATTCCAACCAATCCTAATTTTAGAGCAACAAATTATCTTCAAGATTTCACCATTCAAGAAAACATTCCAATTTATGATTCATATCATGATCAAACTCCCATTCCTACTCATAATCATAATTCTCTTTTTAATTCACAAGTTGGAATTGGAAATTATTCAAATTCCATTATTCTCGCCAATCATTGTGAAAAAGAAATTATTTCAAAGCAATCCCAATTATGCTGTAACATTAGTTGTACCAATAAGGATTTCATTTTAATTTTTCTTTCATACTTATTTTGTTTAAATTTAGATTTTTTTTTCTGATTTTTTTTTTCAAATTTTTGACACTCTACGCTGGCATATTGAGTGCTTTAATAGTGAACACTCAATTGATGCATTGCACTATTGGGAAATTGAAGTTTCATATTATAATCATGAACATCAAAAGCTATTTATATTTCAATTTCAATCAAAGCTAATGTTTTATCAAAAGCTTCTATTTTCCCAAAGGCAGTGTCAACAAGAGAATGTATTTTTACAATCTGGCCAATGATCTAATCCAATTGATAATTTTCCATCTTATTTGACAGATTTCCATCCACTTTTCATTAACTCATTTGGAAATTGTTTGGAAAGTTTTCCTTCATGGAAAATTGTTAATAGTTTAACACTTACACATTACACTAAAATTTTTTTTCAGGCCTTTCAAATTAAAAGCTCATGTCCACAATCTGGCCTGTCATCTCCTCTTTTAAACATTTTCCAATCATTAATGGAAAACCATCCATATTTTTATGATCCAATTGGAATTCAGTTGGAAAAGAAATTTCAAAAGAAGGAGATTGTAAATAAGCTGTTAACAATAACTGTAAATTCTACTTACAGATTTAATTTTTTTAGATTTGTGTTTTTATTACTAACATTTGAACTGTACATATATGCAGGAATTAAAATAAGAGAATGGTTACACTAGAAATATGACTATACCTAGTCATTTTCATGTATATGTTTAGAATAGAAGTAGAATTAATTTAGTTTGTTTGTTTTATGTAGTTAATTTATTCTTAATAGTTCTGCAAATAAAAAAAAATAAAAATAAAAATAAAAAAAATTAAATAAAGAAAGCAATCAACCCTTCTCATATCATATTCATTTTCAGGGAAATATTTGCTTCTTATCAGAAAAATTCTAATTCTTGCTTCCCATTTTTAAATCAAAATTTATTTCAGCAATATCTCTACTCTGCCCATTTTGAATAACATCTTGACTAAATTCAATTGAAGTTGCACTTGGCACCAATCACCTCAAAGCCACTTTTCTCTATTTTGAAATGTCCTCATACGATTTTCTCCTAAAAATTTATTTGTTAAAGGTTTTGAGGATATAAAACTTCATGATCTCATTATCCCATGAAATGTATGACTGTCTATTATAAGCCTAATGCCAATTTAATCATTATTAGTCAGTCTCACTTTTCGCTGTAATCACATGAAGTTCATATTATCTCCTTTGAAATTTGTTAAAAATGACTTTAAGGATGTCCATACATTTAAATCTGTGTTGATATTTTTTCCATAATTAGTGGCTTTATCCCATCCTGATCTTTAGTTTATTATCTGATGCTGCAATATGCATCATATTTATTTGCTAAAAAATTTATTAAACAGTCACTATAACAATACAGATTTTTCTCAAGTTAATTCGGAATGAGGAGAGGAAATAAATTGCTGTTGTAATTCAAAGGGAAGCCTATTTTCACATTTATTTCTGGTGAATTTTATGAGTTTCAGATTTCCTGAACATGAGTAAGCAGATTTTATTTAGACTGATTACACACTCCGATTTAGAATAAATAAGAGATGAGTTTGAAAAAAGTTAGAATTTTGATAAATCAAAGGAAGAATTGGAAGATTCATAAGGTAAAATCCACAGACAATTTCCTTCCAGGTACACATTTACATGTTCATTTTCATCTAGTTTCTCTTTTCCTTAGTTTATTTTTTATTCTTGTTCTATTTCATTTGCAGGTTTTCATTTGTTTTCAAAAACTTCAAGTAAGTAGCAAACCCATTTCAAATTTGCAACAGGTTCAAGGAAATTTTTATTTTGTGATTCATTAGAATTTGAGCTTTCTTTAACTTTGCTTTCATTCATTTAGAAAATCCAATTGAAATTTAAAACAATATCACAAGATTCATGCCTGAAATGTTTCAACTTGATTTTTGATGCAAGATCTCCGATGTGTTACCTCATTCAATTTTTCATAAAATACCATATCGCATTTCGCATTTCAGAGGTTTTCAATTGAATATATTTCCATTATCTTGAATAATCGCTCTGTGATAATCAACTTTACCAATATTGTGATATACACATAATTCGGGATCCGATATTAAATTTAAATCAAGTTCATAAGAAATATCGCGTCTGTTCAATCACAATAGTGGTAGGGTCATAATTTTAAAAGCACCGATGTCTCAGACTCGATGCGATATTAAACTGTTATAATAGATTTATCGGACTCATTCTCCATCGCATATTGGCATATCATATTGTTACATCATGCATTTAATTTTGTCGATCACCAATCGCATTGGGATGAATTCAAAAGTTTATTTTTCATCGCAAAAGTTCCGATGCGATAGATCGAATTGTAAAAACACATTAAACATGAAGTTAATCCTTCCATTTGAAAAGTTCCGATGCAATCGCAAATCGGGGAGATCACATTCTAATATATTCGTTTGAAAGACCTCTGATGCGATAAGTCTAATCACAAATTGCAAATCAGGAGGAAAATTGAATACATCATTGTGCACTCATTTTAAAAGTTGCGATGCGATAATTCAATGCTGATTTCTCATCGCTCATCGCTTTTCACTAATCGCCGATTGTTCATCGCTTATCATTCTTTGTTCATCACCGATTATTATAAATATCACATCGCTACTATTGCAATAATAATATTGGCATTTCCAATATGATTATTTTCCAACATTTTGATATGCTGATATCGATATCGCTCATCGCATTTTTGATGCTCATATCATAATGCCGAAAACCACGTCTTCTATCGCATTTCTGATATCGCAATCATCTCATCGTTTTTCATGGTCATGTCACTATTCCGAATCTGCGATGCGCAATGTGCAATGCTAAAAATACAAATCGCAAAATGCGGTGTGCGATGTGCAATTTGTGACATGTCTATCCCCAATCCTAAATACAACATTTCTTCAATGATATGATCGCTCCATCTCATCGCACATATTCTTTTCGCATGATCTCATATCGAAAATTTGCTACTGTAACCCTCGATGCAATAAACTTCAACGCATGAAGTACGCATCATCCGATAAGGTATTGTATTAAAGCAATCTTGGGTAATCGTTATGATACTAAAGCGATTGATGAAAAATTTGTAGCATATTCAAATCATTTCGATTTCTCATATATTTTAGTTTTAAATAATTCCATAATTAAATATGAAATTCAAGACCTCTCTATTTTAAATTTCATTATCTTAAATTTGCTTTTAAAACTGAAAAAATTATAAAATCATGGAATTTGTATAAAACTTATAATATTTTGAGAACATTCATCACTGCAAATTCTCAATCTCATTTCTGATGCATTTGTTTTAATTTGAACTCCCTTGAACACAAAGCATTTCATTTTTACATTTTACTGCTTGCTTTAGTTTAAATAAAATAAATAATGATTTTGGGTTATACGATTTTGGTTAGTTTACCTTCTTCATATTTTTTATTGTCAACTAAAAAAAGAAATCAGCTATTATTGGATAAATTGATACCTTTAGGTAAGATCAAATGCAATTATACAACGGTAAGATTCATGTACCCACTTTCATTAATTTCCATTTCGTTACTTTAGTTTCAGTTTTGTTTTTTAAAATTATGTTGATATTTGAATCTGTTTTGTAGCTTTTCATAAAAGCTTTCAATTATATGCCAAATCATATTTTGGAAGCCCTATGCTCTTTTCCTGGTTTTATTTCAATAAGCAACAATAGTCTTCGTTGAAACAACTACACTAGGAAGTTTCTAAAACTTTAATTTGTTTCTTTAAAGCATTCCTTTTATTAGAAAATGATTAAGATAATGCTTTCAAACAAGAAGATTGACATTAGACAAAAAATTTTCATTGTGGTTGAATTTTATGATCAATGCTATCTAAAGCCTAAAAAATTTATAACCCTGCAAGGTATCATTTTTCTAGATCTCGACATAGGAAGGAATGATTACATGATTATTTTCTTTTATTTCATGTGTTGCGACATTGGTATAAACATTCTTGTTAGAGTTTGTATTTCAAAACTTGGATTTTCCTTTCCACTTTTTAATTGCTTCATTTTTTATTTTTGTTTACTGATTTCTTTTCTCACTTTAGCTTAAGAATTCTTTTCCTTTGGTTTTTAGTTTTGATTTTGGTGACTTCGCCATGATTTATATGGAAGGCCTTCTTGTTACCTAACAATGGTTGGCATACACAGGAAAAATTGTTAATAGTCTCCTATTAGTTTTTTCTTAAATCTTTTAGCAAAATTGTTTTTCTTATTATAAAGGTAGACATACTTAAGGAAGAGATTAAAAAACAAGAAAAGTTGACAAAGTATCATGAAATCTGAGAAATTTCTTTTTCATCAAAATTGTAATTATATTGAGATTTCAATATTTTATTAGCAGTCAAGAAAAGTTATTTTTAACCAAGTAAAGACACTTTACATCAAAGCACTTTTAACTCTGAAATTGTCATTCTGAACTCTTAAGGAGTTAATGATTCTCTCTATTTAAAATAATTTTATTTGTGTAATCCACAAATATATTTAAACTTAAAAGAGAAGAGGTCTCATCATGAGCCTGCTTACCATGATCATAGGGAAAAAAATAGGCTGACATTACCAACAGTGCTAAACAAACCAGGGTAATAGCTTATAATTGCAAACAATTGTAAGACAAGGGGTCTCATCACGAGCCAACTTGTTCAGTCCAATTATAAGCAGTGAATGACATTGTCAACTATCTGGCTACCAAACCAGGACAATGGCTTTTAAGAATTAAAAAATAATAATAATAATAATAATATATATATATATATATATATATATATATATATCTAGGTCAATAATTCTTAAATAGATAGGATTCTGAATCATTGATGATTAAAAGGTAATCCTATCGAGACTATAGATGTTTGTTGGCAACAGTGGCTCTACCTATGACAAATGAGTATATTTTAAAAGCTAAGCTGTAAAGTGACCCCTGCTTTATCTCTACAACTAATTAAAGACTGACATAGAATTATGAAGTATTTTAATTTGTGAGGAATTTCAAGAAAATTATAGTAAGATGATTATTGCTTTTATTCAGATTAATGAACCTAGTCAAGGATTCCAAAAATAATTTTCTCTTATTTAATTATTTTTACTTTAATTTTGAGAAAATTTCATCAAACATAGATAACTGTTTCTTCCAGTGAATCGCCAATTGTTGTATGGTACAACAACCCCCCATTTTTAACTTGTTCACATCAAATAATAAGGACCCTTTCTATAAAATTTTTGGCTAAATACCTTCTAGGATTTTTATTAAGTCAATTATCTTACAATTTTGTTGATTTTTCATTTTCTTTAGATTCTTGTTTTGATTGTTTGGTTGAGATTGATTTTTTATAAGCTTCCTGTTGATGCTTGTTTCATCTCATTTGGTTAACCGGTTAGTAAATAGCACAAGTTTAATCAATTATGTCGTCTGGGTTAGAAAATGTGTAAAATGTACAATATTTCATTCTTTTTAAAATTAGTTCAATAATGCGTTTAGTTTAAAAATATTAACCCATAGTTAGTTATGACTAATATTTTTCATTTTTTTACAGCCAAATAACGAAGTATTGAGTTTTCGATAATTTACTCCAATTTTCAAATAAACCCGAAATATCCAAAATGTCAAAGTGGCTGTAGCTTATTTAGGAAAATCAACATTTTAGATAAATTCATAATCTAATTTAAACATCATGAAACCAAAACAAAAAACTAATTTTTAATGTTAAATTTTAAATTAATTAAATTAATTATTAAATAATTAATTAATTAATAAATTAAATTAAAATTTAATATATATATATATATATATATATATATATATATATATATATATATATATATATATATATATATATATATCAAAAAATAAAAATATAAAAACTAGAAATAAAATCGGAAAATCCCCTTAGGAAATTTCAATAGCTATATATTTTTAGAAACCTAGATGCAAGAAATTACCGATCTTTGATTGACTAGATTACGTCCAATCCGATTAAGCTTGTTAGCCCCGATGCGATTGAGGCACATTTATCCGATGCGATTGAATCACATTCATTTCATATGATGGTGTTAAGTAGTAACGTTAGTGGAATATGAATGTTAGTAGTGGTAAGTTAGTCTAAGCCATAGGTTAGTCTTGGTTTAATGTTTACAAATATCAACGTTAGTTTTAATTTAATATTTGTTAGTATTAAGTTAATCTTATGTTAGTTTAAAAATATGTAGTGTTAGTTTGTCATAGGTATAATGTTAGTTAGTTTTAAATAAGTATAATGTTAGATTGTTTTAAGTTAGTGTAGTTTCAAATTAATTGTTAATAATACATTAGTTTTTAATTAATATAATATTAATATTATGGTAAGGTAGGTTAGTTAGTAATATGAAAGTTTTAGTGTTAAGTTAGTGTTAGTGATAGAATAGTTTTCGATTAATATAATGTTAATTTAGTTTTAGTTTACTAATTAATTTAATTAGATTTATTATTAATTAGATTAATTTGTTTATGAATAGTTAATTATATTAATTAGTTAGATTAATATTTGTTAAATAATTAGTTTAGTCTATAATTCAGAATTAAATTAGAATTAATTATTAGTTAATTGTAGGCTAATTTAGGATTAGATTTTTAATTGAAAATCTGATTTTTTTATCCCAACATCAAAATTTCCAGATTTATATCAGATTTGACTTATCAACTTTGGAGGCTCATAAATTGAGTTTTACTTAACCAAATGAGGCCCAGGACAACTCATTAGAAAGAGAAAATCAAGGAGAACATTTTTGAGGAGGTTTCACTAACAGATTTGATCATTTATTGGGTCAAAAATAAGGCAGAAGATCAAGCTCTGAATTTCTAAAATAAAATCAATTTTCTGAGTTTTGTTTTCTTCATTTTCATTTGCCCAGCTTTTTCTAATTGCAGATTCATGCATTAATAATATCCTTGGTTAATTAAAATCATTATGAGCATCACTAAGAAGCTCAAATTTCCTTTTTATTTATTTAAATAGAATTTGATTGGATTTGTTTTAAGGTTAGATATTATATTTTGATTTTATTGTTGCATCTTAATTTATTTTAATTTCTTTTTGCAGGAAAAGAAATAGAAGGGATATGGAGAAAAATATCTCAATCAATGAGAAGACTCTAGCAATTAAAGATTGGAATTTTTGAGCAATTAAAATTGGATTGGGCAGTTTTTTCTTCAACAAAATCTATTCTAAAAATACTTTTGGAAGGATTATAAATTGCAGATTTCAAAATGTAAAAGAGGTGGCTCTCCTTTGCAATTCCAGACTTCTAAAAGCATTTCTGTAATAGGAATTTAGAGTTGTAGATGGGGAGGAGAGAAAATTTCAGATCTGAACATTATTGAGGGTTTTTATTTATGTCTTGAATTATGCCTGATGGGCAGAGTTTGCATTTTTACAGCTCTAGTCTTGAAAGCAGAAATTCAAGTAATGTAAAGTGCTGTTAGAGATCGAGATCAGAAAAGTAGATTCAATTAACTGGTATTTTTGGCATTTCTGTATCAAATACCAATTTCATTTTTATGTTAATAAAATTGTTGTTTCATTTTATTCATGTTTTGGCATTTCTGTTAATATGGATAATTTGTCTCAAATTATTATGTATCTCTGCTCTTATGAGTTACACTCTGATTTCTGAGTAACCATTACTTAGCAATCTGTCTTATAAAACTGATTTATTAAATAGTAATGTGTTGTGAATTTATTCCACATATTATTATTTAATTATTGGCTTGACTGATTTGTCAATCAATATCATTTTCATGAATTTCTTCCGGAGTGTTGTTGATTTATTATTTTAGTCAAATGGTCTCAATAGAATATGTTTTGGTACTAAAAAATGTGAGCTAAATTGAATTTCTTCGTTAGCTTGACATTAATTTAAAGCCAGACATATTTAAATTCTCATTATTTAATTATCTTTCTCTTAGTTGGGTTAGATCTATATCTACCTAATTGAGATAGGATTTAGATTAGTTTCTTTTGCTTGCATTATAGAATAAGTTTGCATTTAGATTAAGTTTTACATTCTTTTAAGTCCTCTTCTCAAAGAGGAAAAATCTTAATTGTGGTTTGGCTAAACCCAAATCAGCTTAAGGGTCATTCTCTTGCCCGATCAGCAAGAATAATTGATTTGATATCCCTGTCGATTGGTAGTTAAGGATATATCATAAAACAATAGCGGTAGGGAAAAGGTAACTGGACCTAGTTAAACCAGTCAGAGCCACTATCATAAATGGAAAAGGAGCTGTATTAAGGTCCGTACCGGGTGGTTACCCCCCAATGTTGTAGTAGCGATTTTCGATGCTTCAACAGGTTCCAGGTGCCAGGACCATGCAGTGCATGCGGTATGTTTCGGCATTAGAAGTGACCATGGGGACATACACAGTTATGGATCACTTTTTTGTGGTCAATATTCCATATACCAATGTGGTGTTGGGGGTATAGTGGCTTATCACATTTGGGAAGGTCACTACAGTTTGGGAGACTCTAGAGATGGAGTGGACAGATAAGAAAATCAAGAAGCATGTGATGATCAGAAGCATGCACACATATCCTCCCTAGATAGTCTCTACACACCAGATGGAGGCATATTTATAGAAGGGAGACATAGAGTGGGCAGTGGAGCTACGTATTTTAGAGGTAGGAGTCTCAGGTCAGTCGATGCGTCCTGATGTGTAGTCTCTCCTAGACCGTTACTCCACGTTTTTTAGGGACATACCACTAGGGCAGCCACCAGGCTGGGGGTTTTAGAACACCATCGAGATGGATCAGTGAATCCAGGTGGTTATCACCACTCCCTACTGGTACCCAAAGGCCTATAGGGAGGAGACTGAGAGAGCCATACATGAGCTCCTTGTTTTGGGACACATCATGCCCAACACTAGCCCCTTTGCTTCTTCCGTGGTTCTGTTGAAGAAGAAGGATGACACACTACATATGTGCATAGATTCCAGGGTGCTGAATAAAAATACAATGAAGAACCGCTACCCCATTCCCAACATTGATGAGCTAATGGATGAGTTGAGGGGAGCCAAGTTCTTCTCCAAGATCGATCTGAGGTCAGGGTACCATCAAATCAAGGTGAGGGACCAAGATTTCCCTAAGACTGAGTTTCACTACCATTATGACCATTTCGAGTTTTTGGTTATGCCCTTCGTGTTGACTAATGCTCCGACCACTTTTCAGTATTGCATGAACCACATCTTCTGTGGTTAGTTGAAGAAGTTCATGTTGGTATTTTTCGATGACATTGTTATCTACAACCACACATGGGAGGAAGATTTGCAGCACATTGAAGTTGTACTACTTATCTTGGAGGAGCAGCATTTCTATGCCAAGTTGTCCAAGTGTGAATTTGGGCTTATAAAGATGCTCTACTTGGGGCATATTATCAGAGTGGATGGAGTGAAGGTCAACGAGGAGAAGATCTAGGCCATTCTGGATTGAAAAGAATCGAAGAACGTGACAGAGCTTCAGGGGTTTGTAGGCATCTTCACCTACTACTTGAAGTTTGTCAAGGGATTTTCACAGCTTGTAGCATCCCTCACGGATCTCACCAAGAAGGGGGCTTTCGGTTGGACAGATTCTGCACAAAGGGCCTCTGACAGGCTCAAGGAGGTGATGAGCAGTTTCCCAGTGTTGGCATTTCCTGATTTCATGCAGCCCTTTGTGTTGGAGCGTGATTCCTTAGGAGAGGGAGTGGGCACAATATTGATGCAAGGGGGCCATCCTATAGCTTTCTAGGGTCAGAATCTACTGTCGCATGAGAGATTGTACCCCATATAGGACAAGGAGGTGCTATCCATCATGCATGCATTGGCCATGTTTCAGACGTACCTGGTGGATAATATATTTTGGGTGAGGACTGACCACAGTAGTCTCAAGTTCTTCCTTGAGCAGAGATAGTTGCAGGAGATACAATAGAAATGGGTTAGCAAGATCCAGGCTTATGATTTGGCATAAAGTATGTCAAGGGGAAGAATAATGTGGTGGCTGATGCTCTATCACGGAGACTAGTAGCGCTGTCCTTGATGAGTCTAGACACAGATTGGAGAGCCCAGATGTTGGTAGAATACTCCAAGGAATGATTTGCATGTGAGGTGTTGGATGGGCTGGTGACAAATGACAAGTATCGGGTGATGGATGAGGTCATATATTACCAGGATAAGATATTCATGACATGAAACTCCCAACTCAGGGATAATATTTTTCATGTAGCTCATGATTCACCACTTTCAGGCCCTCAGGGGTTCACGATGACATACAGGGTAATCAAGGAGAGGTTCTCATGGAGGGGCCTCAAGGAGGACGTACTCAAACATATTAGGGAGTGCATCATTTTCCATATGAATAAGGGGGAGAACAACCATCCTGTAGTTTTACTACAGCTGCTGCCCATTTCTGAAGGGAAATGTGAAATAATCTCCATGGATTTTGTTATCACCAAAATAGGACCCTCATAGGCCGCTGATCAGACTACCTCAGTGTAACTATTTCAAACCAACATTTTATCTGAGGCTTAGCCTCCTCAGCCTGAGAGGGCTCTCTCAAGGGTTTATGATATTGATTAATGATAATAAAGATGGCTAAGTATATCTTGGTTTTGTGTGTTTGTAGGTTGAAAGATGACGGCTTGCTACCATTGGGATATGGAGTCAACAAGTCAGTAGATTCAGTGGCAAGGTTTCTAAACATGGAAGCTGAGGCAAATGGGGTTTTTAAACAAAGATAATTCACTCACAAAACATAGGTCAACACAGTAATTCCATTACTAAAGGAAGTCAGAGCACATGATTTTGAATTTTGAGTAATAGTAATAAGATATACTGCAAGTAATTAAAGTATCATATAAATCAAGAAAACATTAAACCTCATCTACACTTAGATCTGTTCAGGGAAACCTCTCTATATTACTAGTTATCTTCCATAACATAAAGCAACAGCTAGGCCAAAAAGTCTCCAACCCTTTTCTAATTCGACCTCTTGCTTCATATATAGCATTACAACCTTGGATTCTATGATCCACCATTAGAGGAATTCGAATTCCTATCCTTGACACCTATTCTAACCATAAAACAGGCTTATTAATTACAAAATGACAGTTTGACTATGTTTGAAGAGTCCTAATTCAAGTAGGACTAAAACTCCTAAAACATGTTTCAACAACCTTATCTAAGACTTAAATACTTATTTTTCCACCTGCAACCTCATGAGGTCGAATTTGGTGATACCTCCATCTTTTTTATGAACCTTGCTATTCCATGACCTAACTGCCCTAGAAACCAGGAAACAGTTTGCTGAAATTTAGCCCTTATTTCCATGCTTGTCTTCCAAATTTTTTTCTGGAAATTTAGACCTTTTTAGACAAGTGACATGTGTTATTACTTCCATAGAACCATGCACTTCCACCTGTGAAAAATTAAGCCCTGGAAGGAGTATAAACATAGCTGATATGGCTGCTCTACGAAAATATCAGTTGTTTTCGTAGCGCAGAATATATGTCTTTGTAAACATCTCTTAAACCTCTAATTTATTTTGATTTGACACCTGGATCTTCATTTTTTAACCCTTTCCATCCTTTATTAGCATCAACACTCAAAAACTAGATGTTTTTGTCTCTTGAAACCCTTATAATAGACTCAAAACTGCACCTACAGTAGTTTCGTAGCGCACTACGAAACTGCTGTGCATGTCTTTTTACACAGAATTTTTCAAAAATCTTAGTTTTTAAAACTTCTTGCATTTTTTACATGATTTATATAGGATTTAATAATCAACATATGTCATCCTTGAAATTTTTTCAAAAAGTGAAGTCCTTCTCCACAACAAAACTGCATTAAGAAATTATCACTTCACTGTTTCATTACTTGAAAAATAGGTGTTGAGACAGAGCTTTTATATCCTCATCCAAATATTATTTTGAAAAACTTAAGGAGGCTTTTGTATTCAATGATGTCTTGAACATAAAACTATCTTGGTTTTTTGAAATACTTCTCCTACTGCCCAGAAACTGTCTTTGAACAACCTGTATAAAACTGGAAAATCCTGATTTCTGAAAATATGGCTTGAGATAAAGCCTTTTATCTCCCAACGGGTAATAATTTTGAGAAACATGAGATAGGTTATTGTAGCTGGATATTTTATGAAGAAAAACCTCTTTCAAAATTCCAAAATAACTTTTATTGTAGCCAGAAACGGATCATGAAGTTGACTACTAAAAATAGAAAACATAGTTTCTCTCTCAATGACTTTCAGCTGTTTTCGTAGTGCAAGTTGAGTCATCAATTTTTCCCACCTCATAATTAATTTGAAGAAAATGAAAGATTTTTTTGTAGTTCAGTAAGTTAGGAAGAAAAACCTCTTTCATTTTTCAAAAATAAGTTTTCAGTTGCTTAGGAACCCTTTTGGAAAAAGACTACTAAAGCAGAAAAACAAGGTTTTTGATGAAAAAAAAGGGCTGCTTCAGTGGTTTCGTAGCGCGCTACGAAAATAGAAGCGTTTTCGTAGCACAAAACAGGTTTTTTACACTATCTGCGCTATGAAAATGTGGTTTCGTGGCTTAATCAAAAAAAATTTCAGATGGTTTAAAATTTGACTTTCCAAACATGGTATAAGACTGTTAATGTATGAAATAAGGTTGCTAGACTTTATTTTGTGAATGGAAATGAGACTGTAACCATATCACTTAACCCTTAAAATGACTTCACACCTATCTAAAAACCATGACAAAAAGCGGAGTTGAAACAATGGTGCTTTGAAAATTTAGGGTGTGATAATAGATTTCATCACCGATTTTGCCTGCGATACAAGGAAAGGATTTCATCTGCGTAGTTGTTGATCGGCTAACAAAGTATGTAGATTTAATTGACATCTCAGCCTGATATACCACTTCATAGGTGGTTGAGTTATTTTTCCAATATGTTTTGAGACTCCACGGTCTTCCGAAGACCATAGTCAATGAAAGAGACAACCAGTTCATGGGCGGCTTTTGTCAGGAACTATTCCGTTTAGTGGGTATGGAGTTGACATCTAGCACCATCTATCACCCACAGATGGAAAAAAAGAATGAAATTGTGAAAAAATGGCTAGAGGGATACTTGAGAAACTAATTCATGGGGCAGCATAAGGCTTGGCTATGCTGGCTTCACTTGGGGGAGTACTATTACAACACGCATTCCACATGTCAGTCGATATGTCTCCATTTTACGATTTGTGTGGTTATAATGCTCTAAATTTTGTTGATGTGATGTTTGGAGCTAGTAAGGCCCTAAGGGCCAAAAACTGGATCCAAAAGAGCCAGGACATACTTCGGGATCTCAAGGAAAACATAGCTACAACGCAGAATCAACAAAAACTTTATGAAGATAGAGGTTGTGTGGAGAGACAGTTTAAGGTGGATGATAAGGTTTACCTCTGTCTTCATCCGTACAAGCAGTCCACGCTAAAGTAGAAGGGAGTTGAGAATCTCAAGCCCCACTTCTATGGACCATACAGGGTGATCAGATGTGTTGGGGAGGTAGAATATGAGTTGGAGGTGCTAGCCGGGAACATGATCCATAACAAATTTCACTTTTCATGCCTGAAGAAATCTCTTGGGAAGCAGGTGATTGCAACTATGGAGCTCCCACCTACATATGATGAGGGGCATTTGGTACTACAATTATAGGTCATTTTAGACACTTGTGAGAGACAACTGAGGAGCAGGATAGTTAAGGAATATCTGATTAGATGGAGTAACCTCCCATATGAGGATGACACTTGGGAGGGGGAAAATATACTGAAACATCCATCCTTGCAGTTTCTTTAGGACAAAAAACATTTTTGCAAGGAGGAATTTAATATTCCTAATTAGTAGACAAATAATTAGAATATTAATTTATGTTAATTTTTTCTTTTCTAATGTTTAGCAGAAAAAAACAGTGAAGGGACCCATAACCGAACCTTAGAATAAAATTACTTTCCTAAAGTCACTAAGACAGATAATTAAAAGCAAGGTGGGGCCCATGAGGCCGAGTGACAACGTCCTAGTGACAACATAGGAGAGGTTGCAGCTTAGTTAGCGCAGGGGTAGCGTGGGGACAAGCAGCATAGTGGCATCGTGGGGATAGGTAGCGCAGAGCAGCATATGGACAACGTGGCAGAGGGAAAATGAAACACTAGTGGGCCCAAGGGAACATTGGAGGCTCAATAGCATAGAAAGGGGATGAGGTTAGTCATTTTAATTCATTCATACATCTTCATAATTTATGTCTATCTAGACCATAGAACGCTTAAGTTGTTTAGCCGAGTCTGCAAGTGTTTATTAGCACACAGGTGTCTTCGAGCAGAGCTCCCAACCTCGTCCTCGGGGGACTTCAAATGCTCGCTTAAGAGAGGAGTCCTACCTGTAGTTTTTGTGAGCAACATCATTAGTTCAGCACCACGAATACACAATTCTTCCTAGGGCAATGAAGTCAGTCAAGGGATTACGCAGTCAAGGAGGGGAGCAACTCCGGGAGAGGAGGAAGGTTGAGATATTTTAGTCTGGAGTCTTGTGAAGGGATCAACCCTTCCATAGCAGAGTTCTTGGGTAGTTGTTAGAAATTATTTTCAGCAATTCAATTCAGAGGCAGGTGTACCTAGCAGAAGTGCGTACCCATCCCAAGTGGGTGATTTTCCGAGGTCAGACTTTCCATAAATGCTTCACAGATTATTCTAGGTTTTCGGAGGAGAGTCCGGTGTCTGAATCCCATATTTTCCTAAGCAGCAAAAAAATCCATTTTTGCAGTCCTTTTCCAGCTAGTAGCAACATTTCTAGCAGTGCAACGTAAAGGAGGAGCCACGCAAAGCAGCAGAGGAGAAAAGTTTCTGAGTAAGGAAAGAGAGACCATTTTAGCCTACCTGGAGCATGCCAAGGTGCTATCCTTATAATCACTCTTTGCACTTGTCCCTCATTTCAGAAATATTAATAAAATGGCTTAGAAGTTTTGGTTTATTTGCAATGTTTTTCATGCATGCTTCTATTTGTTGTAGTTTTAGTCTTGTGTTTCTTGTATTACTGTTTATTCCCAATTTGGGAGATTACACTTAACCAGATGGGCTAAGGTAGCACCGATAAAGAATTGTACCACAAATACCATAATGCAATTCATATTTCAAAATATTGTGACCCAATTTGGATGTTAGTGATTAATCAAGGTACCCATTTCCTCAATGATATGATCCAAAATTGGGCACAAAATTTTATGATTAAACACACCATACCACCCTTAGGATAATGGTACATTGGATGCCTTCACCAAAATTCTAGACTAGGGCCTTGCCAAACCATATAGTGTGTAACACGATGATTGGGACTAGCACATATCAATAATGTTATGGGCCTATATAACTATTTTTATGTGTTTTACAAATTATATTCCCTTGGTTTTAGTATATGGGAAATAAATCATCATGCCATTGGAATTTGTCATATCTAGTCCATGAATTTCTCTTATGACGAAGATGTTTGATGATAAATACTTATAGAATATACTATATGAACTAATGGAGTTAGAGGAATGTAAGTTTATAGTTGGTTACAATCAGGTGGTTGAGAAACAATTCCAAAAATCATAACACTCATAATATTTGGTGTTTGGCACTAGAACCAAGCATGATAGTAGTATTGTATGATGACAAGTTTATGTGACATCCAACAAAGTTGCATTTGAGATGGTTAGGTCCATTCAAGAAATATTAGATTACAAAGGACAACACAGTGAAGTTTGAGACATTTGATGGTGAACATTTAAACTACATGGTGAATAACAACTACTTGAAGGTGTATCATGGACCCCAAGAGTTTGATGCATAATAATATAGTGACACAATTCAACATTTAAGTAGCTCATAGTAGGTTATACTTAAGAGTTCAAATACATTTCTAATATAATTAATAGTAGTAGTGCGTAATTGTTGAAAATAGGTAAAGTATTTAAAGTAATTAGTGATAATGATAGAAATGCCAGATTCACGACAACCCATTAGAGGATCACTCACACACCTAGTGCATTGGTGTATAATAAGTGGATGGATGGCTTATATAATTATTAAATACACCCTAGGTGATGGGACCCATAATTGTACCATATCATGACCAACATTGTTGGGAGTTACTGACTAAAATGGTATAAGGAAATGGAAGGATTAAACTCATAAATAATATAAAACACTGTCCATCAATATCATAATTCCTTAATTTCACAAATTGACATTGGGAATTTTAGTTTGAGGAATTCAAGAAGTTATAATACTTTAACATATTTTATTCACTACTAATGTCTACAGACGAACTACGATCATCTTGATTACCAACATTTAACATTGGGAAGGGGTTCATTACATTGTGTGATAAGGAATTGGGAAGGAGTTCATTACATTGTGTGATAAGGAATTGGGAAGGAGTTCAATACATTGTTTGATAAGGAAAATTGATATAATTTACATGGAATGCATGATTGGAGTATCAATAGTGACATTAGATAAGAAGATTCACACTAAGTTTAAAATCATAAAGTGAAAATCAAGAACTTGTGCTGATTGGTGAGACATGTTACATCAACATGGTCTAATTGGAGGGTATTGCAATGGTGTTTGACCCTATGATAATCACCTTAGTTGTATGCACATAAAAATGGTTATTGACTACATCTCAATCCATCTATTATCACCCCCCACCATAGTCCTAACCTATGGCATGATATGAGATTGGAAGATGCACACTAAATTTACGATAAAAACAAAAGATGAAAATTTGGCTAAAATAATGTAATGGAGATGAAACTGCTGGATGTATGGTCCTATAAATATCATGTTTATGTGATGAATGAATGCAAAATATTTCTATTTTTGGATTCTATGAATCTTATGTGTTATGATGAATGGATTATTTAGTTGTTTGGTAGAGTCTTTGATGGATATTTAATGAATATTTATGTGGTTGTGTGAGATATGAATATCCTGCTTTCATGTTAGAGTACCTCATATCTTATATATGACCTTGATCTAATTATTTTGTAATTATTGTAAGTGTCTTGAGTGAGACATTCTCTATCCTTTGAAGATTAAAAATGTCGATGCTTATGGGGTATTTGTTGGGCAAGGAGCTTGAACCATAGGTCTAAATTGTGCACCAAAGTAGGGAATAATTTATATCCATTTTATATGATAGTGGTAATAGGTAGCGACATCACTCTTAAACATGGCACTTATTGAAATGTTTGTCTTATATTTGGGTTAAATCTTAGGTAGGATCCATATTGTCAGTATGACTAATATATTCCTTTGGTTGGTTGTTAATTTAGTGATTGTGTAGAGAGCTCCAATACCTTATGTGTAATTGCATTATATTAGTGGCTCTCTAGAGCCAATGTTTCTAGGTCATCAACCTGTCATGTTATTGTTCAAGGGTAGTAATGTAGAGTCAAATATTTGCATGTCTCAATGACCTTCTATGTTGGGCATCCTTGTATCAATTTTACTTGGTGATTATATCTCTTCAAAACATGTCTTGGTGTATGTTTCATGTTGATTGAGGAGGGATACATTAAGGCCCTCCTTTAATTTGTCTCTTCATATCAACATCAACTCATTATCTACGAAGTGGATCTAGAAGCCCAAAAGTACCTTGGAACTTGCATTAATTAGTGTCAAGTTTCCTTGTGATTGATAATGTGTTTATTTAATTGGATCTTGATAGATGAATTCTATAAGTGTTCAACATCTAATGATATCTCCACACTCACTATATTTTTCTCAATTCCTTTAGGCCCATTTTTATCACAGGTAGGTCACCTTGAATTTGTTAATAATATCCATTAATGAATGGTAATTAGATGGATTCTATCATGCTCAACATAAACACATCTATTCATAACATGTTGAATTGTACTATCAAGGTTAAGAAGAATACCTTGGATTTTTGAAGTAAATAAATCATTTGTAATACCTCTCCCATGCATTGGAGTTTATCACTACCTTATTTACTATGAATAACACTTGGGAATTATCATTGGTGTCAACTATCTTCCTAGTATATATTGTGACATAGATCCACATTATAGTTTCTCATGGGTGTGATATATTTTATCACATGGATCCACCGTGCACTTTTTCACAGCTATGGTATTGCACATAATTACATGGATCCATATTGTATTGTGTTGGTGGTCATTCTCTAGTTTTTTTATGAGCATGGGTATGCCTACCTCTATGATGATATATATGGTAATTGATGAATGGTTTTAGGTCTTCATTGGTTCCTTGATCCTAATATCCTTGCATGTGCTCCCTCACGAATTATTGATTATAATGTGTTTTAGCCACCAAGTCCTCTTTTGACCTCACACATTAGAAGGAATTTGTTATATATCTATTTTCTAGCTCTCATAGTCCTTGAAGACTTATTGAGTTAAATTGCTAAGACATCATTAATTTTTCCCTTGTTTTCTCAATTTTTGAGGGTAGTAACTCCATTCACTCATTGAAAGGAATAACTGGTCACTAATTTCATCATTGACATCAAGTAATTGGTGGTGAGCTACATAACTATAATCACACAACCACCCCTTGAACCTTTGGAAAATAATGATTTTAGGAATATCAATACATGAAGGGATAGAAAATCTACATGTAGTCATTAACTAGTATTAAGAATGAAGTTCACTAAGACAACTAAATAATCTAAAATTATCCTCTAGATTTTTATAGCTACTCTATCATCTATATAATGAAGTTCATACGAAGGGAAAGAGGAGAAAAAATCTTATGCAAAATTATGTTGGAATTATTCAATTTCTCTTTTAACATTTTGTTATAAGAGTTATTATGCTTGTGTGATGACCGAAGGAGAGCTTTAACCCTCTTTCAACCAAGACTCAAGCTACTACTAGTTGGTTATTTTATATTTATTCTATTTATATTATTGTAGATCTACATGATTTCCCTCTCCAAATTTTCATGTATTCACTTTCCATGCAAAGTATTTGGTAGATATTTTTTACCTTGAGTAGGCCAGGATATATTTGATTACTATCATTGTTCCTAACTACTTGAAAGGGTTGAAATTCAAATATTTCTTATTTCTGCACAAGATGTAGGTGCTAGATGCCAGATATTTGGATCTTGGGAGATGCATTAGCTAGACCACACAAGAACAACGATTTAGGAAAATGTGTGCACAATGACCTTCCATTATCATAACATAGATAGAGATTTATTATGTTACATATAATGGGTTATTGTGTAATTTCTATCATACAGTTTGTATCAAGTCAAGGATAGAATTAAGGGAGTGCTCAGCTATTTTCAAAAGGTAATTTATTTTCAATGACATATAAATGAAGGTCATGTACAAGCGATAGACCATTATCACACTTGAAAGGATAAGAATATTGGAATTCTAGTGGTTTCCCTTTACTAAAACCAACTCAAGAAACTTAAAATACAATTTATTTGTGACGCATATATTACCCAACAAATTCATAGAATTTTAGTGTTGCATTGATTAATAACTTCATGAAACCCATCCAATACATCTACTATCATTTATTTAAATGATTAAAAATGATAATAGGAAATTTGAATTTACACATAACTTGAGATACCATAAAACATACCTTCACCAATCATGGAAACTACAAAATTAAAGGAGAATAATTGAGTAGGAAAATATGTGGAAATACATAATGTGTATTGTGACTTTCTATAAAAAATATATGAGAACACTATCACAAACACTTTCAAGCCCATAGAAATTTGAAATTTATGCTTAACATTACTAATGATCTGAAAGGATTGTATTAGTTTTCTGTGCTAAGTGTCTTTTTAGTTATAAAACATGTACATATTTATCTCCATTTGTTTCCTTAAGGATTGAGGAATTTAACCATGAAACATAGATGAAATTGTGAATTTTAAGCATGAAAATAAGCCTAAATAACACTGAACAACAATGTATAACAGAGAAATAAAACCACACATAAGGTTTACACAGCAGGCATGATGAAGAAGTTCACCCCTCCTGGGCTACATCTGCTAGTCCAACTCCCAATGGCATGCCCATCTTTCATTATGCTCAAAATTTTGCAAATATATGTGCTTACAAGCCTCCAATGGTCATTTTCTCTACACCAATGGCTCCATAATGCTCAAATTAGTCTAGGTAGGCTCTTATTTCACCAAAATTGGTCAAAAATTGACCCTTCTAGGCTCTTTCCCAATATCTCCTACAAAACCTCCACTAAAAATGGAGGACTGCAGTTAACTGTAGTTAAAAATAGAAAATATTTTTGTTTTTGGTGGTGCGCTATTAACTCCACTAGCTAAATAACTGTAGCATTAAACTGTTAAGTTAAGGGGGAGGGGGTGGCCACATGCTGACCCCCAAACCCCGCGGTTTATCTAACTATGCATTTAAATGGTGGAGCGGAATCTAGAGTTGTTGCAGAGTTCCGCTAACTGTTGGCATACCCATCGCATCTGACTACGGAACTGTCATAGCCATGTGACAAGTGTTGACAATTATGGTTTAAATGCCACAATGTTTATCTGCATCCAACATTATATGTTGAAGTTTGTTTGTAGTTCATGTGATCATCTCCAATGGGGCCGCCGGCGCCCCCCCCCGGCCCCCACCTCATAAACCAAAGTTTCAAAATTTATATATATGTGGCGCACTATAGTGGTAAGAACTGCATGATAGCCTAGATGGTGGAGAGAATTGTGGGTGCGATAGAGGTCACAAGGTCGAATCCCCCAGACCTAACAAAAATTTTAATCAACCAAACAAGGGACACGTGGCAGCCTCAGGGCTAGCCACGTGTCACCCAACCATTGGTCCAAAAAAATATCATACCACAACAACAACGGACCAGATTGTGCCACTTGGTGAAATATTATAGGCTTGGGAAAATAGAATATTCTCAGGAATATTCCCCTTTTTGCTGACTATACACCTACACGCTGACTGGGCATCACAGTCAAACCTGTCAAAATTTTAGCTATTTGAGGAATAGATCAAAACATGATATCTCCCTCATACGACATCAGTTTTTCGAACCATTCATGGTGCCAGAATTAGAACGATGAGATCTACTCGGTCGATGAGGTTTAGTATAGTTTTGAGAACATTTAATTTTGAGAAAAATTCATAAACTCCTGATCACAGCTCCCCATTGGAAGATTTTGGATCCCAAAAGACTTAATTACTTGTTCAGTAGATGAGGGTACAACTCCCTCACATTTACAACTTCCATCCACTTTGCCTTGCTTATCTTACTACCTTGGAGCCCAACTTGAAGGTAGTCAACACTTCCCCTCTTGGATGCTCTTTTCCTCTTGTCAATAATTATATCTTCCTTGAGCTCATCCAGAAATTTTTGTGAGAAATCTTCAATAGAAGGCAGTTGAACATTGGTTCCTTAATCATTGATCAAAGGCGGGTCATACAAACATAAGTTTTCAACATAAAAAATTGAATACATTTGCATTTATGAAGGCAAGTCAAGTTGAAATGCATTTTTACCAACTTGATTTATGATCTTGAATGGACCATAGCGAATGGGCTTGAGATTTTACCTTCTCCTTGCATCCTTTCTTTGCTTATGTGCAACCATACTTCATCTGCTTCTTGAAACTTGTGATCAACTCTATGTTTTTCATGCCTCTCCTTGAATTTTCTTTGACTCTTCTCAAGCCATTCTTGAACTTTTTGATGTATAATCTTAATTTTCTCAATGAAATTTTGAGCCTTGTCAATATCACTATGCCCATCAATTTCAACATCCTTCTCAAAGATTAATTCTAATGGAGATTTCGGCAAATACCCAAATCATGCTTCAAAAGGTGATTTATTTGTAGAAGAGTGCTTTGCCCAATTGTAAGCGTGATGAATGTAATGCAGTTGTTCATCCCACAACTTGAGATGTTTGCTGCAATATCCTCACAATAGTTGCACAATGGTTCTATTCACCACCTCGGTTTGGCCATCAGTTTGCAGATGAAAAGAAGTACTCTTTTTCAACTTTGTGTCCATCATCTTCCAAAGATTGGACCAAAAATTCCCAATGAACCTGGAATCCCTATCACTAACAATAGAAGTTGGAAATCCATAATGAACCCATACATGTTGAAAATAAAGTTTAGCAGTTTGTTCAACAGTAATGGTTTTCTTACATGGCATAAGTATACACATTTTACTGAATCTATCCACAACTACATAAGGATAATCATGTTGTTTTATTAACATAGGTAGACCTCCAAAAAAGTCAATGGAGACACTCTCCCATAGCCTTGATGTTACTAGTAGTGGCATGTACAACCCAAGCTTCCTATTGCTAGGCTTGCTTGTTGCACACATAGAACAACCTCTTATAAAACATGACACACTATCTATCATGCGAGGCCAATAGCAATACCTCTGTAAATGCACCACTTTTTTGCTTACACCAAAGTGTTAAGTAATAACAGAAAAATGAGCCTCTCTCATGACACTTAGCCTCTGTCCTTGTGGTATACACAGCTTGCCCAAATGAAACAACAAATTGTTATGCATGTGATAATCATTTTCCTCAACTTGATTCCCTTCTCTAAAACTAGCATACACATCTTGAAAATCAACATCATGTGCATATTGTTCTATGTAACTCTCATGTACAATAGAATCATTTTTAATTAAAGTAGAAGAACTTATTATTGGCCTTGAAAGAATATAAGCAACTTTATTGAAAATACCTTTCTTGTACCTTATAACCAAGTGAAACTGCTGAAGAAATCCCATCCACCTGAAATGTCACGATTGCTGCAATTTTGTTTGCGAATGCAAGGACTATAATGGTTGGTGATCGATATGTATAATCGTCGCTTTAACCATCAAGTAGTGTTTCCACTTTTTGATTATTTGTACCAACACATACAACTATTCGTCATTTGTAGGATAATTAGTTACAAAACCACTGAATGTTTCAGAATGAAAATCGATATGCTTACCATGATGCAAAAGAACTACGCCCATGGCATATTCACTAGCATCAGTTTGTATTTTGAATGGCTGTCTCAAATTGAGTAATGCAAGGACTGGAGCTGAGCTGTTCTTGTATTTTAAAGCTTCGAAAACTTGCTGTTGTTTGCCTCCCCATTGGAAGACTTTCTTCACACTTTTCACTACATGCATAAGAGCTACTATGGCAGAAAAGTTAGCAATAAAATTTCTCCAATACTGAGCTACACCTAAGAAACTTCTTACCTTGGTTACTGTTTTGGGAGTGGGCCAATTCACAATGGCTTCCACTTTAGAAGGATCAATTGTCAACTTGCCTCCTCCTACAATGTGTCCCAAATAAACCAAAGAAGTCTTTCCAAACTCACACTTTGACATCTTAAGAAATGATTTCTCTTTCTTCAAAACATCAAGCACCCTATTTACATGCAAGACATGTTCTTCTCTTGTTTTGGTGAAAATAAGTATACCATCTAAATACAAAATCATAAAGTCATCAAGAAATGGACACAAAAAATTATCCATAACACGCATGAAAGTTTCCGGTGCATTACACAAACTAAATGGCATAACTAACCACTCAAAGAGTCCTTGTTTGGTTTTGAATGCAGTCTTCCATATATCACTTTCTGCAATTCTTACTTGATGATATCCACTTCGTAAATCTAAATTAGTGAAAAAATTTGCTTCTTTAAGCTAATCAAACAAATCATATATCCTTGGGAGTGGGTATCGATTATTTACCGTTATCTTGGTCAAAGCTATGAAGTCTACACACATGCGCCAAGTCCCATCTTTCTTCAAAATCAAGACTATGGGTGAGATGCATGGCGAAGTGCTTGGCCTTATGAGTCCCTTTCCCAACATGTCCTTGATTTGCCTCTTTATTTCAAAATTCTCCATTATCGACATGTGATACATGCCGATGTTTGGAAGAGGACAATCTTGCTGAACTGAATCTCATGTTGTATCTCCTTTTTTGGAGGCAATGTTGTTGGCTCCTGAAACATCTCATGATGTGCATCAACTACATCATATAAATATTGTTTCAACTTAGGATCAAAACCCTCAAATGATTCATGATTAACATCAAATTTAGGCTTAATCATTAGAAGAGCAAAATTCTTACTTGAATTTACTAGCCTCTTTACCTATCCAACATTTACCATAGCAATATTTGTCTTCTTGCAATGTGCTCTAACAATGTACTCCTTTCCATCTTTGAATAAATGGTATTTTTTCTCATGGCGATGGAAGATTGATTTCCTGTCATACAAGTAAGGACTACCCAACACAATACCTATAATGTCAAGCGGAACCACATCTAATTCAACCATGTCAATAAAATGTGCCGTTATTGCAAACCACAATATACACTTCTTTGAAACCTGTAAATTTGCATCCTTACAAATCCACCCAAGTGGATATGGTTTTGGATGTGGAATGGTCTCAATATTAAGTTTCTTGACCAAGTCTTCAGATTTTAATTTTTCTTGTGACCCACTGTCAAACAATGTGTCAATCTTGGTATGTTTGGATATGACCCTCACATGAAATAGTTCAATTCTCTCTTCTTCATTTGGAGCTTGTATGTGACAGTTTGATGTACTAGTACTGGGTTTAGTTTCAATTTATTTCTCCTTCATGTTCTTCAATCCCATGGATGTAATTTTAGATTCATCACCTGAATCCTCTCCTAAATCATGTTGAGTTGTAGTTGTAGTTTTCTGTTCCCTTTGTTGTTCTGATGTCTGGGCCTATTTTCAGGATGTAATTTCCAACGATGATTTTCATCATGGCCTTCTTTTGAACAATGTTTAAAGACCACTTTCCCCCTATTTCTTGACATATGCATTATTTTTTCCTTTACCTTTTGAGGTCCTCTCTTTTTTTTCCCCTTAAAAGGTTTGTTTCTACCCTCATCAAAAATGTTTTTCCCTCTAGCTTCTAGATGTGTGGCCTAAACACATACCACATCTAGACTTGTGGGGTTAAACACGAGGATAGTATGTCTTAGGTAGCTATGTAAGCCTCCTATGTACTTGAGAAAAGTATCTTGGATCTAAAAATCTATCCCTAATAAGAGTGCTCTTCTCCTAAATTCTTGGGTGTAAAAATGCACATTCTGTCCTTTCAATTGTCTGAAGTTTTTCCAATTCATTATGGCTTTCTGAATATGAGCAAATGGATAAAACTGTTGTTTTATTGCAGTAATGAAATTAGTCCATGATAGGATAATCTTACCATGCTTCTTGATCTCCTCCTTTGTCTTGGCTTCCCACCAAACAAGTGTTGCACCTTCCATTCTCAATGAAGCTAATTGAATTTTGGTATCATCATCATGAAGGTTCTAAATTCTCAAATAGATCTCCAATTGCCTAATCAAATTATCAATATTTTATGCATTGACTTTACCATTAAAAATTGGCAATTCAAACTTAACATCAAGTTTTAGAAAAGGACTTTTACCAGTGTTCTTAGACTTTTGTGGCTGATGTACTGAAGATGAAGTAGAGGATGATGATGATGAGGGTGAGGATGGGGACTTTCCACTACCTCCATTTCCTCCATTGCCCTTCTTTGATTTATCTTCATCATTTTGAACTCCTGATGATCCTTGTCCTTCCTTGTGAAGTTTGGATCGTTCTCCTTCTAGTTTCTCATTCCTTTCTTGACAAAGGATTCTCACCATCTCAGTCATGTCAAGGAATGCTTTCCTGAGCACTCTTTCTTCCTCTTTGGGATCCACTTCTTCATGGATTTCTCATTCCTCTGGAGGCATGCTTAATGATAATTCTACTTCTTTAGGAGGTGAAATAGGTGGTGGAGAATGAGGCAATATTTCCCTCCTTTGTTGTGGCTCACTTTGAGACCCTCTTGCTTCCAAAAATTTTCCTTCTCCTCTCTTGAGCTTGAGCCTCGTAAGCATGTGAAACTTGCAAACACTTAAACAAATATTTGCACACAACAACACCCGAGAATAAAGTCTAGATTTGATACCAACTTTATCTAAAAGGACTGTATTAGTTTTTCTAAGTGTCTTTTCAGTTATAAAACATGTGCATATTTGTCTCCATTTTTTTGCGTAAGTATTGAGGAATTTAACCATGAAACATAGATGAAATTGTAAATTTTAAGCATGAAAATAAGAATAAATAACACTAACAAATAGTGTATAATAGAGAAATAAAACCACACATAAGATTTACATAGCAGACATGATGAAGCAGTTCACCCCTCCTGGGCTACATCTGCTGGTCTAGCTTCCAATGGCATGTCCATCTTTCACTATGCTCAAATTTTTTCAAATACATGTGTTTAAAAGCCTCCAATGGTTGTTTTCTCTACACTAATGGATCTAGAATGCTCAAATTAGTCTATTTAGACTCTTGTTTCACCCAAATTGGTCGAAAATTGACCCTGCTAGGCTTTTTCCCAATATCTCTTAGAAAACGGACTGTAGTTAACAACAGTTAAAAATTGCAAATATCTGCATTTTTGTTGGCGCGCTATTAAATCTGCCAGTAAAATAACCATAGCACTAAACCATTAAGTTAATGGGGAGAGGGTGGCCACATTCCGACTGCAAAACCCCACGCTTTATTTAACTCCACATTTAAATGGTGGAACGGAATCCAGATTTGTGGCGGATTTCCGCTAACTGTTGGCATACCCATGGCATCTGATTGCGGAACCGTCATAGCCATGTGAAAAGTGTTGGCAATTACAGTTTAAATTCTGCAATGTTTATCTACATCCAACATTATATGTTGTAGTTTCTTTGTAGTTCATGTGCCCATCTCCAATGGGGCTGCCGGTGCCCGGCCCCACCCCCCATAAACCAAAGTTTCAAACTTTATATATATGTGGCGCACTATAGTGGTAAGAACTGCATGATAGATTGGACGGTGGAGAGCATTGTGGGCACGAAGGAGGTCATGAGGTTGAACCCCCCGGACCTAACAAAAATTTTAATTAGCCAAACAGGGGACACATGGCAGTCTCAGGGCTAGCCACGTGTCACCCAACCATTGGTCCGAAAACAAATATCTTACCACCACAATGACGAACTATATTGTGCCACTTGGAAAAATATTATAGGATTGGGAAAATGAAATATTCTCAGGAATATTCCACCTTTTGCTAACTGTACAGTTGCACGCTGACTGGGCATCCCAATCAAACCTGTCGAAACTTTAGCTGTTTGAGGAATCGATCAGAACGTGATCTGTTCCTCCTATGACATCATTTTCTTGAACCGTTCATGGTGCTGGAATCAGAATGATGAAATCTACCCGGTCGATTAGGTTCAGTACAATTTCGAGAATTTTCAATTTTGAGAAAAAATCATGAACTCCTAATCAACTAGCAAGGTTCTATTCAATAAAAAAACCATTTGGAAATCAAGTTAGTAGTTTGAGCATATTAATCCTACATATTTGATAGTCATGTTAATAATAATTAAAAAAAAACTAATATACTCACAATTTGTAACATACACAACCCTCTCTATACTAAATAACAATCCAATTACACCATTGATGCAAACTGAAGTGGAATCAATGCAAAAAATGGAATTTAATTAATCTTCAAAACCATATTATAACATCCTTGGATGTCCTTTTCATCCATTCAACACTTTCATTGAAATTAATACTTCATTTCATCATTTATGAGGCTAAATTTCATCTTCATCTTGAGTGGAAAGAACATTTATAATAGCAAATTCTTCCATTACCCACGAGCACAAAACATATTTTCTACTCAAACATAGAATATGTGAAAACACTAAAGCCTACATATAAAGTCATTTTCCATGAAAATAAATGCATTTCTTCCATGGTATGGGTATCTTTTGTATTTCCTATTGTAGATAATTCCAAATACAACCAAATTTTAACATATATGAAGTTTAATTTACATAATAAAGGTAGAATTATTCCCTTTGCATCACAAATGACGACAATAACAACAATTAAAATATCAGTATGAATATTTACTAAACAACCTATAATGGATTCCTAAGATAATGCTAAATTCCATATTTGCATTTTTCCAATTAAGCAAATCTTTCCTATTTATAACAATAAACACAAGAATTGGTCATCATCATATAAATAATACAAACCATATTACTTAGTTGTTAGATGTTGCACTTGGGCAACGAGCTCCATAGGAGAAATTTTCCTCCTGGCCATATCTGGCCATTTCACAACGCCGAATCTATTATCCTCATTGCAATGTATATTCATTGAAGAATGTACATGCTCTTGCAAATGGGAGGTGAGGCTGTGGGATTAGACCCAATGGCTCTTGGCCTTCCTTATTTCCTAATAATAAATAATATACAAAAATACATGTACACCACATCAGGATTGAATTGTATCAAACATTCCCCCCTTTAATCCGAAGGGATGTTGGTGAGTCCAAGCATCAATCTCAACTTTTCAAACTTTTCTCTGCCAAGCGCTTTGGTGAAGATATCGGCAGTTTTCTCATTTGTGGAACAATGATGTAGATGGATGGTTTTGGCCTAAACATGATCTCGAATTAGATAGTATTTTTTATTGATGTGCTTTGTTCTATCATGGAACTTCGGGTTCTTGTGGTCATTACAGAGAAGTGTTGTAATAATGAATGGTGGAAGAAACATGGTTAATACATAGGCATCTTTCCGGGATTTTCCGGAGCCACACAATTTCCTTTGTTGCTTCAGCTACTACCACATATTCTGCCTCAGTCGTGGAATCTGCTGGAACTGACTATTTGCATGATCTCCATGAGACAGCTCCTGATCCAAGACTCATGGTGTAACTTGTAGTAGACACCCCTGTTTCTTTGTTGCCATCAAAATCTGAATCAGTATCCCAGTCAAGATGAATCCTTCTGTGTATATTAGAGTCCAAAGTCTTGAGTCCCCTTGATGCCTTGGTACTCTTTTGCAGTAGAGGCAATGTCCTTCACAAGGTTTTTGCATGAACACTTGAGGGGTTCATGTTAAATGAGATGTCGAATCCCAGTGGTGAGTGGATAGATAAGACTTCCTACAAGCTGTCTATACTTAGTTGCATCGTCAAATTCCTTCCCTTCAACTGATGTGAGGTTCAAGTTTTGTTCCATTGGAGTGCCTAAGGGTTTACAATCATCCATGCCAAAGTTGTTCAAGAGATCTCCAATGTACTTCTTCTGAGAAAGAAAGATGAATTTAGGATGTTGAATTACTTCAATACCCAAATAGTAATGAGTTTCAAATGAATGGGTCATTTTCAAAACACTTTCTTCAACTCTTTCTTCATGGATGCAATATAGCTCTCAGTAGCTGTAAACATCAAAAGATCATCTACATATATATAGATATCTGACATTTTACCAACTTTCTTAACAAACAAAGTTGCATCATCAAGATCAAAATGTTTGAAATCAAGTTTCAGAAGATGCTCGGTCAATTTCTCATACCAGGCTCGTGGTGCTTGCTTAAGGCCATACAAGGATTTTACAAGTTTGCAAACTTTGTTTTCTTGACCCTTTATCACAAATCCTTTTGGCTGGGACATATAAACTTTCTCCTTTAGATCTCCATTTAAGAAGGCTGTTTTTACATCCATCTGATGGACTTTCCATCCATTCTGAGCTGCTAAGGCAAAGAGAGTCCGGATGGTGGTCCATTTTGCTGTGGGAGAAAAAGTTTCTTCATAATCGACTCCTTCTTTCTGTGCGAATCCTTTCGCCACAAGCCTGGCCTTGTGCTTGTCAAGTCAGCCATCTTCTTTGTACTTGTTCTTGTAGACCCACTTACAGCCAATTGGTTTCGTTCCCAAAGGCGGATCAACCAGCTTCCAAGTGCCATTATTTATCAAGGCATCATACTCCTTCTTCATCGCTTCTTTCCATTCATCATGAGAAGCGGCTTCTTTGAAGGAAGTTGGTTCATGATCTGTAGACAAACTCAATTCACAGTTATAAGCAATATCCATATCAACAGGGGAATCAGAATTATCTACATCACCTTCGATTTCTTGAGTGGAACTTCTTGTTCTTGTTTTTCCAACCTCATCGGGATGAACATCCTCCAGTGTCTTTGTCAGCCATTTGGGGGGGCCTTTCTGAGATGGCCCTGGCTGGTCACTTGACTGAGTTGGGATTGATTCAAGATTCAATCTCCCAATTCTGTCAATCACATCATCCAATGTGTCATCCGTGATGGTTTCTTCATGTGGGGGAGAGTGTGGTTCAGGAAATGATTCCACAGTTTGATTCAATATCGGAATCCCCCCTTCAAGGTGTGGAATCACATTATCAAATTCTTTGAAAGACTTTGCATGTGTGAATCTATCCAGGCGATCAAGTTGCCGCTCAACAGCCTTGTCACTCTTGGATGATTCAAGAAATATGACATCTCTTGCTATCACAAACTTCTTATTTGCTTCATCATAGAGACGATATCCTTTGGAGGTATTGGAGTACCCCAAGAAGATACATTTTCTGCTTCTAGCACCAAGTTTGTTCCTTTGACCCTTTGGTATCAAGGCATAACAGGTGGACCCAAAGACCCTGAAATGCTTTACCGAAGGAATGTGGCCATGCCACATTTCAAAAGGAGTTTTGTTTCTAATTGAACTTGAAGGACACCTATTCTTTATGTAAACAGCACATAGAACTGCATCAGCCGAAAACATCAATTTTACATTCTTGAAAAATAACATGGAGCGGACCATATTTAAGATGGTTCTGTTCATTCTTTCAGCTACACCGTTCTGTTGTGGATTATATGGCACAGTGGTTTGATGTTTGATTCCATGTTGACGAAGATAATTTTCAAATGCGTTTGAAGTGTATTCTTTTCCATTATCAGTACGTAGAGAGCCAATATGTGTTTGTGCATCATTTTCAATCCATGCATGAAAATTCTTGAAAGTTTGAAAAGCATCAGACTTATTCTTCAGTAAGTAAATCCAACACATTCTGGTGTAGTCATAAATAAATGTCATCATGTATTTGTTTCCATTTGTAGAAGCAATAGGCATAGGGCCACATAAATCTGAATGAACAAGTTCAAGTTTCCTATGTGCTCTTGAGTGTGAATCATGAAATGGCTGTTTGCTATGCTTTCCTAGAATACAAGCATCACATTTCTTAGGTTTTCTAGGAATTGTAGGCAGTCCATCAACACCATTTTTCTTCAACAAACGAAGGCTGTCATAATTTAAGTGTCCAAATCTAGCATGCCATAAAAGACTTTATGGAAATGTACCTTCATCATGATGTGAACTGAATGCAAAGTTTTGAGCATGAGCAGATGAACCTTTCAGCTTCAAAAGTCTCCCTTCTTCTATTCCCTCCATGACAAGTGAGTGATCTGATGCTGATCTGATCTCTGCCTTGCCATCAAACAAGTGAACTGAGTGTCCTTGCTGCCGGATTTCGATCAGGGACAGCAAGTTTCTCTTCAACTCCGGGAGGTATAGAACCTCATATAGGATATGATCAGGAAGACCAGGCAGTTTAAGCCTGACTGTGCCAAGCCCTGATGGCTTGAGTTTGGATTTATCTGCGAAATATACTGCTCCATCAACTTTGTCAGTGAAATCTTCAAAAAATCTTTTCTAAATGTCATGTGACATGTTGCTCCTGAATCTAGCAACCAATCATCTCTCCATGAAGTAAATGAAACATCAAAGAGGTTTTCAGTTACTCCATTGTTACAATGTGCTAGAACATAGTGAGCGGATTCAGGTGCTTTACCTTTGTCTTTGTCATCGGTTTTACCTTTGTCTTGATTTGTTTCTTCTGCAGGCTTTAGATTATGCTTGCCCTCTCTGATGTCTTCTTAGTCTGCAGCTATATTCCTTTGGATGAACTGACGTGTCTCTTTTCTCTCTGTGCCAAGTAGGCAGCCTCTTTAGAAGATGAAGGGACTGTCATCTTCTTTTAAAGGAGGAGAGAAAAAACTCTGCTGGAAAATTTCTCTTGAAGGAGAGAAAACAAAAAAATCTATTGCTGGAAAATATACTCAATTAAAAGGGCAGAAACTCTTGCTGGAAAAAAAATTTCTGAGTTTAAAAACTCTTTCTGGAAACTAAATCTGCTCAGAAAACTTTGCTGGAGACTGAATTTTTTTTTAAAAATACTCTATGCTATAGACTGAATTCTGCATAAAAAAAAATGTATTTTTTTTTGTTTGGGGAAAAGTGTATATGAAAACAAAATGGAATTATGAATGGGAGGGATTGAAAGGGCGTAATGGGAAGTATGAGCGTGGGCGGAATTATGAAAGGAGGGGCGCAATGGGAGGGGCGCAATGTTGTAATGATGGGTGGTATCATGACACAACATAACACACTCTTGTGAGCGGTCATACCACAACGCTTTTCAATGTAATATAATGCATGGATGGCAGTATTACTTATGTGAAGGGTCGCAAACAGTGGTGCAACATTTAAATATATGGGACATCATACAATATATAAGCAATATATGGGAAGCAATATTACACGGTGGGAGGGGCGTTGTTAATACAACCCAGATGACAATACAACCAGCGGTATTATGTATGAGAAGAGGGCGGTGTTGTATTAAAGGTGGAGGGGCGGACAGACCATGATACCATGACAGCGTTGATACCAGCGTTTAAAATACTAGCGTTTATGAACTGTATATGCAATGAACTGTATAATACCACGCATGCCAGCGTTTATGAACTGTATATGCAATAAGGCCTATGCCACGAATATGCAATGAACTGATACCAGCTTTTAAAATACCAAGGACATAGCGTATATATATATGGAGGGCGCAATGGAAATATATGACAGCGTTATAATATAATGGAATAGACACAACGTGTACTGTTGTGACAGCGTTAAAACATATGACACCACCAGTGTTGCGTTTGAAAATGTATGGCAGGGCGGACAACGCTTTATTGTATGGATATCAACACCACAGCGTTAAAAAATATCAACACATTGCGTTAAAACATATCAACACAGCGTTAAAACATATCAACACATTGCGTTAAAACATATCAACACAGCGTTAAAACAAGGAGACCGCTTTCATATGCGTGACTGTGTTATATGGAATGCGTATGGGGAGCAGTGATACCAATGGAGAGCGCAGGGATAATGCGTATGGGGAACAGTGTATGGTGAGCGCAGGGTATGGTGAGCGCAGTGAGCCCGAGAGCGAGTTGCAGTGTTAATGCACGATGGTAAAATAACAAGCGTTGTAATAACACAGTGATAATATAGTTGGTAGCGCAGACAGGAGGGAGGGACTGTGTTATGGAGGAGAGAGATGAGTGAAGTGGGGCGTATGTGAGGGGTGTGGCTGTAGCGCAGGAGAGGGGGAGTGAGGGAGGGGAATGGGAATGCAGGCAGGGAGAGGAGTGAGGGGAGAGGGCGTAGGGAGAATTAGTGAGGGGAGAGGGCCGAGTAATGGTGTGGGGAATAATGTGAGGTATGCGCAGGGAGTGGGGAGATAGGGAGGTCGAGCGTTTGGTTGCAGGGAGCGTTGGAACAGTCGACGGGTGCGTAGGGAGAATGAGTGAGGCCCAAAAGGGCTGTTACAAAAAAAAATTTGAATTTGAATCTGCAGAAGACAGTTGCAGGACTGCTGGACTGGCAGAGCCTGCAATTTGCAGATTGACAGAGCCTGCAGTCTGCAGGAGCTGGAGCTGCAAATGTCAGTGCTATTTAGGGAAAAAAAAAATGCAGAATAACAGTCTAGCAGTTAATGAGCAGCAAAAACATTAAAAAATATTAACTGAGCAAAGGGTAGGGAGTTACACCACAGGGCAGAAATGCCAAATGTGGGGCTGGCTCTGATACCATGTCAAACCAGGAGGTAACTCCTCAAATCTGCAATGTATATTAGCTGAAGAATGTACATGCTCTTATAGATGGGAGGTGAGGCTATTGGGATTCAGCTCCCAATGACTCTTGGCCTTCCTTATTTCCTAATAATAAATAATATTCAAAAATACATGTGCACACCCATCCATAGGATTAGGTGTCAACATGAACCAACTTATGTAGGTTCCACCCCAATGTTAGGTAACGAAAAAATAAGGGTGAATTATTGGCTATGGCTATAGTTTCCTCACTCAGTGAAACTCATAGATATCATAGATAAAAATATTAACATTTCAATCATTTTCTAATCACAATAATCCCATTCAATTAACATTTCTTCATCCTAGAACTACACAACACAAGTAATTGGACCCCATTCTCTACTAAATAGTCATTTGTGCTATCTTACTTTCCTTCGATGCTCTAGTGTATACTAGAAAAATAATCTCTAAATTTGGAAACCAAGGATTTCAATTGTAACTTAGTTTTATTTTTTCTTAGCAATGATTGATAAACACTAGTTATGGTCTACACACTTTCATGGCTCTTATCCCTCCATGGCTTCTCTAGCATCCACACATTAATATGAATGAATGAATTTTCGTAATGGCTCAATCCCTTCCTAAAGACTTGCATTAACAAAAAATGGAAGGAGAGTACATGCACTCATATAAAACTTTGGAAAATAAGACATGGGACACCTAATACAAGAAGGTATAAATGTTAGGAAATAAACACATGACATCCCAATAAAGTATTATTTCTTGAACTCACCCTACTTTCCCACTTGTTGGTTCATTTCCCCCATGCATAGGAAGTTATAACACCAATTCACCTTATAATTTATGGTTATAAATACTATGTTATAATATTTTAATAGAATCCAAATACAATTCCAACGGTAGCATGCCTATCTTACTTACCATATGCTTTCCATACTCGTCTCACTAGACCTTGGCACATTGTTATGCACTTGAAGCATTGATACACATCTCATATTCAATGTTCATATTGGGATATTACATAATGGACATGCATCCAAGCCAATGGAAAGAACATACAATCAATTCCCATATGTTCCAAATTTTAATAAGACATATATACACATGATATGCTTGATATGGACATCCTTTTAATGCAAAATAGTGATCATTAAAAACATAATTAACATCATCAATCAATTTTGGAACTCAAATTGGGTATTAAGAACATAATTCAATTAATATTTCCTTTGGACACTTCAAGACTTGGAGTCATATAAACTAATAGGTGTTTTTTTTAAGCAGGGTCAAAGAGAATAAGCTAATTGATAAGGATAAAATATAATAAATATCATATTTAATAGGATGATGGAATAAAGGTAAAATGCAAGTTGAGGATTTGTATGATTTTTTTTTTGCTTGTTGTACCTTGCTCTAATCATGGGGACATTCAATACAGTTAATAATACATGGAAGGAATATTTGAAATATTTAGAAACAATGCTTGAGACATATAATAAACATTGGATTCAAGTTAATTTAAACAAATGTGAAATCATTATGGATTCTACGTGTAAATGAGTTTGTAATAGAAATTATGAGCTATTGATTGACCCTAAGGCCATATTGGATTTGATCCACAAAGAATCTTTCTATGTTGAGAATTGAGAGAGTTTATGCTTCTATAAAAATATCTTAAGGATATATTTGGTTTAACAACCCAAAATAATCTCACTATGTTGAGATTCAATCAAACTCTCAACAAACTCAAGAATTTTTTTTGTAACATATCTATTTTCTCAGATACCACTTCTTAACTTACCTATTTTCATTTAAATTTGATAGATTTAACTACAATATTTTTTAACTTCAATACTAATATGTCACATTGATCGATATCCATTCATGTTTTTTAACTTCAATGATCATATTTTTCCTTAGGGGTCCAATATCCCACTCACTGTCCATGTGTTAGGCTAGACACCCTTTTTTCCAATAGGCCCTTCCTTAAGTGCACATAGTTATTCAAAACCTGAAATCCATAACTATCTACTATTCATCAAAGTGTAGGATGAATGTAGCTTTCATTGTGAGGTGGTTTGTTTCTACGTTGAATTATTTCATTTGATGCTTCTTTCTTGACCCTCTATGATCCATCTACATGGATGACCAGATGATATCTAATTATTGATATTTCTTCTCGACACTTTGATCGTTGACTTACCATCATGTTGACATGTGTCCCCAATGGGTGGAATTTTTCCCATCCCTCCGCCATTAGTCCCTCCCCCCACCTATTTATCATTGGTGAGCCATAATCCTTTAATATCCCACTACCCCATTGACCATCCCCGTGTATGAATAACAAACATTTATTATCATTTTTTTTGTAAGACTAAATGATTGTTCTCATACCATGTTTTCTTGACACTCCAATTGTTGAATTCGTTATATCCATTCATGTGTATGAATAATATTCCCTCCGCATTTGAAATAACTTTATGAATATCAACATGATTTTTTTTTTCCATCACTATGCTTATTCTGTACTCCTCTCACAGGGGTCCCCACAATGTAGCACCATGTCATCATCTCTCATACCATAACTTGTGGATGCTTTGACACTTGCATTCCTATCATAATATCAAATAATGTGACTACATCACTTATATTTGGTATAATATCTCCTCACATTCCTTTCCATATGGACCAATAGTACAGGCATCACTTCATCAATAAATCTTGAGGTTGAAAGTACACTATTGCTAGGGCATGACCCGACCAACATTTAATTAATATAGCACCCTCTCACAACAAAACATTTTGTGATAGGATAATCACATGGTCAAATTTTTTGTTAGGACTAAGGTAGTAATTTAAAAATATAAGGACACTAGACATCCAATATCACTCATTCAAAGTGCATATTTGAAATATATCAAGATTATCAGTTTTGTACAAAGGCACACTCACAAATTGAGATCTCTGGTTTATAATTGTTCCCTAGCCTCTAAAATTATTCATCCCTTTCCTTGTAAAGTTCCCAAAAAATTGTAGAATTACCCATCAACATGGCCACCTTTACTAAATACACTAAGTTTTCCTCCAAGGTTCCATGGTACTACAAACAAGATATAACAAACAAATAATTCCTATCAAGTAAACCACACATAAGCTCAAATCATGGAAATGATGGTTTGGAAAGACAAGGAGGAATGTAAAGAAGAGAAAAGCCAAACATGTTATTGGAGTTGAAAACAAGATTAGGGAGAATATAATGTCACATCAGACCAAGAGTTACACCCTCATATTCATAAAGGATGGATATGAGGACCCGCATGCCTTAACTTCAAAGCCTAAACCCTTTCTTTAGAGAGTGAGTTACAAGATTAGGTTGTAATGAATCTATGTTGGGGAAAAGGACATGAACTAGGTGTTACACAGCAATTTGTCACCGTCCCTACCTTTCCCCGTCCTGCACGTTGGAGGGCCCATTTTGTGACCTGTGAGCAATTTCATGCCTTGAAACCATTATCATTGCATTCCTCTAAACATGAGCTTCAATTGCCCTGAAGACATATCCTTGCAAAAAACCATAAAAACATCCATTTTTGCATTGGCGCGGGTATCCAGTTCAGCACTCGCGCCAATGAAGAAAATCCTACAAAGAGGCCGCGCCAACTGGCGCTTTGTCCTAGAGTCGCAGTCGCGCCAACCAATTTAAGGAGTGTTTTTTAAATAAGAATGGTGAAATTTTCGTTTCAACAGACTCAGAAACTGTTATCTATCTTGAGTTGGGAGGTTTGGCTCCGGGAGTTCCATGAAAGGGAAGTGGTTTGCCACCTCTCATGGAAGCTTCCTTGAAGATAGGGCCAATCCCACAATTATAGGGATCCCAACTCCCCTTCCTCCATCTATAAAAGCTAGCTCATTGCCATTGCAAGCTAGTCTTGAAGTACCTAAGCCTTGAATCTCCAAGTTCTCAAATTCCCAAGAGCCTTCATGCTGCAAGAGCCCTCATTTTTCCCTTAAGGCCAAACTCGAGCAAGGAGACTATCGTCGAGAGACTCTAAGAGAGGCTTGTCCCATCCCTGGCAGGCTTTGCGAGACGTGTACAACTGGAGACCCCTCCGAAGGAGACCTCAGCGTCAGAACATTGGTTGTACTCTCTTTCGATTTCTTATTAATGAATGACTACTGGTTATGGTTCCACTCTGTTTTTCACTTATGATAATGATGAGTTATATCCTTTCTGATTGATATATATTTGCGTATTTTGGATTTTATGCTTGTATTCGTGTTGTTTCTTGCATGTACAGGTGTCCATTCATGGAGATCGTGGGGATCGTGATCTTCCGAGGCTGAGGAACGGGAACGCTGTCTCTTTTACGAATCATAGCACTGGATTCTAGGTAGGCCTCCATTATTGGTCTGTTTATCCGCAATTAGGAACTTGCGCTGTAGCATTTGATGATTGTTGCTAGACCCGTTCTGGGCTAGTAGGGATCGCCTCTGTCCGCAGAGGGGATTTACCTCTTCAACAATTTGGCGACTCTGCTGGGGAACCGTCTAGTTTTGATTGTCTCGTTTTGATTGTTTCGTGGTTTTCCTTGCTTGGTTGGCCTTCTGGGCTGGGTTCTTTTGCTGTTTTGCTTCCTGGTTTGCTTGGATATCATTGATCTGCTTTTGGAGTAGTTCTTTTTTATTTTTGGCCGAGAAACTTGACTGGTGCGCTTTTTAGCTCGACAGTCACGCCAATTGGCGCATGTTGCTTTTGTATTGCCCGCGCCAATTTCCTTCTAGCGCCAGTTACAACCTCACAGTCGCGCCACTCTTGTGAGGCATTAGGGTTTGCTCAGTTCTGAGCTCTCTGGGTCTGATCAGTGTATTTCTTTTTGGTTTTTCAGCTACCTGAGTGTGTTGGAGTCCTCTTTGACTAGGAGTTTTCCTTTGTCCTTTGGTTGTTTGCTTTTCTCCATCGATTTCACGTTTTAAGCCCTAGGGCATCTAGTGGCTTTGTGTGTCGAGCCCTCCTTAGGAGTTTTGGTGTTTTGTTAGTCCAGTCAATCCTCTAATTGCTCCTCCACATTCTCTTAGTGGTTGTTCACCGTTTCGTTACAATTTTTGGGTGATTTTTCTTCTCTTCATTCGAATTTCGTTTGGTCTTGTTTCGGGCCTAGATTACATGGTCCATTGGAGCCTTCGAGACTTTTTCTTGGTTTTGAGAGACTTTGGTCGATTTGAGATCTGATTACTTGTGCCATTGAGTGAAATTTGTTTGTTTTTGCTCTCTTAATATCGTTTCTGAAATTACTTCTCTTTTGTTTTCAGTTTGTTTAGTGCATCTAGCTATCAAACATTGAAAATACAAAAAATCTCTATTGCTTTTGTTGATTAGTGCAAATTGAAATCTTTTCGATTTTACTAGTATTTAGTGATTTGAATGAAAAGTTTTGATTTCATTAGTTGCATTAGAGATATCATTGATTGTCTTCCGATCATTTTGTTTGTGTAAAAACTCTCAACTCTTTTGTAGCTAGTTTTCATCGAACAAAATGATGTACTTTGGCATGTAATTTTTCATTTAGGAGATTTTTGAGACCACACATTCGTTAGGGCTTGAAAACTGAAACGTAATTGAAGATCAAATTTAAAATCTACTCAATTTACACTAAGGCAGCATTGAAATCTAATGAAACACATTTAGAGGTCTAGGCTAGAGACGTGTTCCGGTGTCTTTAAACCTAGTAGCTGTCGTTCGCCTTTTGGCTTTAGATAGCGCTAGTACGGACTTGTGCTCTCCATACCGTCGCGTATATAAAGGGAGACCCCTCTAGGTTGCAATCCTTTATCCATAGGAAGCCGAGTCTACTGCCCTATACCCGTGATACACTGGACACAACATTCGGGGAGATTGCCTGCACGTATAGAAAGTCCTTGGTTGATTTCTCTTTCATTTTTGAAACCAAGGTGTATATTTCAGTTCATGGTTATTTGGTACACCCTTTTGCCTAGTATTCCTGAGCAATCATTTTGATCCTATCTGACTCCCTAAATTTGAAAGGATCACCAAGCGCTTGTCCTTTCACGCTTGTGTCAAATCTGAAAGAGATAGAGTCATCTTTTCAACTGTTTCTCGACTCTTGAAACATGAAACGGTGAAGTTTCTTATTTTTCAATGTGGTAAAAAATTAATCACCCATGATTACACGCCCTGTTAGATTTTTCTTGTTGACCGTTTGATCGTGTGTCTTGACTCTTTTTCAGCCCATGTGTGTGTTTGATCATTTCTCTTATCGTTTTTGTCATAGTGGCAGAACCCTCGGTTTCATCTACTGGTAGTCCTTACATGGACGATTCATCGGAGGTTTCCCAATCCTCTACTGAACCACAGCAGCCCACTGTTTCCAAGTTTCCTGACGGGGAACCGGTTCTTTCTGAGCAACCCTTTGGGGGACCAGTTGAGTTCGATTGGCCCTTTTTGGACCCTGTGTCTGAATTGAGATTAGGAGCTGATTTCCTTTCTCTTACATCGGGTTCGCCTTTTATAGCTGCTGTCTTTCCTCCTAGTACTCGCCGTCTATTGCGCGATCTAGCGGTAGGCTCAACCATGAGTGATTCTGGTGAGGAAATCCCAACGTCTGGTGAAGACTATCAGCTCTTCCCACGAAGATTGTTTCCGGGAGACAACTCTGAACTGGCCGATATGTCAATGGCCAGCCCCTCATTACCACTGGGATACAGGTCTTTGGGTCAGATTATTTCTGCCGCAGCCTTTATGGGAGTCAGCTCCTTCTCCGAGGCTAGCTGCTCCTACACCCGGGGTGTCTCCTCAGATGCCCATTACTTCTGTACCCGTTCGGCCCACTGTTTGTGTGGCCGCCTATTCACCTGTTGTCATGACACCCTCTGCCAGGGCTATGCCGTCTCCTGAAGATATCTATTTAGCAACTGCTATACTGGAGAACATTTCTCCGGAGAAGTATCGGTTGTCTCTGCAGCAGCCGAACCCCGAGGTTGGACCATCCTCCCAAGATCCCAACCGCTCTTACTTTTCGCACTATGCATAGGTTGGTACACCCATGTACACTTTTCCAGGTCAGTATGATAAGCACGGGGACATTTTACGTCTACCCGCTCCTGAGGCCTACCTCCATGCTCAAGGTTTACCTTATAACCAGGCTTATAACCCGCAAGGGAAACCTTTCCAAGGCCAACCTTCGGGCCAACCTGGCTATCCTTATGACCCACAGGGGCAGCCCATGCAAGGCTATCCTACGGGCCAGCAAGGGCCATCGTACGGTCCGGAAGGACAGTATTACAGCCCTTCCGGTCAACCTGTTCAACCTCAGCCGGGGTACCAACCAGGACCGGTCTATGGTCCTGGGGGGCAAATCCAGCCTTCTCCACCAATGCAACCGCAGTATCCTGTTGTTTCTAACGTTGCATATCAACCGGGACCATCCTATGGTTCTGCTTCAGGTCAAACCAGTTTCCAGCAACCACCTGGCCCTGTTCCTCCACCAGGCCAACCGGCCCATCCGGCACAACCTAGTGTTCCGCCTCCAGGCCAACCGGCCCATTCGGTACAACCTGGGGCTCCTTCACAGCCATGTCAACCTGTGCAACTGGCGCAGCCTGTCTATCTGGGTTAGCCTGTTCATTCAGGGCAACCCTCTCAGTCGGGTCAACCTGTTCACTCAGGGCAGCCCGCTCATTCCATCAAACCTGCCCAGCAGACGATTCATTCGATGCCGCAGCCGAATCAACAGCTGCGCCCTAATTATCAGGCTCCGCAGGGTTCCACTTTTCAGCAATCGACTCATCCTCAGGGTATTTATTATCCTCATGGTCAATCTCAACCGAACTATAACCACCCCATAGGCTCTCAGTATTATCCTCCTCCACCCGGTTCTACCTACACTCAGTAGCCAAATCCAAATGCTGCTTATGCTGGGCCGACGCATAATTAGGGTCCATACTCTGGTTATCAAGCCCCACACACTGGTTACCAGCATCCAAATCAGTCTGGTTATACGAACTACACCCCCTACGGTCAGAATCCTACAGGACAGAACCCATGGGGGCAAGGATATTCACAACCATTGTGGAGTATGGGTACCGGTCCTCACCCCGGGCCTGGCATGCCGGTCAATCTGCCATTGCTGTTTCTGGCCACCTTGGAGTTGCCGGATGTTTCAAAATTGTCCAATGATCCAATTTTACATAATCCGTATTGGCCTCCGGTTCCCACCAAGATACCAGGTGATTGCCCCAAGTTTGAGGGAAAAGCTGGAGAGGACCCCCAGGCGCATGTGATGACATATCATCTTTGGTGTTCGTCTAACTCTTGGGTCGACGATTCGATTCGTCTGCGCCTCTTCCAACGTACTTTAACTGGAGCTACTGCTAAGTGGTACATCGAGTTATCCCGTGGTATCTTCCAAGATTTCAACTCTTTAGCCATGGATTTTCTCACGCACTTTCAGTTACCGGTTCGTTATGAAGTCGAGACGCACCTCCTGACTTCTCTGAAGCAGGATAAAGCCACTCACATTTCTGATCACATTCATGAGTGGCGGTGCCATCGTATACTGATCAAGTTTCACATACCTGATAAGATACTAACTCACTGGTTCACCACCTCCTTAGTGAATAAAATAGCCCAAGATATTGCGATGGGAGCATGTGTGACGGAGGAACAAGCCATTGCGCGTGCCCAATATCTGGATCTTGTGTATTCTTAGTCCGGCACGCTTTATGATATCTTGCCTGATGCCCCACGGTATGGAACTTCTAAGGCTCTGCCTACCCCTGCGGTGGACGGTGTCATTGGTTTTGTCTCTCAGAATTCGAAGAAATCTTCGAATGGGAAGCAGAAGTCTAATTCTTCCAACAATGCTCCTGCTAATCCCGCCCCGTCCGATTCTGGCAAAACCGTGGAGGTGAATGTCGTTCAGGCCAATCCTACGGAGAAAAATTCCAAGGGGAAAAAGAAGGGCAAAAATAAATCTAAATCTGATGCCCAAATCCAGAATCTAAATCTCGTACTGAGGATTGTTCTCAGCGTAAACCGAAGTACCCCTGCCTCATTTGCAAAGGAGACCATTATACTAAGGATTGTCCACGACGATCCGAAGTTAGTCAACTTCTCAAGGGCTCAAAAGGGACTCCGGCAGTTCTTAAAGAACCATTCTTGTCTCAACAGAGCCAGATGGTTGAACAGCCGTCATCATCTGCACCATTTGGGTCCCAGGTTTTCATGATGAAGGTTGTTGCACCTATCTCTGTCGCTACGCGTTCGAAGGATTACAACGAATCGCGGCAGGCACCCGGGAAGGCAGTTGCGGATGGACCGCCTCCCCTACCTGTCTCCGGTTCTTTAGAAATCAAGAAGCCTACTCCTAAACCTGTTGTGAAGCCACCTTCTAAAGGTGTTCTTCGGAGATCTTCGTATAATCCGAATGCTCGTGCTGCTCAACACTACAGCATTGTTGAGGATTTGTCACAAGCACCTTCTACCATGTCCGCACTCGAAGTTCTTCAAAGTTGTCCTTCGCAATGGAAGGCTTTACTGTTTGCAATCGGTGGTATTGATCCCGCCGATTCAAGTCTTCTCTCCTTCGATTTAGAGAATTTCACTCCCCGACTTCCACATCAAATCGCTCTTGTTATTCAAGTCGGGATTAACGGTCTGAACATCCATAGGGCCATGGTGGATGAAGGTGCTTCTACCTGTGTTATGTCATCCACTTTCTGGAATTCCATTGGCTCTCTAGCCCTCGTATCCTCTCCCAATGCCCTCGAGGCATTTGATGGTCAGGAATCCAAACCCCTGGGTGTTCTCGAGAGTTTAGCGATCACTTTACAGGGGAAGACTGTCAACGTGGAAGTAGAAGTGGTTGACGCCAAGCTCAACTACAATATACTTCTTGGCCGCAGCTGGACTCATGCCATGCGCTGCATGCCGTCCACCGTCTTTCGACTTCTTAAGTTCCCCCACGAGGGCAAAATCGTCATGGCAGACCAGTTGTCCTTCTTCGCCTCCACCTCCGAGAAAAACGTGCCATACGTGGATCAGATTCCGAATCCCCCTGATAGTGTAGGACCTGGTCTCTTCAAAGACCCCGTCCTCATGGGTATATTTCCCGCACCACCACCGCACACCGCTCAAGTTAACATGATTTCCAGGTCTGATTACCCCTGGCTTATTCCTACACCTGAGCAGGTGTTTGAGTTTGGAGAATCAATGCCCTTGACTCTAGTAGAGATCAGCTACTGTGAAATTGTTGCCGCATCTGATCCTCCACCTCTTCAGCATGTTCCTTTGAGCATGGCTCTCGATGTCTACTCTCAATCCCCCTGGCTTGGTCAGGCCGATTCACCTGATCCTCTTAAAGAGACTTTTCCTTCCGATGAAGCCATCATTGAAACTATGTCTCTTGAGGAGCTGCCTTGGGGCGATGGACATCATCGCTCCTCTTTTATGCCTAGCTTGGGGGCAATGACTGACTGTCTGGAGCGTTATGCTTCTCAGGTTCCAACCCCTCCTCTTCAAACGCCCATCTTGACGCACGAGGTTTTTTCGGAAGGTAACTTGGGTAACATCACTCAAACCGTCCCCATCAACATCTCCGTTAAACCGGGGGTCGTTGAGAATATTCACATGGGAGTGACTTGTTCTCCCGATGAGATTCAAGTCTATACTGATCTTTTTAAAGAATTCAGAGATGTGTTCACCTGGTCCTACGAGGAAATGCCAGGGATTGATCCTAGTATCGTAGTGCATGAGATTCCAACCTACCCTGGTGTGAAGCCCGTGCGCCAACGCTTACGCTCCATGCATCCTCAGAAAGCCGCTGCAATTAAGGCAGAAGTTGAAAAACTTCTGAACGCGGGTTTTATTTATCCTATCCCCCTCACAGAATGGGTGTCTAACATTGTACCTGTCGATAAAAAGCAGGGTACCATTAGGGTCTGTGTTGATTACCGCGACATCAATCGCGCCTGTCCAAAAGATAACTATCCCACTCCGTTCATAGACCAGATTATCGAAGAATGTGCCGGAAGCAAGATTTATTCCTTGATGGACGATTTCTCAGGGTATAATCAAATCAATATTGCACCTGAGGATCAACACAAGACTACGTTTATCTGTCCGTGGGGTACTTTCGTGTATAAAAAGCTCCCGTTCGGCTTGAAGAACGCTGGAGCTACTTTTCAGCGTGCGATGTATTATGCTTTCCATGAAATTCGCCATATCGTTCAGCCTTATCTGGACGACTTGCCAGCTCATTCAGCTAGGTGAGAGGATCACCCTGAACACCTCCACCAGATTTTCCTTCGTTGTAGGCGCTACAATATTAGGCTCAACCCTCATAAGTGAATCTTCGGCGTGGATTCTGGTCATCTTTCGGGATTCATAGTCTCCAAAGATAGAATTCGCCTTGACCCTTTAAAAGTCGAGGCTATCATCAACCTCCCATCACCCTCCTCGTTATATCAGTTGCAGAGTCTGCAGGGAAAAGCAAAATTCCTTCGACGCTTTATCCCGAACTACGCTGAGGTGGCCAAAGGATTTATGCACCTATTAAAGCAGAATGTTCCCTTCCGTTGGGATGAAATTGCTCAGCAATCCTTTGAGAAGCTAAAGACGTTATTGGTTAATGCTCCTTTGCTTCGTCCTCTAGACTATCATCGTGATTTCACTTTGTATCTTGCCGCCGTGTTTAGCACCATTGCTATGGTTCTGGTGCAGGATGATGATGATGGTAATGAACATGTCATTTATTATCTATCACGAAACCTTCTCGATACAGAAACACGCTATGCTCATGTCGAGAAGTTGGCTTTAGTCACCGTACATGCTGTGCAGCGCTTTCACCATTACATCCTGCTGCACACGATAACAGTGGTTTCGGATTGCAACCCCATGACATATATTCTCTCTAGACAGTTGCTGGGGGGAAAATACTCCAAATGGATCATTATCCTGCAGGAGTTTGACTTAGATTTCACCACTACTAAGTCAACCATATCACTTGTTTTCGTGGATCTTATATGCTCACTCCCAACAGGCTCCACTCTTTCACTTTCCGAGGATCATATCCCAGACGAAACTATTTTCCTCATCAGTACTCGTGACCCTTGGTATGGCGACATAATCGTGTATCTTCAGACCTCCACATTTCGGTCTGAGTTGACTAAAGTTGCCCGACGTCGAATTCGGCATCAGTCTCAACCCTACCGCATCATAGGAGATACTTTATACCGTATTGGAGTAGATTCGGTGCTTCACCGGTGCCTTACCTTGGAAGAGGCTGAAAAGGCCCTCAATGACTGCCACAGTGGCACCTGTGGTGGACATATGTCCGGATATGCTACTGCTCAAAAGATTTTGTGAGCAGGATATTTCTGGCCGTCAATATTCAAAGATTGTATTATAGCAGTTCGAAAATGTCACGCGTGCCAGGTGTTTCAGCGCAAGATGCACGCACCACCTCTTCCTTTGCATCCTGTTGTTACCGTTGGCCCATTTGCGAAATGGGGCATGGATTTTATGACGTGTAACCCTCATTCGGCCGGGGGGCATGCGTATATAATCTTAGTTGTCGAATACTTCACCAAGTGGGCCGAAGCGATGCCTACACTTGCGGCCGATGGTAAAACAACTGCTCAATTCATCTTCAACCACATCATCGTGAGTTTCAGGGTTCCTCAGGCCATCGTTACCAACCATGGTACTCATTTCTGAGATTATATGATGGCCGAGCTGACATCGAGGTTGGGCTTACGCCACGATAGCTCAACGCCATATTACCCTCAGGCAAATGGCCAGGTTGAAGCAGTGAACAAGGTTTTGGTCACTATGCTTCAACGAACAGTTGGGATTCATAAAAATAAATTGGCACCTCCAACTGTTCTCAGTTCTTTGGGCTTACCGAACGTCTGCTAAGAGTGCGACTGGGTTCACACCATTTCAATTGGTGTATGGTCTAGAAGTAACTCTTCCGGTTGAATGCAAGATTCCTTCTTTGAAATTAGCTGTAGAACTTCTACCCGACACTTCTGCTGAAGAAGAGCATCTCCTGTATCTAGAACGGTTAGATGAAACCCGCCGCTTGGCTGCCTTAGTCATTGAGGCACAAAAGAAGCGGGTCAAAGCTCACTTCGATCAATCGGTTTCACAACGTTCCTTCGTTGAAGGGGATCTTGTCCTCCTGTATGATCAAGCACACGATAAGCTTGGGGCGGGGAAGTTCCAACCCATGTGGCATGGGCCCTATATAGTTAAACGGGTATTAAAGAATGGGGCCTACGAGCTTATAGATTATGAAGGAGTTCCGTTGGCGCAGCCCAGAAATGGGCTGTACCTGAAGAAATACTACGCTTAAAGTCATTTTTATGTGGTGTGTGTACATAGGTGTGTCTATTCATTTGTGTGCATGTGTGGTGTGGTGTGCAGTGTAAACGTATTTCTACTGATCGGGTCTTCCTGATTGTGCAGATGTCCATCAATCCATTCATTGGGTTCGCGGATGGTGCCTCCCGCACTACCAGGAATCTGTCTTCAGCAGCCTGGGTAATCTATGATCCTGCTGGTGAGTTGGTCAACCTGCAGGGTGTGTGTCTGGGACGTACTACAAATAACATCGCAGAATATAGTGCTGTGTTAGAATTATTAACTGAGGCTGTAAACCTTGGTATTCGTGAATTGCTTGTGTATCTAGACTCACAACTTGTGGTATTACAACTAAACGGTCATTATTCGGTCAGAAACCCATCCTTTTTACATCTGTATCTGCGTATTCGTTTACTGGAAAGAAATTTTGACTATATTACATATCAGCATGTACCCAGGCACATGAATACATTAACAGATGCAGTAGCTAATTTGGTGTTAGATAGACATTTGCACAATTTGTAACTCATCATTACATGTAAAAGGAAAATCCATCCAGAAATAGATATGTATATATATAGATATCGAAATGTTTACATAGTGTGCGTCGCATAATATAAAAAAATATACATGTTCGTCTTATTACATCCGGAGACGACACGTCTCTCAAAAATATGCATGAAATAAAACCCTAAGAGGCTAGTCTGCGTGGTGCTCATGATAACAAGTCACTGCATGCACTAGGCATCTTAGTAGACGGTGGAGGCAACTAGGAACTCCTACTGTATGTCTTTGATATGCTAACGGTACATCCTCCAGCCAGGCGTAGTCCGAAATCCCTCAGGCAATCCCCTCGAGGTTCTGAACCAACTCTCCTCCTTCCGCGCCCTCCTCGTGAGGATCGACTGCGAGCTGAGTTCTCCGTGTGATAGGAGACATCCCGGCAGGTCTCTCTGGGCCAATATCTGCATACACATGTAACTGCTGTTAGAACGGACATGTATTAACAAAAAAAATCATAAAACATAAAAAATAAAAACAGATCATACCCAGCTCTTCGTCCCAATCCTCTCCCTCTGGCAGTGGGAGATCTGGGTCTCCAGTAAAGTCTGTCCCAGCATAAGGCCAGTCCTCCACTACAATCAACTGGCGCCGCATCCACCCAAAAAACTCTGGCCTCCAAGGCATCTATTGGCCTCCTCCTGCTCTGGGCATCAGTGCTTCCCAGCGAGCCATTCTCGGCTCTCGTGGTATCGGCTCTGCTACAACGGCCCCTTGGCCCTCGAAGATTGGCAATCGTTCCAGAATGAACGATACCAGGATGGACCCATAGCCAAACTACTTCAGCTTGGCTTGTTTGCATCTCGTCAGCTGTCTCTTGATGTTGATCGTTACTGCTGTGGCCCAGTCAAACAGTATGGGACTCATGCACTCTAAAGCCAGTAATAGTTGGGCTTTCATCACTTCGTGCAGTGCCTGCGATCCTACAGCCCGCGTGATGGTATGCAGCACTACTCGTAGTGCCATATCGGGGATAGTGTGGATATCCACCTTTTTACTCCTTGATCCCATTTGTGCCCGAGGGCACACTCGTGCCATCACTTCCTCCATTTTTTCACCCGACGGTTTTCTCCCTGTCAGTATGGGTACTGGACCTCTACGCGACAGTCCGGTTATGAAGTACACATCAGAAACGTCCAGTTCTAACACCTGGTCTCGTAGCTTGAATACTTGTTCTTGTTCATCCCAAATGCTCACCAGGTACTGAAGTAGCTCAGGTTGAGCGCGGAAACAATGTGTCAGGAAGAATTTATTGAGCCCGCAGTTTCTGAGGGCATTCATGCACGCCTCATTTTCCATGGCCATTTCATCCTCTTCCCCATGCTCTCTTTCTTTCCACTCAATCACCATTTTGCTCGGTTTCCTGCATCAACATGGTCACAAACCTTCAATTAGATCTCTGTTGAGCTTCAAATTTCATTCAAATTGATCAAAATGTTGAATTTTTAGGCGGAAAATTGGGTTCGGCCACTGGCGCGATCCCTTTGCATATAAAAGCCCATTGGTGCGGGTCCATGCCCGATACCCGCGCCAATGAGCGGAACCCTAAAAATTCAAAAAGTTGCCACAGAAGTCTATTGCATGATGGAAAACTATTAAAAAATGGACTGAAATGAAGGATGAGGAAGCACCTTTTACCTGGAACTGACGAAACTCTGAATGGTGGCCCGGATCGGTCGTAATCGCCGCCAGAAGTTTGCACGGTAAATGGACCAATGTTTCTCTTCACTCAGGTAAAAAGTAAAAGTAATTTCAATTTTTACCATTTAGACCTATTTATAACTTTTTGAGCTCTATTTTAAGTTTAAAAAGTCATTTTTCATTGAAAATTCGTATGTTTTGTCGAAAATGGATTTTACACTTGCCTTTCTGTGTAGCAACAGGTTTTTATGCAACGTAAACGGTGAAACGAGTTGTATTTTATACTTTTTCGGACTCGGTAAAAACACGAAAACGTCACTTTGGAGTCATCTTTCAGCTCTTTTCTGACTCCCAAAACATGAAAAGATTGCCGACGCCCTTGTCGTTTCGATCTCGTTAAAGTGGATGCGAAACGACATCTACCCAATATATTTTTACCCCTTTTTCGGGCTGGGATGGATTATTTACGAAAAAGGAATACCCTAGCCTATCGCAACTAGGAGGTTTTCCCGGATATTGTTTTCTACCTTTTCGGATCTGGGGAACTATTGACGAAAAGGGGCCTTTGGAGTTTACTTTTCTGCTGTCTTTTCAAACTCTCTAAACATGAAAAGATGCCGAGTTCTTCCTTTTTCAGACTCGTTAAACCCTGATGACATCGGATTCAGTCGAAATGACGTTCTCCAAGTTCCTCCTTCCTAGGGCTCGTTAAATGTACTAGGGTGGATTCGTCCGAAGGGTGGAATTATATCACAAGCATATGCTATCCCCTTCAAGCTTGCTATAAAAAATAATTGGGGTACTCACCAGAAATGGTGGGGGAAAATGGAACCATCATCATTTTCGTGTCGGCAGTATGTCGCTCTTGAACATGGCACTTGTCTGCATTTGTGTCGGGTTGGGGACATCTCATCTCGTTTTTCACTTGCTTCCGTGGGTTTGGGTAATCCTTTTTGACCTCTCCTCTGCTCATTGCCTCGTCACCATGACCTCTGAAACGTTGATGTCAAATACTGCCAAAACCACTATTTGTGCCGTTATATGTTCAAGAGAAGTTGACCTCTGCAAATATCAACCTTCCTATGATTCTCATATGGTCTTGATTCACAAAAAAAACATCATGTTCCTCTGTCTCGTATCGATGATGTGGGAAAAATTATGGCCCACCTTCGATCAAGCTCACTTCCTATCGACTTCAGCTCATTATTCGGGAAGCTGATCTAGAGACTCCCTTATGGTACCTTGGAGCTTGCATGCCTCAATGGCAGGTTCGTCACATTCGACGTGAGGTTTTCATCATTGACCTCCGATTGAGTGATTCTACGAGTGTTCGACGCCAGCTCATTGATTCACACACCATAGATTGTACCTGTAGTACCTTGAGGGCCATCGTCATTATTGGTGGTTCCTCTCGCGTCTGTTAACAAATCTCATCATTGGTTGGTAATCAGGCGATGTTCTTGCATGTTCGACTTCAGCTCACATATTCGCATGCTTGAATTTGTACTTTGTTCGGGTCGAGATAGAGCACAAGACCCTGGATTGTGTCTGTTGTAATCCAGGCTGCGACTTTGTGGACTATTATTTACATGACTTATTCACTGGATGGCTGCAACCATACCTGAGTCTATTTGTTGATCCCCATTGGATGGCTGCGTCCATACCTTGGATCTGGATTATAGTATACTCTGTTTCGGATGGCTGCGCCCATACCTCATGTACATCATGTACTTGAGATATCAGTTGTATTTCTCCACGCAGTTTTTCCGACGGCAGAGTTTCAGTTGGACACGTTCTCGTAAAGCATTTCACCCCTCTCTCTCTCTCTGGCCTCATGCTTTAGGGGGCATCTGTTACACAGTAATTTGTCACCGTCCCTACCTTTCCCCATCCCGCACGTTGGAGGGCCCATTTTGTGACCTGTGAGCAATGTCATGCCTTGAAACCATTATCATTGCATTCCTCTAAACATGAGCTTCAATTTCCCTGAAGACATCTCCTTGCAAAAAACCATAAAAGCATCCCTTTTTGCATTGGCGCGGGTATCCAATTCAGCACTCGCGCCAATGAAGAAAATCCGATAAAGAGGCCGCGCCAACTGGCGCTCTGTCCCAGAGTCGCAGTTGCGCCAACCAATTTAAGGAGTGTTTTTTAAATAAGAATGGCGGAAGTTTCGTTTCAATAGACTCAGAAACTGTTATCTATCTTGAGTTGGGAGGTTGGGCTCCAAGAGTTCCATGAAATGGAAGTGGTTTGCCACCTCTCATGGAAGCTTCCTTGAAGATAGGGCCAATCCCACAATTATAGGGATCCCAACTCCCCTTCCTCCATCTATAAAAGCTAGCTCATTACCATTGCAAGCTAGTCTTGAAGTGCCTAAGCCTTGAATATCCAAGTTCTCAAATTCCCAAGAGCCTTCATGCTGCAAGAGCCCTCATTTTTCCCTTAAGGCCAAACTCGAGCAAGGAGACTATCGCCGAGAGACTCTAAGAGAGGCTTGTCCCATCCCTAGCAGGATTTGCAAGACGTGTACGACTGGAGACCCCACCGAAGGAGACCTCAGTGTCAGAACATTGGTTGTACTATCTTTCGATTGCTTATTAATGAATGACTACTGGTTATGGTTCCACTCTATTTTTCACTTATGATAATGATGAGTTATATCCTTTCTGACTGATATATAGTTGTGTATTCTAGATTTTATGCTTGTATTCGTGTTGTTTGTTGCATGTGCAGGTGTCCATTCACGGAGATCGTGGGGATCGTGATCTGCCGAGGCTAAGGAATGGGAACACTGTCTCTTTTACGAATCATAGCACTGGACTCCAGGTAGGCCTCCATCGTTGGTCTGTTTATCCGCAATTAGGAACTTGCGCTGTAGCATTTGATGATTATTGCTAGACCCGTTCTGGGCTAGTAGGGATCGCCTCTGTCCGCAGAGGGGATTTACCTCTTCAACACTAGGGCATGCAACACTCTATAAAAGAGTGTATTTACACTTGATAAATCTCTTGGTATAACCACATAGGGAGAGAAAACCATGCTTTCTAGGCCTCAAGTACTTATAAGAAATCATCCACTTAATCACATTTATATAATTGATAGATTGAATAAGTTTAATGTAACTTACTCTTGAATTCCCCTCATCATAGGTTTCTAACCTAGCACCAAATATGCTTTATAGCTTAACACACCCATATCACTTAGCACTAAATACAATTTAGAGGTTAACACACTCATTAATGCTCACACTTTCATCACCTTATATTTAAAGTTATGCAACCAATGTTTTGATATGACTAGTAACTACTTAAAATAGGTTTTGGCCAATATCGGTCACAAGTGTGTGCTTTATTATGATATGATATAAGCTAAAACATATAAGTCACTTTATTACCTAAATTATCTTGTAATATTCCTAATTAGATTTTAGCTAGTTGGAATATTAAATTTTTCTTTCATTCATAACCTAGATGAATAATTTATGGGGTCAACCCTTAGTGTGAATGAGTTCAGTGCATGTGGATGGGGTCAAGGTTGATCAAATCAACAGCGTTTCCATGGAGAGAGTGGAGATAGTGGAGGACAATGCAGTTATGGTGGAGGAGTGTATGCATGGGAGTAGGATCTTTAATGAGTGAGACCAAGGGTGAGGAAGCTCACCAACCATATAAGAAAGGGTATGAAAGCCATAGAAGGCATTCTGATTATTTTTTATGTCTTGGTATTTTATAACTTTCTGTACGCTTCAACTGTTTAGTAGAGTCTGCTGTGCTGTTTAGCACAAGGGTGTTTTCGGGTGGAAATCCCACCCTCATCCTCGAGGGACTTTGAGTGCCTAATCAAGAGAGGTAAATTGAGATTCATTCCACCATCTGACATTAGGACTTCAGCCATGTACCACAATGTAGTCTCCTTAAAAAATTGCGTTATTTTGCAGGGCAGTTGCAGTGGAGGGTTGAGAGACCCATTTTGTGAGTTAGTTTCCTAGTGGAGGAAGCAGAATTTAATTGGGAGGATCTATTGGGAGGAGTTGTAGTTATTCTCTTGTCACATCAGCCACCTCCATGCATTCATGGAGTTGCAGAGCGTTATTCATCCCTAGAGCTGCATTTTTCACAGTGGTATCTCCAGAAACCCTTTCTGGGTTGTCTTGGAATTGTGTTTGGGAGCTTAGATCTCTATTCCCGACACCTTTTGGGCATTATATATATATATATAGATATATATATATATATTTCTATTTCTATTTTCCAATTTCAATTATTCCCTCTTGGACTATGCAGTCATAACATTCCGACATTTTATGTATTAGCAGCATTTCATATTTTGATGTATTGGATCATGGGAGGCTTGTTTACCTAGCTTGAGTGACCTTTTACTCAAAAAATTGTAGTTATTTTCTGCTATTAAAAATAATGGAATGGTTCTATGATTGTTTCATGTTTTTATGTATTGATATTCACTACAATTTCCAGTTTTATGTTCAATATTGTTGCTTTTCCTGTTTTGGAATATTACAGTGGTATCAGAGCATAATATTGGCTCAACCTATGGGGCATTGCATCTATAACATATATAGAAATGGAGGAAAGAGAATTGCCAAAAATTCTTCTCCAAACCATGCAAAATATTTCCAAAGAAATCAAGGAGATGAGGTTAGAAAGACAAAAGGAATCCCCTAGAGGGTTTCAACATGGAGAGAGTTCCGACACCTCACATGATTGGTGTGAGAAGCCAAAATTACAACCTTATTCACAACACTCCACCATGCCTGCATTCCTAGCAATAGGAAATAAGGTGGGAGGACCATAAAAGGAGGAAACTATTGGTGATTGTTTCTTAGAGTATGAATCTCAATCTGAAAGGTTCAAGGAGCACCTGAAATTCCAAGAGTTTTGTTGGATCAAGGATAATAGAAGATCCAATAATCAAAATAGAGGTGGAGAGCAAATGAATAACAATGATATGCATCATACTATGGGTAGATTATTTCTACCCTCTTTTGATGGGTCACCCAAGTGCACAACTAAGGCTTGGGTAGAGAAGTTGGATACCTATTTTCAGCTGAACCGAGTTTTAGAGATGGAGGCCATTAAGATAGCAGTGTTGCACCTTGAAGGTGAAGCACGTGAGTGGTGGTTTCACGGTCTATCTACACTAGGGCATGCTAGTGTCACTACTTATGTAGAATTTACCCAGAGGTTGGTGGAAATATTTGACCGCAGAAAACTAGAAGCACACTTTTTTGATCTAGCTAAGCTTAAGCAAATATGAGATCTAAAGACATATCTCTGAATTTCTAAAACTCTCAGTTATGGCATCTGATATATCTACAACTATGAGAGTATATATGTTTATTTATGGGCTAGAAGAGCCTTTGCAGGGGTTGGTGAAATCCACTAGACCAACTACGCTCCAAAAGGCTATTGAGACAGCTAGAGATTTGCAGCATGCTTTGCCAAGGGCAAAAGCCCCATTACAATAGAAGTTATCTTCTCAAGAAAATGGAAAAGATGTGAATTTTCCTCCCTCAAAGGAGAAACAAGAAAGGGGATCTCTTGATGATGATGTTCGGGGAGATCTAACGAGGTGGAAACTTTGCTTCACTTTCCAAGAGCCATGGGCATTAGGGCACTGGTGTGTTGCCGGGAAGGCACATTATATTTGAGGTGTTATCTGATGATGAAGAGGAGGAAGCAAAAGAATTAAAGGAGGATATCGGCACTTTAGCATCATGAGGAGTTGCACCACCACCAAGAGGATTAAAGGGAGCATTTGCTCCAACTAGAGGGACTCTTGCAGCTTTGCGAGGAGTTCCCAATTATCTAACATTGAGGTTTAGAGGCACTATTCAGGGGCAGAGAGTGTCGGTGTTGATAGACAATGGGGCTACCCAAAAATTTATTGATACTCAGTTAGTGCAGAGGAGAGGCATTCACATAGATGATATCGAGGGATTCTCAGTCTTGGTTCCAGGAGCTAGAACCATGCAGCGTGTCAAGTATGTTCTGGAACTAACTATCACTTTAGGGAATTACACATTAATGGACCAGTTATTTGTGGTTTATATTGTGGACACCAATTTTATTTTCGGTGTTTAGTGCTAATCACCTTGGGGAAGGTCACCACGGATTGGGAGACCATGGATATGGAATGGAAAAACAAGGGGAGTGGCAAGCACCAGAAGATCAGGGGCTTGCACACCTATCCACCCTAGATTGTCTCAACACATAGGATGTAAGTTTATTTGTGCAGAGGAGACATAGAGTGGGCAGCAGAACTGCGTATGTTAGAGGTCGGAGGCAAGGGTGCACCAGTACACCCAGATGTGCAGTCTATTCTAAATTGTTATTGTACAATATTTGGAGATATACCACCAGGGAGGACACCTGACCAAGGATTTGAGCACAATATTGAGTTGGAGCAAGGGATCCAAGAAGTGATCACCACACCCTATAGGCATCCCAAAGCCTACAGGGATGAGATTGAAAAAACCATTGAGGAGCTCTTGGCTTTAGGACATGTCCAACCCAGCACCAGTCCTTTTGCTTCTTTTGCGGTATTGGTAAAGAACAAGGCTGACACATTGAGGATGTGCATTGAATATAGAGATTTAAACAAGAAAAAAATGAAGAACAGGTACCCAATTCCCAGGACCGATGAGCTGATGGATGAGCTAAGGGGATAAAAGTACTTTTCAAAGATTTATTTGAGGTCAGGGTACCATCATATCAGGGTGAGGAATCAAGATATCCCCAAGACTGCATTTAGATGCCACTATGGCCGCTTTGAGTTCTTGGTGATGCCCTTTGGGTTAACCAATGCTCAGATTAATTTTCACTCTTGCATGAACCACATCTCCTATGGTCAACTGGGGAAGTTTGTGTTGGTTTTATTTGATGACATTCTTATTTACAGCCACACACAGGAGGAGCATTTGCATCATATTGAGACAGTATTATGCATTCTTGAGGAACAAAAATTCTATGTTATGCTCTCCAAGTGTGAGTTTGGGTTCACAGAGATGCTCTATTTGGGCCACATCATTGGAGTAGATGGAGTGAGAGTTCATGAGGGGAAGATCCGTGCTATTCAAGTTTGGTCTAAGCCAAAGAATGTAACCAAACTTCGGGGGTTTGTAGGCATCTGTACCTAGTACCGAAATTTTTTCAAAGGGTTTTCTCAACTAGCAGCACCACTTACATATTTGACCAAGAAGGGAGCCTTCAGTTGGATAGACACAATGCAGAGGGCCTTTGATAGGCTCAAGGATGTGATGAGAAGCTTCCCAATGTTGGTATTATCAAATTTTACCTAGCCCTTTGTGTTGGAATGTGATGCTTTAGGGGAGGGCATTGGAGCAGTATTGATGCAGGGGGGTCACCCCCTAGCTTTTGAGAGTCAGAAGTTGCTGCCTCACGAGAGGTTGCACTATATATATGAAAATGAAATGTTTGATATCATGCATGCATTAGCAAAATTATGATAGTATTTGGTGGAAACATATTCCGAGTGAAGACTGATCACATTAGTCTTCGGTTTTTCCTTGAGCAAAAGCAGCTGCAAGAGAGGTAGCATAAATGGGTGAGTAATATCCAAACATATTACTTTGACATTCAATATGTCAAAGGGAAGAGAAATGTGGTAGCAGATGCCCTATCACGGATAACAGCAGCACTGTCATTGATGAGTGTGGATACAGATTGAAAGGCCTAGCTGTTGGTGGAGTATTCCAAAGACCGCTTTGCATGTGAGATGTTAGATGGACAGGTGATTGATGAGAGGTTTAGAGTGATGGATGAGATCATATATTAGTGATACCTTATCTTATTGACTGGATATTCTAGACTTAAGGGGAATATTTTTTATGCAACACATGATTCACCACTTTTCGACCATCAAGGATTCACCAAGACATATCGAGCCATTCAGGAGAGATTCTCATGGAAGGGTCTCAAGGAGGATGTGATCCAACACATTAGTGAGTGCGTAGTTTTCCAAAAAAAAAAAGGAGAGGACAACCATCCTGCAGGATCGTTGCAACCACTCCCTATTTCGGAAGGAAAATGGGAAAGTATCTCCATGGATTTCATCACCGGTCTACCTATAGTACAGGGTAAGGATTATATCTTTGTAGTTGTTGATCGACTAACAAAGTATTCACATTTCTTTGCTATTTTTGCGTGATATACTACTTCATAGGTGGACGAAATATTCTTTAGACATATATTTAGACTCCATGGTCTTCCAAAGACCATAGTCAGTGATTGAGATAGCCACTTCATGGGTGGCTTTTGGCAGGAGCTTTTTCAGTTTGTGGGTACCAAGTTGACAAAAAGTACCAGTTATCACCCTCAAACTGATGGACAGACAAATATAGTAAACAAGTGGTTGGAAGACTACTTGTGAAACTATGTTTCAGGATAGCAAAGAGCATGGCTGCACTGGATCCATTTGGGAGAGTATTGCTACAACACAACTATTCATATGTCCATCGACATGTCTCTTTTTCGGGTTTTTTATGGGTCTAATGCTCTATCATTTGTTGATGTGATTTTTGGAGCAAGAAAGGCTCCTAGAGCCAAGGAGTGGATCCAAGAGAGTCAGGATATATTGTGTGCTCTCAAGGACAACATTGCTGCAGCCCATAATCAACAAAAGTTGTATGCAGAACGTGGTAATATAGATAGGCATTCTGAGGTTGATGATTTAGTTTATCTCCATATTCAACCTTAAAGATAGTCTACACTGAAGGAGAAGGGGGTTGAGAAGCTTAAGCCCTAGTTCTATGTACCCTGCAGGGTGATCCGTAGTGTTGGAGATGTAGCATATGAGTTGGAGCTCCCCATTGGAAGTAAGATCCATAACATTTTTCATGTCTCATGCCTCAGGAAGGCCATTGGACAACATGTGGTTGCCACCATGGATATCCCACCTATTGATGATGAGGTCCATATAGTTTTACAACCGGAAGCTATCTTGGACACTCAGAGAGGAAACTAAGGAACAGGGTGATTAAAGAATATCTGATTCGATGGAGGAATCTACTAGATGAGGATGCCACTTAGGAAGGAGAGAATATTATGTAGCATCTGTCTTTGCAGTTTCTTGATGAAAATAAACATTTGGGAGGAGGGAACTATAATATTAATAATTAGCTTTTAGCTAGTTTGAATATTAATTTTTTTTTTCATTCATAACTTAGATGAATAAGTAGGTAGAGAGACCTTTAAAACTATTTAGTAGGAATAAAACCACTTCTAGTGTGAAGGTGGATCAGTTTAGCTAGCTGAAATAAAGCAACCCTTAGTGTGAATGGATTCAATGCATGTGGATGGGTGTCAAGGTTGAATAAATTAACAATGCTGCCATGGAGAGAGTGGATATAGTGGAGAACAATGCAATTATGGTGGAGGAGTGTATGCATGGGAGTAGCATATTTAATGAGTGGGACCAAGGGAGAGGAAGATCACCAAGCATATAAGGAAGGGAATGGAAGCATAGAAGGCATTCAAGTTATTTTTTATGTCTTGGTATTTTATGACTTTCTACACACTTCACCTATTTAGCAGAGTCTGTTGTGCAACAAGGGTGTTTCCTAGCGAAAATCCCACCCTCATCCTTGGGGGACTTTGAGTGCCCACTCGGGAGAGGTACATTTAGATTCATTCCACCATCTGGCATCAGACCAAGCTTCAACCATATGCCACATTGCAGTCTCCTTCAGAAACTGCGTTATTTTGTAGGGCAGTTGCAGTGGAGGGTTGAGAGACCCATTTTGTGAGCTAATTTCCTAGTGGAGGGAGTAACCTTAAATTGGGAGGATCTATTGGGAGGAGTTTAAAATATTCTCTTGTAATATTAGTCACTTCCCTGCATTCATGGAGTTGCAGAGCTTTATTCAACCCTAGGGCTTCATTTTTCACAGTGTGTATTTCCGGAAACCCTTTCTGGGTTGTATTGGAATGATGCTTGGGAGCTTAGATCTCTATTCCCAACACTTTTTGGGAATTATATAAGTAGATATTTATATTTATATTTTCCAACTGCATTTATTCCCTCTTGGACTACACAGTCATAACATTCTAACATATTATGTATTAGCAACATTTCATATTTTTATGTATTGGATAATGGGAGGCTTGTTTTCCTAGCTTGAGTGACCTTTTCCTCAAGTCATTGTACTTATTTTCTGCTATTAAACATAATGGAATGGCTCTATGATTGTCTCATGTTTTGATGTATTGATATTCACTAATATTTCTAGTTTTATGTTCAATATTGCTACTTTTCCTGTTTTGGAATATTACATATTTCCTCTTTGAACTGTAGAATTATGTGTAAATATAAAACACTAACAAGTGTTATTCAATAGGCGATAAAGAGTCACAATGGGAAACCAAAAGAAATAAAGCACAAGAAAGTTGAAAAATATGGCACCAAATAAGGGAAACATGAGGAGTTCCAACCCAAGTTAGAATAATTGTGGAAGAAGAATATAGGCACAAATAATAGAAGAAGAAGTAAGAGGAGATAAAGGATACCATCAAAGAGGGATATCATTAAAGAGTGGATATGCAGGAGAATACACCAAAAGTAGATAATGGAAGAGGTCATCCAATGGACAATTTTCACAAAGCTAACTAACTAAGAATAAAAAATACTTGCTTAGGACATGGAAATATAAGAATTATCAATGGGTTAGGAGTGCCTTTGTTATGTAGAGGAAATCAAACTAGTCCACGAGAGGTGGGAAAACCATGTGGATAACATGTGTTTCACATCTACCATTCGTCCTAAATCCTACTAAGTTTGTTCCTTATAATTACATGTCATATTTGGAAACCAAATTCAGTTTCATGATTGAACCAATCTATTCCTCATCAAGAAGAGGGAATCTTGTAATGTTATCAATATGAGTAATGCCCGAGGAATTTTGGTTTGGGAAATTTATTATTCAAAGGAGATAGAGATATTTTAAGAATCATTTATTTATATTCTTAATACAGAAAATCCATTTCTTCGTCAATATTTTATTAAACAATTTCATTTGTTTCATAGATTCTTCCGTGAACAAGGATTTGTTTTGAAAATTATATTATATCTATTTCTTCTAATTTCTAGAAAAATTAGCATATTTCCTTTGCTTAAGAGACCAATATTCTCCTTGGATTACTTTTGGGGAACAAATTCTTTTTGTAGAGCATATATTAGATTTTTGTTTTTCAATTTCAAGATAATTAAATTAGTTGTTAATATTGCTCTAGGTTTTTAGATAAAGATTGTTTTGAAATATGATCTCTCTGGGCTCATGTGATAAGAATATGCACACTAATAGACTATTTTGTGTAGGTTTATATTCCTTCACTTGCTAGAATAACTGCTCATTATTTCATTAGTTTAGTGTAGTTTAATCCTTTTTATTTTTTAAAATTAAAGTAATATTTTCTTTCATACAATTAGTGTAGATTATAATGTTGTTATTTACTATATTTTGACTAATCTCATTTGATAAATTATAATATATATTTTTTAACATTTTATAGAGTAGTACTTTGAGTATTTTCAGTACTTATTCTTCCATTTCAACAATTAAATCCCATAAAAATTAGATACCAGGTCATTAGTCCAAAGGATTCAACCCTCCCAAATAGGGGAGGGTCTAATAAGGCCTCTATTGTAACTTGAGTTACTTGACTAATTGACGATGAATTTTCACCATCAAATAGTTCTATGACACTAGAAAGAGGGCCTAATAGCCATTACACATTTTTATGGATGATTCCCATTTATTATGTTCAACCCAACTGACATGAAAATTATTTACAAGTCCCATTTCTATGGAAATACTTTTAGACATAAAAAATTTTGATATGCCCACACATTTGGGATTGTGCCCATCACATATATTTCCATAAGAAGAAACACGAAAGAGAAAGTCATTATATCTAGGGATATATGAGTCTTGTTATGGTAAATTAAATAATTTATTGACTTTTCTTCATCTAATATCTCTTATCTCGTCAATCATATTCCCCCTTCTCATTCAATCTAGAAAATAATTAGGAGATGAAAATAAATGTGATATGCTATATGTGTATAAAAAACTAATAAGGATCTTTTGTGAGGGCCTCTAAAGGATGATGCAGCATGGAAAACCTTGATCAACCTTGGTTATCTTGAGACACTGTGGTTGTGCCCCACCCAACCCAGAATTTACCCAGTCTTGATAGGTTATTACCAAATTATGAACCAAATAAATTTGTTGGGACAAGTTTTGGGTTGATGATATTGAATAAATTCTAAGGTAGTTTTGGAAGTTCACACAAAAGGATTGAGGTGAAACAACACACTGTATCATTGCACAACTTTGTCTAAATGCACAGAATTTACGTAGAAGGGAGAACTGCACAAAAGGCACATCATAGAAGAAGAAAGGTGAGAATGGATAAGTTTGATTGTATGATAGAGTTTGTGTTTTGATTTGGTCCATATTAGAAAATGGTGTATATTCCCATGGTAGTTGCATACATGGGTATTTCCCATGGTATTTCACTTTATGTAATGATGTATAAATCAACATAAGTTAAAGGGATTGAGGTTGGCTCATTTTTGGTTCGATGTTGGTTATTTGGTTAGTTTTTAGTTGATTCGTTGGTTGTTAGTGGGTTATGTTAGCCTCCAAAATGTACCAAGGCTAAGAAAGGATATCGATGGAGGTAACCTCAAACCAAGATTTTAATTTGCTAGCCAGCCCTACCAAACCAGAGAGGGATATCTCTATGAAATCAAAACCAAAGGGTTTGACTGGATGCAAAGTGTATTTTATGCTATTTAGGTAAGCTCTAGGGTTTTGAAATTTTGATGGTTTTTCTGCTGGATCAGGGATGAAAACTAGGTAGCTAGGTGAAAATATTAAAGGGTTACAACTGCAAAGATATGGAGGAGCAAGATAGAAATGCTTTAGTGATGGGCTTAGGGTTTTTCGGTGTAGTGTAGGGTTTTAAAATGAAAGTGGATATTAATGATCATGTGTCAAGAATTCATTAAAACAGAAGGAAGATGACATAAAATGACATTCCCAAAAAAAACAAGCTTTATGAAGAATTCTGCTTATCCATCTTTTAGGAAAATCACTAAAGAAAGAAATATATGGAAAGGAAACATGTATATCATTTATATGAAATTATAAAAGAGAAAATACAACATCAAAAACTCAATGCATATGAATTCCTAATAATAGCTGCAACTGGTCCTTTGAATTCCCGAATAAAAGGTGAATTACAAGCTACTATAGTCTAACCCTCTTATGTCCAACCCTCAAAATGACTAAGAAATGCATACATATAGAAAAAAAACTGTTTCCCTTATCCTAGGGGTTGAATCCTAGAGTGGAGGAGAATTTCACATGATTCCCTCACCTAAAACCTAAATATTAGGGAGGTTAGCAAAACTCTCCTCAAGATAGAGAAAATAATACATTTGACCATAAAAGATATTTAAAAGCATGTATCCACCTCATTTTTACTCTAACCAACATAATTACACCTGATTACATCATTACAACTCAACAAATGACAAATTACATTAGTCGGAGCTGATTTTGAGTGATCAAATGGAGAAAATTAGCTTCCAAGAAAAAACGTAGCGAAATATCAGCAAAACACAGCGTGCCAGGAGAAAACACAACAAATTTGGTGCAAGAGGATTTTGGAGGCCTTCCCAAGGTGAAATCTTGATCTGAAATATGCTGGAGAAAGATCTGCCTATCTGCTACATGATAGAATCCTCAAGCACTAAAAAGGACTACTCCTAGCCCTCCAAAAATCAATTCTCCCATAAGTACTCCAAAAATGCGGCGAACTCTTGAAAAATAGGGTAGAAAGGTGTTTTGTAGGTGGTTTTCTGAAATTTTGACCCACCAGAATTTGTTGACATGGCTATCCCAAGGGCTGAAGCTGATGTAGAGGTCATTAGAAACCCAATATGCAAACAATTTAGCATTTTAAGGCCCCTAGAAAAAGCACAGCATGAGGCACGCTGCGTTTTTGGACCAAGGATTGTGCAAAAAATTGTTGAAAGTCCAAAAGCTTTAAAATTGTCCAAAATTTCTCCAAATTTGCTCAAAATTGCTCCAAAATTGCTCCATGAAGACTTGATATGGTATGTTATGCTATGAGGGAAGCATCAACAAGCAAATCCATCTTACCCTTCTCTTCTTCCTTCATTAGGGTTTCTTTGAGTTTTTCTTTGAGATACCTGATTTCTTGTGTAGTAGTGCATGGCATGTGTCTTTGAATTTTATTGTTATTATTTTCCCTCTTAAGGAGTTTTTCCCAATGACCATTGACTCTATAAAACCAATATTCCCTATCCTGCTCAATTTCTGCCAATATGAGCTCATTCACTGTCGTTTGGGTCCTTGGTGGAGATGTCTCTCTTTGTTGCTAAAGTGCCCTTGAAAATGATCCTTTTCCCTCAAACTGTGAAAGCGTAGCATGGCCAATGAAAACACAACATGAGAGAAAAAATTATTTTGAGAGTAAAATTTCGATGATGAGTGTGCTTGGATGGCTCTCACTAACAGTTTGGAGCTCAATATGAATGAAAAGAGTGATTGATGTGTTTGAATGGTCTTTTAAAACTCAAAATCACTTTTTGGCATATGTCATGGCATGCCATCATGCTTCATTTGAAACCAAAAAAAAAATTTATATGTTTTGGAGCAATAGCTTTATGAACTGAGGTAGTATCTTTACCTTTATTTGCTTTCCTAAAATGCTAACTCCCTTTATATGTGGACTTGAGACCATAGACATGGATTTTTTTTTTTAAACTTGAAACTAACATGATGATGACAATTACAAGTGATGACCTAGACCAAGACCTATATGATAATTTGACTGGTCCATGACCTGTACACTTGAAAAATAACATGACCATGATGAATAATGATAACCATGAATAATGAAGAGAGTAGCACTGACCTAGACACACTAGCTAGTGACAATATTTTTATTTGAGGACCTACTGAAACCATAAAAAATTGACTTGAGACCCTAACAAAACCTTGTAAGAGCACATTTGATCACTGGTGACAGGAAGAATTGAATGATAATAACAGGTTATTTGGTCTTTTGTTGTATCTTTGTAATTTTGGATTTAGGCTAGTGAACTAAGGAGAAATATCATGGTAAGTTTGTATGTGTTGTATGTGTCACTCTTTTGGAAATAATAAAAGATGGTTGGAATTTTTTTATATTTGTGTTTTCCTATGTGTTGTAACCCAATTGCATAATTACTAATTATATTCCTTTCTAAATATTTTAATGTGTATGAATCCATTTTGGTAGTTTTCATAAATGAGACACCCTATTTTAAATTTTGGTTTTGTTTAGAAATGTCATTGTAAATATTCTGGATGTATGTTATTAAGTTTAGTATTTGAATCAGAGGTTGAGTAACATAGAATGTCTGCTAATTGTGGATTCCCTTTCCCCTCACTACTACAGAAACCTAGTTCTCACAACTCCCATCGATGCCATGGATGAGACTTCACCTGTTTTCATGGGTGATGTTGAAAGGTTCAGTACTTGTTGGGGTTTTGTTGGTCGCACATTTTGCTATTACATGGGTCAGATCAAATAACATCAAAAAATGGTTCCATTTTTGGGACTAAGGTTTATTATTGAGGGGGATGTGGAACCCTACTAAAGAGGAAATTGGTTAGTTGTTTGAAGCCAATATTCGAGAGTTTGTGGTCAGTGAGATTGGGAATTTACATATTAGTATCGATAAATTGATGCAATTTTTTGTGTAAACTAATCTCTACGAAATCAGTTTTGCTAAGTTCCTAGAGCTATTAGAAAAATGGATTAAAAAATATAATGATCTGAATAGCAACTGGCACCTTGTTGAGTCTAGAAGGCGAGCTTCTAAACGATTTTATAGACTGTAGTTTGTGGATAGTAAGATTTTATGTGCAGTTTATTTTTGGGTTGAAAGTGTTATTGGGGTATATGTAGTTGAATTTTCCATTGATTCCATAATTCAATATATTGTTGCTGAGTGAAAAATTTTGGGGGTTCCACATGGAAGATTCATTCAAGCATTGCCAACTTTTGTAAAGACGATATTGTGTGATAAAGGTGTTCTTAGGATGGAGTTTGAAACCATGAGAATATAAACCCCTCATGTGATAAGGGAGAGATAGGGGATGTCTAAGGATGAACCTAAGCGAACATGGTTGAGATGCAAGTGTAGAAGGAAGAAGGGGATGAAGGAGATGTGGAAGATCCCTGAATGAGATCGTGAAGAGGTATACTTGAGGAGTTAATATAGACAATGAATGGAATGAAAAACATGGTAGAGTTCGTGAGTGGTGTTTTGTGGAGTGGAAGAAGGTTTCAAGGTAGAAGTGATAGAGGAGAGAGGGTCTAAATTGGTTCCTACTGTTTTTTCAAGTCCAGTGAAGGAGATAACAAGAGGTCATAGGTGAAGAGAAGTAGTGGAGATGAGAACACTATAGAAAGAGTGTGCATTCGCATACCACATTGTTATCAACCTATTTTTCTACCCCTACATCATTGACCCCTATCCCTCATAGTGCGATGTCATTTTAATGACTTTGGGGGGAATTTTTGCTAGTTTGACCCCTAGCCATGGGTTGGCAGGCGTGTGCCTACGGCCAAGGGCCCTAGTCGCGACCTAGGCCTCTTGTGCCCATGGCTAAGGCCCTATTTGGCCCTTTATGTATCTATGACCAAGGGAATCTTCCTAAATGACTCAATCCCTAGGAGATCAGTTTGATTACTCATTGATTCAAGCTGGGGAATCTTCCTAAATGACTCAATCCCTAGGATATTAGTTTGGTTACTGATTGATTCAAGATGGACAAGACTCATCCATTAGAAGTTTCTTTAACTTCACGTCATCCTGAGCGTCCACATTCATCTTCCCCGGACCTGTCATTTACCTATTTATATTGGATTTTTTGAGAGGGTTAGGCTAGTCTGGAGGGCCTTTATATAGTTTTGGAGAGCCATACTGCTGTCGCACTAAGATCTTGATCCTTTGCTGCTATCTTGGTATCACCTTGAGACCCTGTGAGGTCTTAGCTTCTATGTGAGTTCTCTTCATAATCATCCATCACATCTAGTGGGGAAAATTTTATGAATTGCAAAGAGGAGATGCTGGATCGAAGGTATAAAAGCACTGTATCATGTTTTTGAGATTAATGAAGATTTATGTTCTCTCCCTTATATGATAATCTTTAAGATTATGTGATTGGTTTATCATTATATATTTTTTTATCTAACAAAATTCTGAGGAAGAACACTTTTTATCCTTGTATGCTTGTGATTGTGTGTAGGTATTGAGATCGGACGTGGGTCGGGTAGATTTCTCGTGTGGAGCATAGGAATTCTGCTTCAAACTCAAGATTTATTCCCAATCTGCGAGGAGGAAAGGTAATCTTCTCTTCCTCACAACATATATCCAATTTTATTCTGCTTGTGAATCATGTGGGATCTGGGATCTCATATATCATCTTAGTCATGCTTGTATCTGTCTAGTGAGCTATCGGACACTAGATCACTGAGCAACAACTCCTTTTGATTTCGATTACAATATAACTGTTTCTTTCAATGAGAGCACACTCGCTTTTGTGATCAATTTTACTTAGATCCCAATGATATCCTTTGTTTATGATCTACTGATCTTCCTCATGTTTTTGCGGTTGTTTTCAAATATTTTTCATGGTGATTACCTCTGTACTTTGATTCTATGTTGGTAATTGCATGAGGAAATAGGGAATTTCATCTTTTGAACCCTAGCCGGGGCCTTGTAAGGCTCTGCCTGCAGCCAAGTACCCCTTAGCTACTATCTAGAAATTCTATGCCTATGACCAGCTGCTCCCAGACCATTCTGTGCCAAAAAATGAGGATTTTATCTATTTTAAACCCTTGAAATTCAGTCTAAAATCTCTGTTTCTGTATTGGAGCAGTATGGGTGTTATGCGGTATTATGGATTATGGATAAAACATTCTTCCCTAGATGTAGTGCTCATCTAGAACAATGGGTTAAATACTTTGTAACTACTTTTCCTAACTATAAATAAACACACAAAATAGATCAAATAACTTACTTGGTGTCTAAGCGCTTCCTATTCTCCTTCTGTCGCTCTTGCTGTAGCTACAAATTTGAGCTAAGTCGCCAAAATATTCTCTGCAAAGATGAACACTAAACAAAAAAATATAGCAATAATACAGATGTAAATTCAAGTTATTCAGTTAAATCAATAAAACATGAACCATATGCATCAAATAAGAATTCATAATATGAAACACATGAGCTTATATAGATACATATGTGGGAAAGTAAGCAACAATCTTTATTAATGGATAGAAGGGGAGGTTACAACCCAATGATTGATTTAGTGTCACCATATCCAACAGCATCCTAGCCTCATCACAATGCACATCTCTCCAACAACATTTCACTCAAATCGATTCCTTAATTGAAATTCCACCAACGTTTCTCTACTCAAATTATTCCTTCTCAAACACTAAGATATGTGCTCACTTTATAGAGTATTTGAAGGTAGTTTTACAATCAATGACTTTCTTATTATAGGTGAGACATGTTCCCAGTCTGAGGGGTATCAAATGGACACATGGATTCAAAGTTTGACACATGTGAAATCTTCTAGAAGTCACCGGCCAAGTGGAGATTCCAGAACAATGAGAATTTCACTCCCAATATGACCAACACACCCTTGAATGTCGGGAAGTGATTTGCAGAGCACCCTTGAGTGGGGTTCCCTGCATATGCAATGCACTTAGTCCCTTTAGAGGCAGCGTTGGTGAACTCTCATATGATATATTATAAACTTCAAATATTGGAAACCTTTGCAGATGAAAGTCATGGATGATTTGTCTTGTTCTTTGTCTTAGGGCATATAACAACTAAAATTATAGGGGATGATAGAACCTATTAATTGGTCCTGGATATGATTTCTAGTTAACCAGGTCAATGGGAATGTTGCCCAAATTGACCTATAACAATTGCCCGCTAAATCATGAAGTCAAAGTAATAATAAAAATATTTTGATTGAGATGATTTACACGGTGATGGGCTGGAGATGAAGCCGACTGGCGACCTGCATCAATCTTACAATACATTACATCATGATATATCCTCTTGATCATAATTTTTGAGGGTAGGCATTCCCATGTTCAGCACATAAACAATTTAATAACATGTACATACTTCATAAAGTCATCTACATTGGAATGTTGCCCAATATAGACATGCCTAAAGGTATAGGCCCATGTTCGGATGACGATCTGTATGTAAGGTCACCGTACAGATGATGTGTACAACAATATTGAAATCGCAGCCTGAATGGTTGAAACTAAATCCAGGATCTTCTTATCTCGTTCACTCGATCGTTCGAGTACAAGTCTAGCCATGCGAATATATGATTTGTAGTCGAACATAGTAAGACATTGTTTGATTACCAGCCAATGATGTGAACTGTTAACAAATGCGAGAGAACCACCATTGATGTCAATTTACCTCAAGGTACTATAGTACATTTCGTAAGGTGTGAATAGATGATTTGATGTCAAACGAAAAACAAAATATTTTGGTCAAACGTTTGGAAGCAAGGATGTTGTTGATGCTATAACAAGCCTCATGGTACTGGAATATAATGTTTCTATGTGAACTTCCTGGATAATGATTTGTTGTCGACAGGAAGCCACATTATTACGAAATGGGATTTACTAATTTCGAAGACAAAGGCATGACTTGATATAGCAATGTTCAGGGATGAATGTCATGAGAATGAAGGTTTATGAGTATTGCAGAAGGATGAGTATTCACTGGATGACTTCTCTTGAACATATCGGCGACACTGAGATGAGTTGGCAGCATTGACCCAAAACCGAAGTGAAGGTATGATGAACCATAGGTATTAATGAACCATCAAGAATATTAGCCAACCCAAACAGTCACGGTGATGGAGTGAAGTGTCATGTTTAACAACAACCTGCTACCGTAAAAAGTTTTGTTCACTTTCCCAAATTTTCCTTAGTCATTTATCAAACAGTACCTCTTTATTTTTAACAAGCTTGAGGAGGATAAAATTTTCTTGATCTATAATTGAACCCTTCGAGTGAATAAAGAATCATTATTTAATAATTTAACGAGTCTAGCGATGAACAAGTGCCTATGAGGATAGTTATTTTTTCTTGTGTCAACCTCGTTGAAAAATGAAACAAGCTCCTTTGAGGAAAGTTATTTTACTGTGTCAACCTCGTTAAAAAATGAAACAGGTCACGAGCATAGTTCCTTTCCTGTGTCAAGCTCGTTAAAAAATAAAACAAATCCTCTCCTAATTAAGAGGAGTCTTCCATTTGATCTCGTAAATGAACCTTCATTCCATCCAAATATTAGTAATCTACTTAGGTGAATGAAATGAAGCTTAGGGGGCATCTTCTCTTGTAGGGGACATTCGACATGTGCTCTTGCAGGGGTCATTCAAAACATTCTTACCAAGTGCATGCAACCGACTGTTGAAGTTCGAGTGAAAAACCAGGTGTTAGCCCCCCAGGCTGGGAGCTAGATAGTTTTGGAGACCTTCAAGGAATGCCTTTCCCTTGGAAACCCATCCTCCTTGAAGTCTCTGAGTGCTATGCCTAACAAAAATCCTATTTTCTGATCCATTCCTAAAAGGCCTACTGTTCCCCCCTTGCACCCTTGCAATTATCCCTTTCTCCCCTTTTCCCTCCTTCTGTCAGAATACCTTTGTTCCCCTCTGTTTCCCCCTGTCAACCCCCTAAAATCCCCTCTGAAGTCCCTACACCCTTTGTTGTCCCAAAATCCCCCTCCATCTCCCTACCGTTACCCCTTCTAGCCTTTAATTTCATTTAAAATGGCTTTAAAACCCACTTTCCGACTATATGATAGGCCTAGCCCTTTCACTGCTAGCTGTCTGCCGCGTGTCCCCTGTACGACGGAAAAACCACTTTCTCACCGCGCATTATCTTTCGACCAGAGTCACGCAGTGAAATGAATACAAGCCGTCAGATCTGGCGTGCCTCATCCGACGGCTAACGTTCGCCAGAGTTGCACACTGCTTAACCCATGTCATGTCCTGTCTGCCGCCATTGATCTCGGTCGCGATCAATGGTTCAAATCTGTTCGCCTTCCGTTGACCACCCCCCTGGGTCTGCTCACCACGTCATCTCCATGTGGATTCATCATATGCCAGACCATTCCATCGCATATATTGTTTCAGTTTCGTTTTTTTTAAGGTTTTTCATTCGTTCGTTCTGCAGACCGCCATCTCCACCAGAGCAGATCTTTGTTGTTCCTCTGCATTTTCCTCCACCATGTCACTGTCTGCACGACCTTTTCTCCACCTCCACATCATCCGCCACCCCATTCATGGTTTCATTAACTTTTTTGTGTATTTTACAAGGTTATTAAGAACTAATGGCCGCCATGGTGCACGTCTCTGTTACAAGGACATCGAGAGTCAAAAAAAGATCATTTGCAGAGGCGTAGTTTATAAAAGACGACCGGGGAAGGTGAAGATAAGACAGTCATTTAAGAGAACAAGATTTAGACTCGGTAGAAAATCTCCCAGCGCCATTAAAACCCGAGCTAACCTGTCAAAAGCAAAAATGGAGCGGCAGAGTGTTGCAGTATAAAGCAAGGGAGATTAAGGCACCCTAATGAAGATCTAGAGCCTTAAACCAGTAGTTTAAGAAGAAAAGCACCAGTTTGAAGACCCCAAGGATCGATTAGGAGGTCCTGTGCACAGTAAAGGTAACATCAGGGTTTATTCATCAGTAGAATGTTTTTCTCCATCAAGTACAGGGTGCCCATACAGTCTTTATTATGCACAATGTCCCTGAAGGAATTTCCACCCTAACAACAGTTCGAAACTGCCAGGGCATTTATATGGCAGACTTCTCAGTAGTTTATATTATTTTTATTCAAAGCGCCAGGAGTACCACAGCCGAAGCATGTCAAAATCATATCCGGAGAATACCACTCTTTCACAAGGGAGGTGACAGAGATTAAATACACAACAGATAACCAAAATGGGTCTCTGCCCTGCATTCATTTTTGTGTTTAATGTTACATTTAGAGTTCACCTACCCCCTCAGTCGATCTTCTGATCATCCTCTACTATAAAACACAGAAAGAAATTGTTGTTGGTTGTTGATGAGATATCAGTGAAGCGCAAGCATTTTCCTCTTGAGACAAGTTCTCTGTGTAATATTGTAAGACAGATTGAGATTTGATGTATTCAGACTGAATGTTCTAGCTATGGGCTATGATGTACCTGATTGGGGTTGTTTTTAACATGACGAGCATATTTCTTTGGATCCTGATCTAAAGCAGCTGGCGATGTTTTCCTTTCTCTGTATTTGTGATTGACTTGCTTTCATTTCATCATGTTTCTACTGGCTCGCATCAGAAGTTTGGCATAAAATTTACCCTTGATAGGTACCTTATGTTGCTGCTCTCCCAGCCTTTTATGTTTTCTGCTTATATGTGTATCTGAATATTGATTTCAATTTATTTAACCAGTGTAGTGGATGTTATTGCCTTCTCTCTGATGTATGAATTAATGAAATCTATGTTTAGATGTTCTTATGAGGATCTAGTTGAATGTGTTGAGAACACTGGGAGGTCTGGAACCTTGTCTCTGCCTCTCTAGGATCTTTCCATCCCAATTAGGCCTTTCTAAGATCCCTTGTCCTACCTCTGATTTTTTCCAAGCAGGTCTGGAGTTAAATGACCTCTGGCTTGATCTATAGACAGAATTGGATGGTTCTCCTCCTTTCATTTTCAGTCCTTAATGTCCCATTCCAAATACCATCTTTAAGATCCAAATTCTCTAGATGACTAGCCCAACTGAAAGCTTGCACTTTGGCTACAAATAAATCCTTTCTTGACTCCATTGCCCAATGGCTTTAATGTTCCCTGAATTTTATTTCTTAGTCTAGTCCCCTCTATGCTCATCCTTGTCTTATGATTGGATCCTTCTTTCCTAATTCCCAACAACCAAACGCAAACAATCAAACAATCAACCTTGAGCCTATAACTAGCCTAAGATCAAATAAATTACAGCTTCAAAGATATACACTTTGACTCATATAGAGAGATCCCTCTCTCGACCTAGGAGGGCTAGATCCTGAGGTCTGAAAGTGGTTCTATGTTGTCTCATATTTTGGTCTTGTCAACCTGGCCAAAACATGGGAACCCCAACATAATGGTGACTCCACTGGGGATATCTGAATGATATTTACCTCACTACATCAAAACTTCAGAAACCTACATCTCTATTTAGGTTGACAGTAAGCCACTCCTTTCTTGAATCGACCTCCATTATTGAATATCCACCATACTCTTAGACAGAGCCTGGAAAGGGCCAGGTAGCCTTTGGATCTCACTCTTTTCAGAGGTCACATATCTGGTAAATGCCCTCCCAGTCGATCTCTGGTTGGAGCTTGTTGTTTTTGAGGAGATTCCTGAAAGGTGATAGTGCCTGAGCACTGTGGTGGACAGTGTAACCCCTTAGATACACCCTAAAACCCTCCACTTGGCGACTCCATTGTTCCTAAACGAAAAGACTCCACTGGTGATCAGTAGGCCTGCTGATTATCTTGGTTTCACAATAGACTCCACTGGGAGACCAGCCCCTGAGACAACATCTCTACTTGGCTACTTGGCTGGGAAACGGCATTCTGGCTTTCAGAACCATCCACACGAGTGCTTATCCCAACCCTGACCCACCTGAAATAGTTGACAATCCGGAGAATATCCTCAAGGGATCTCCTACACCTAAAAGACCAACTATTTCCAGTCACATTCGTAGAGCTAGCTCCGCACCAGAAGACCTAGTAGCTCTACCACGTCTTCTGCCCGACCTAGACATACCTAATAGATTACCAAGAACTAGGTCATTCAATCACCTAGACCAGCAAGACCTTGAGCTTCACAGTACACCATCTCATAGTAGTCAACACACTAGGGATAGAGAAACCCCTTCACTTACACCACCTAATATTCACTTCATTCAAAACTTGGGGATCTCTCACCCTAGATCTGCCCAACAGACTTCTGTTGGTCCTATTATCCCTGTCATCCAAATACCAGCTGCTCAAGCCAACCCTTTACCCCATCAGAACATTATCATGGCAGCTTGGTATGCACCGTTGGTGTTACCACAACCTTTGTTACCCTTACCCAATGATTATCAGTAAAAAATCCCACACTTCACTGCTAAAGAGTCCATCATAGCTCAACAACATGTAGATAAGATGGAGGATTCTTTTGATTATATGGAAATTGATGATGAAACAATCAAAATGAGAATCTTTGCCCAAAGCCTGGGGGGTGATGTAAAGAAATGGTTTAAAATTTTACCTCCTGGAAGTATCCAAGATCTCCCTGCATTATATCAGACCTTCATAGACAAATGGGAGGTTAAAGCAAACCCTCGCCAGCTCCTAGCAGACTACATGTCCCTTAAGAGGAACGTAGGAGAGAGTGTCCATGAGTACACCACTAGATTCAACAGCATATACAATGCTCTTCCTCCACACATGAAACCTCCTCAAGGTATGGCCTTGGCCAAATATCCTGATGGATTTGATGTTGACATGGCCTACGAGCTCAGAGATAAAGAGTACACCACCTTAAAAGACATGTAGAAAGGAGCCATAACCATAGAAGCAAACTTGATGGAAAAAAGGGCAAGATTAAGAGCTGAGAAAAGGGTAACCTATAGGGATGACACTGTAGCTTCCACATCAGACCCAAACTATGATAGATTATCTAAGAATGTGAAAAAGTTGCAGCAAATGAGGGAAAATATGGTTGTCATAGTTAGCAGTCAGAACAGAAACCACAACCAAAGTCAGAACCAAAACTTTAGCAGGAACAACAATGCTCCCAACAGACAAAAAGAATCAGATCAACAAGTTATTCCCCCATTCCAAAACCTTTTAGATGAAGATGAGGGAATCATAGAAGAGTCTGGAGGGAATACAATAAACATGTTCGAAACAGAAGACTCAGTCCTTAACTGTGATTCAGGGGAAGACCAGCCCTCACCTTCATACTGGGATGAGGAATGGTTAGAAAATGAGGATTACATATTAGGATTTGAAAATGCCATGTTACAGGTCAGGGAACAATATGAACTTAGGAGCAAAAAGAGCCAAGATACTTCCAAAACCAAATTCCCTAAGGTAACCATCAAGAAAAGACCTGACAAAACTTCTAAATCATCTGCTGAAAGTAGTAAATCAGAAGTTAAAATTTCTGGGAAAAACAAAGAGAAAGACAACTAGAAGAATGAAAAACAAGGTGAGCCTGCTAGCAGTACTGGCACTTCGGTTAGTACTCCTGATACAATTGTTCCCAACCCTGTGCATAGTGAGAAATCACAAACTGATTCGTTCACCAAGGTGGCTAATAAAACAGAGTTAAGCCTTCCAAAGACACAGTCCACTTTCAATTTAGAGAATGAGATTGCCAAAATCAAAATTTCTGTACCATTATCTGAGTTGGCCACTCAGGATGTATATAGAGGCCAAATTTTGAAAGCTTTGAATTTAGGGGAAAAAAATGACACTGTAAATTTGAATGATGACCAACCTGCCCTCTTGTTTGGTCCAAAGTTTGAGGGAAAGTTCCAGGAAGGGGTAGTTCCACCTTTTTATATCAGTCTCAACATTCATGACAAAATACTCCACAATGCCATGCATGATTCTGGAGCATCACACAATTTAATGCCTAAGGTAATGATGGAAAAGCTAGGCCTATAGATAACACGACCTTACAAATATCTATATTCATTTGACTCTAGCAGAGTAAAATGTCTGGGCCTAATAAAAGAATTATGTGTGAGCTTGACCCAGATCCCAGCTAAATGTAAGGTCATGGATGTCGTGGTGGCAGATGTGCCACCTAAGTATGGCATGCTGCTATCTAGATCATGGGGAGCCAAGCTGCAAGGGACCATGCAGATGGATGGCTCATATGCCACTATCCCTATATTTGGCCAGCTTAGAAGACTGTATAGAGAGTCCCAGATGAAATTCCTAGTCAGTAGCCCCGAGAAACCTGAAAATTCACCATTATACTCTGTGCACATAGACCTGGATTCTTTCATTCTTTATAACGACCAATCCTTAGGAGAGCCAGAATGTGAATGTAGAAATACAAGCAAGGACATAGGGCCCATGGATTTTATCATAATGGCTACCCTAGAAGAATACAATGAAGAAAACCATGGGCAGAGTACTGAAAACAAAACTCAGAGTGAACCAGGAACACAATGCAGTCAGCCTATTAGTCACACCATTCAAGCTAACACACCACGTGAAGAACAAGATAGCCCACGACCTAGTACAGAATCCCCAACGCAGCATAATGGCGAACCCCTGTGGGAAATGAACTTCGATGGGTCCTGTACTAGACAAAATGCTGGAGTGGGGGTGTGGCTACGTAACACGGAAAATGACCATGCAGAGAGCCATGCTGTGAATCTGCATTTCAAATGCACAAATAATATTGCAGAATATGAGGCTCTCATCCTGGGTCTGAATCTATTGAAAAAAATAGGAGCCCGTAGGATAGCTGTGAGAGGAGACTCAGAGTTAGTTATCAAATAGGTGAATGGTGAATATACGGCAAAACACCCCAGGTTGAGAGCATACAGGAATGATGCAGTAGATTTATTGAAAACATTTGTTGAATATGAATTGGTGTTTGTTCCCAGGAATCAAAACATCATTGCAAATGGATTAGCTTTCCTGGCTAGTTCATATCCTAAAACTCCCCCTGACCAACAAATCATCATTCAAACCAAGTTCAGACCTGTAGTGCCAGACAACGAAAAATACTGGCAGGTATTTGAAGGTGATAAACAGATCGAAGATTTCCTAGTGGGCAGAAATGAGTTTGAATTCTCTGATTCCGACTCAAAATATGATGACAGCTGCCCAAGCGAGAATTCGCGAGATGAACAAGAAACACCCTGGAAGATAGAAATAAACACCTTTTCTGAAGAAACTGGAAATACAACTGAAAAATGTGAAAACGCAGATAATGAGGAAATGGAGGTGTTGCAGGCTAAGGATAAGAATATACCCAGAGGCCTAGCACCCCTAGAGGACCTTTTTGACTTTGATGACGTAGAAAAAAATCCCACTATAGAACATGCAAAATCAGATGTAGAAGAATGCAACATAGGCACTGAAGAAAGACCCAAAATGATAAAACTGGCTAATTCTGTGCCCGCAGACATGAAGAAAAAATACATTGACCTGTTTAAGGAATTTATTGATGTGTTTGCATGGAGCTATGAAGACTTAAAGGCATATGACACCAACATCATACAACACAAGATACCCCTGAAAGAAAACCAGAAGCCTTTCAGACAAAAGCTCCGTAGGATAAATCCAAAACAACTGCCTGCAGTCGAGAAAGAGATTAAGAAGATGTATGATGCAGGCATAATAGTCCCTGTAAGGTTTTCTGATTGGGTGTCAAACTTAGTGGCTGTGAGAAAGAAAACATGGGAGATCAGATTATGCATAGACTTCAGAAACCTCAACAGAGCCTCCCTGAAAGACAACTACCCCCTGCCCAGAATGGAGCATATCTTACAGAAGGTAGTGGGCTCTAAGAGGATTTCCCTGTTGGATGGCTTTTCAGGATACAAGCAAGTGTTGGTACTCCCAGAAGATCAACTCAAAACAGCTTTTACCACTCCTTGGGGCACCTTCATGTACGTGAAAATTCCCTTTGGACTGATGAATGCTGGAGCTACCTTCTAGAGAGAAATGGACATAGCTTTCTCAGATGAGATAGGACACTTCATAGTTGTCTACTTGGATGACTAGAATGTCTTTTCTAAAACTGAAGAAGAACATCTGAAACACCTGAGGAAAGTCTTTGAAAAATGTAGAAGGTATGGTTTGTCCTTAAATCTGAAGAAAAATATTTTTGGGCTGCAAGAAGGTAAACTTCTTGGTCACATTATATATGAGAAATGGATTAGGATAGACCCACAGCGAGTTGAGGGAATACTTCAAATCAATCATCCGAGAAACATCAAAGAGTTACAGTCCTTCATTGGGAAGATCAATTTCCTTAGGAGATTTATCCCCAATCTTGTTGAGCATCTTAGGAGAATGACCAACATGCTAAGGAAAGATGTAGGAATTAAGTGGATTGTTGAAGCCAATAAATCTTTTGAGTCAGTAAAGCTTGCACTCACTCAAGCACCTGTCCTTATTAGCCCAGAATTCACAAGAGATTTCTCCCAGCATATAATAGCTGCAGTCTTGCTGCAAAGGAATTCAGAAGGTAACGAAAAACCGATTGCCTTTTTCAGCAAAGCCTTAAGAGACACACCCTTAAAGTACAAAATTATGGAAAAGCATGCCTATGCTCTGGTAAAGGCCTTAAAAGACTTGTACATTCTGCATTCTCATACCATAGCCTATGTTCCAAATATAGTGGTCAAAGATATCTTGTCCCAGGACCCTGATGGGAAAAGGGGCAAATGGATTGCTACCATCTTGGAATATGACCTTGAAATAAAACCCACCAAGCTGATCAAAGGTCAAGGCCTAGCCCAATTAATGGCTGAATAAAACTTACAGGCCCTTGATATTAACATGATAAATGCCTTAGATGAGCAGGAAGGATTGCCCCATCCAACTATTGAGGAGCAGTTTTAGAGCTCTCCTTGGTATTCTGATATCCTTTATGTGCTCACCAACCTCAATGCCCCTCCAGAACTATCCAAAACAAAGGCCAGATTCATAAAACTCAGAGCTAGAAACTACTGCATTTTAAATAAGAATATATACTGGAAAAATCCAAATGGCCTATTACTGAAATTTTTGTCTGAAACTGAAGTTGAAAGAATCAAACAAGAATTTCATGCTGGGGAGTGTGGAGGCCACCTGAGTTGGAAAGCCACTACAAACAAGATACTCAGGGCTGGCTATTACTGGCCCACTCTTTTCAATGATGTCCATAAAATGATTCTTGCCTGCCACAAATGCCAGATATTTGAAGGCAGAAGAAAGCTTCTCCCCCTCCCATTACAACCTATCACTGTAGAAGGTCCCTTCATGCAATGGGGCCTAGAATTTATAGGGGAAATTCATCCTGCCTCCTCCAGACAACATAAATGGATCCTAACTGCTACAGATTACTTCACTAAATGGATAGAAGCCATACCCACTAGGAATGCCACCGATTCTGTCATCATTAAATTCCTAGAAGACTTCATCCTGTCTTGGTTTGGCTGCCCAAGAAAAATAATCACTGACAATGTTGCTGCCTTTGGATCCAAGAAAATGGTTGATTTCCGTCATAGGTATGGAATAGCACTTGGTCATTCGACTGCCTATTACCCCCAAGGTAATGGATTAGCTGAATCATCTAACAAAAGCCTAGTTACAATCATTAAGAAGCTACTGGAAGAGAAAAAAAGGTCATGGCATAAAATTTGGTACATGCTTTGTGGGCTGACAGGCTCACCACAAAGAAATCCATTGGCATGTCACCATTCCAACTTGTCTATGGAACTATAGCAGTTTTTCCTACCAGTTTGGGAGTGCCAGTGATTAAGCTTGTTCAAGAGATTCAAACAGAGGAAAACATGGTGAGAAGAGTCAATGAAACTATCCATCTGCAGCAAACAAGGGAGCAGGTTTATAGTAGAGCTGTCAGGGTGGAGGAAAGAATAAAGAGGCAGTTTGACAAAAGAGCCAAAGCTTTAAATTTCAAAGTTGGGGACAAGGTTCTTAAATGGGATTCAAGGAGAGAGGACAAAGGTAAACATGGCAAGTTTGAAAGTTTGTGGCAAGGTCCTTACATCATCCAAGCCACTATGGGTCCTAATACATTTTTCTTACAAGAACCTGATGGTAGAGAGCTGTTTGGGGGTCCTGTCAATGGCACGATGCTCAAGAACTACTTCTGCTAAATTTCAGTTTCCAGTTTCGTCCTCCATTGTATATATCATCGTATTTTTATTTCTTTCTTTTTTTTAAAAGGAGAGAAAGAGGTTCAGACATGCTCAAAACTTTAACCTCCGAAAGGCAAAAATATTGGCTCCAATATGATCAAAACCTGAGCCAAAGAAAGAAAGACAGGTGGTCCTAACGTGCCCAAAATCTGGACCAACAAAGGAAAAGGAAGAATCAGCTCTAACATGCCTAAAACCAGAGCTGAAAATGAAGAAGAAAAGGTGACTCTAATATGTTCAAAATCTGAGTCACATACAGAGTAGGATACTTCAAAAGTTCAAATTTCAAGCCTTCAAAGTTTTGTTTCACTCCACGGCAAGTCAGACAGCTTAATCCTGGCTTGGCTGCTTTTCAATTTCTAGTTTTAGAATGTAGGAGAAGAAATCTGGCGGACAGTTTAATCCCAACATATGTTAGAATAGGTAGAGAATTATAGGAGGCCAACAGTCTAATCTGGTCTCATGGAGCAATAAGGGTAGATTTAGAATAGGTTTGTTTTTATGTTTCAAGAATAAATAATGAAAAGGGTCTGCTAGTTCAAATGCACCCAAGGGAAAATTATTAGGACTGTAGTTTGGGTAGGCAGATTGGCTGTGAAATATTTCTGCTGATGTTTCTGTCATATTGTGGTAGCTGAATCAAAGAAAGGGATGTGCCGAGCAGCAGGCAACTAGCCTACTTCAGAGATCATTTCTGGTTTCTTGACTCCTTCAAGAAGAAGCCATCCCCATGTGGAGCCACTGTTAGCCCCCCTATAAAATTCTTGACAAGCAATTTGGGGGCTAGATATTTTTGGAGACCTTCAAGGAATGCCTTTCCCCTGGAAACCCATCCTCCTTGAAGTCTCTGAGTGTTATGCCTAATACAAATCCTATTTTCTGATCCATTCCTAAAAGGCCTACTGTTCCCCCCTTGCACCCTTGCAATTATCCCTTTCTCCCCTTTTCCCTCCTTCTGTCAGAATACCTTTGTTCCCCTCTGTTTCCCCCTGTCAACCCCCTAAAATCCCCTCTGAAGTCCCTACACCCTTTTTTGTCCCCAAATCCCCCTCCATCTCCCTACCGTTACCCCTTCTAGCCTTTAATTTCATTTAAAATGGCTTTAAAACCCACTTTCCGACTATATGATAGGCCTAGCCTTTTCACTACTAGCCGTCCGCCGTGTGTCCCCTGTACGACGACAAAACCACTTTCTCCCCGCGCATTATCTTTCGACCAAAGTCACGCAGCGAAATGAATACAAGCCGTCAGATCTGGTGCGCCTCATATGACGGCCAGCGTTCGCCAGAGTTGCACGCCGCTTAACCCATGTCATGTCCTGTCTGCTGCAGTTGATCTCCGTCGCGATCAACGGTTCAGATCTGTTCGCCTTCCGTTGACCACCCGCGCCCCCCCCCCCCTCCCCCGGGTCCGCTCACCACGTCATCTCCACGTGGATTCATTGTACGCCAGACCATTCCATCGCATATATTGTTTTGATTTCATTTTTTTAAAGGTTTTTCATTCGTTCGTTTTGCAGACCGCCATCTCCACCAGAGCGGATCTCCGTTGTTCCTCTGCATTTTTCTCTGCCATGTCACCATCTACACGACCTTTTATCCACCTCCACATCATCCGCCACCCCATTCATGGTTTCATTAACTTGTTTGTGTATTTTGCAGGGTTATTAAGAACTAATGGCCGCCATGGTGCGCGTCTCTGTTACAAGGACATCGAGAGTCAAAAAAAGATCATTTGCAGAGGCGTAGTTTATAAAAGACGACCCGGGAAGGTGAAGATAAGACGGTCATTTAAGAGAACAGGGTTTAGACTCAGTAGAAAATCTCCCAGCGCCATTAAAACTCGAGCTAACCTGTCAGAAGCAGAAATGGAGTGACAGAGTGTTGCAGTATAGAGCAAGGGAGATTAAGGCACCCTAATGAAGAGCTAGAGCCTTAAACCAGTAGTTTAAGAAGCAAAGCACCAGTTTGAAGACCCCAAGGATCGATCAGGAGGTCCTGTGCACAGTAAAGGTAACATCAGGGTTTATTCATTAGCATAATGTTTTTCTCCATCAAGTACAGGGCGCCCATACAGTCTTTATTATGCACAATGTCCCTTAAGGAATTTCCACCCTAACAGCAGTTCGAAACTGCCAGGGCATTTATATGGCAGACTTTTGAGTAGTTTATTTTATTTTTATTCAAAGCACCATGAGTACCACAGCCGAAGCATGTCAAAATCATATCCGGAGAAGACCACTCTTTCACAAGGGAGGTGACATCGATTAAATACACAGCAGATAAACAGAATGGGTCTCTGCCCTGCATTCATTTTCGTGTTTAATGTTACATTTAGAGTGCACCTACCCCCTTAGTCGATCTTCTGATCATCCTCTGCTATAAAACACAGAAATAAATTGTTGTTGGTTGTTTATGAGATATCAGTGAAGCGCAAGCATTTTCCTCTTGAGACAAGTTCTCTGTGTAATATTGTAAGATAGATTGAGATTTGAAGTATTCAGACTGAATGTTCTAGCTATGGGCTATGATGTACCTGATTGGTGTTGTTTTTAACATGACGAGCATATTTCTTTGGATCCTGATCTAAAGCAGATGGCGATGTTTTCCTTTCTCTGTATTTGTGATTGACTTGCTTTCATTTCATCATGTTTCTACTGGCTCGCATCAGAAGTTTGGCATAAGATTTACCCTTGATAGGTACCTTATGTTGCTGCTCTCCCAGCCTTTTATGTTTTCTACTTATATGTGTATCTGAATATTGATTTCAATTGATTTAACCAGTGTAGTGGATGTTGTTGCCTTCTCTCTGATGTATGAATTAATGAAATCTATGTTTAGATGTTCTTGTGAGGATCTAGTTGAATGTGTTGAGAACACTGGGAGGTCTGGAACCTTGTCTCTGCCTCTCTAGGATCTTTCCATCCCAATTAGGCCTTTCTAAGATCCCTTGTCCTACCTCTGATTTTTTCCAAGAAGGTCTGGAGTTAAATGACCTCTGGGCTGATCTATAGACAGAATTGGATGGTTCTCCTCCTTTCATTTTCAGTCCTTAATGTCCCATTCCAAATACCATCTTTAAGATCCAAATGCTCTAGATGACTAGCCCAACTGAAATCTTGCACATTGGCTACAAATAAATCCTTTCTTGAATCCATTGCCCAATGGCTTTAATGTTCCCTGAGTTGTCTGTCTTAGTCTAGTCCCCTCTATGCTCATCCTTGTCTTATGATTGGATCCTTATTTTCTGATTCCCAACAACCAAACGCAAACAATCAAACAATCAACCTTGAGCCTATAACTAGCCTAAGATCAAATAACTTAGAGCTTCAAAGATATACACTTTGACTCATATAGAGAGATCCCTCTCTGGACCTAGGAGGGCTAGATCCTGAGGTCTGAAAGTGGTTCTATGTTGTCTCATCTTTTGGTCTTGTCAACCTGACCAAAACATGGGAACCCCAACATCAGGTTCATTGATCCAAAATGCAATTGGTAACTATGGAATGGTAAAAATGAATAGTAAAATACTTTTTAATAGTCATTTAATTGTTAGCAATGAATATTTATTGCTACGACTATGGTTTTATTATAATTTTATCATGAAACAAGTATTTTTTTAATCCATTTGATGTTGTTCTAAATAGGTTTTACAACTGATGAACAAATTAGTCCTGTAGATTTGTTTCAAGAATGATTTGACCACAAAGCATAGTTTTTATCCTTACTTTTCGAGATTTGTTAAAAATGAAAAAGGATTTGAACCGCACTTTTATCTCTTTTTCGAGCTTCAATAACAATGAAAAAGGAACCCCTGGAGTCTTCTTTAAGCTCTTTTCAAATTTTGATAATGTGAAAATATTGCCGAGCACTTGTATTTTCGAGCTCGTAAAAGTAAATGAATTGATATCTACTCAGTATAAGTTTAACCTTTTTCTGGACTGAGATAGATTATTTATGAAAAAGGAATACCTTGGTCAAACATGACTGAAGAGATTCTCTCAGATATTATTTTACACACTTTCGGATCTGAGTGACAACTTTACGAAAAATTACTTATGGAGTTTTCTTTCATCCTCTTTTTCAAACTCTCCGAATATGAAAAAGGATCGGGGCTATCACTATCGTTAAACTCGTTAAAACATAAAATAGTGACGGGCTTGTCGATCATGGAAAGAATCGAGTTTCATTCATCGCTAGACTCATTAAATTATTAAATAGCGATATTTTATTCGCTCGAAGGGTTGAATTATAGATCAAGAAATTGTTATCCTCCTCAATCTTGTTAAAAAATAAAGAGGTACCGGTCGACAAATGGCCGGGGAAAATTTGGGAACGTGAACATAAATTTTTATAGTAGCAGGTCACTCTTGAACATGACACTTCACTCCATCATTGTGACTATTTGGGTTGGGTAATATTCTTAACGGTTCATTCATACCTATGGTTCATCATACCTTCACTTCGGTTTTGGGTCAATGCTGCCAATTCATCTTAGTGTCGCCAATTTGTTCAAGAGAAATAATCCAGTGAATACTCATCCTTCCAATGTAGACGACTTTCTGAATTATGTACATATTATTAGATAGTTTATGTGCTGAACATGGGAATCCCTACCCTCATAAATTATGATCAAGAGGATATATCATGATGTAATGTATTGTAATATTGATGCAGGTCGCCACTCCACTTCATCTCTAGCCCATCACAGTGTAAAGCATCTCAACCAAAATATTTTTATTATTATTTTGACTTCATGCTTTAGGGGGGAATTTGTTATAGGTCAATTTAGGCACCATTCCCAATGACCTGGTTAACTAGAAATCATCTCCAGGACCAATGAATAGGGTCTATCATCCCCTATCATTTCAGTTACTACATGCCCTAAGACAAGGAACAAAACAAATCATTCATGAATTTCATCTGCAAAGGTTTCCAAGATTTGAAGTTTATAATATATCATATGAGAGCTCATCAATGCTGCCTCTAAAGGGACTAAGTGCATTGCATATGTAGGTAGCCCCATTCAAGGTTGCTCTGAAAAGCACTTCCCAACACTCATAGGTCCACTGGTCACATTGGGAGCGAAATTCTCATTGTTCCGGAATCTCCACTTTGCCAGTGCCTTCAAGAAGAGTTCACATGTGTAAAACCTCAAATCCATGTGTCCATTTGAGATCTAAAATATTGGGAACATGTATTGCCTATTATTGGAAAGTCATTGATTGTAAAACTACCTTCAGCTGCTCTATAAATTGAGCACAAATCTTAGTGTTTGATAATGAAGAATTTGAGTAGAGAAATGCTGGTGGAATTTCAATTGAGGAGTTGATTTATGTAACATGTTGCTGGAGAGATCTGAATTGTGATGATGATGGGATGCTGGTGGAGATGGTCACTTAAAATCAATCATTGGGTTGTAACCTCCCCTTCTATCCATTAATAATGATTTCTGCTTACTTTCCCACATATGTATCTGTATACGCTCATGTTTTCCATATTATGAATTCTTATTTGATGCATATAGTTTACGTTTCATTGATTTAACTAAATAACTTGAATAGACATTTGTATTATTTCTATATTTTGTTGTTTAGTGTTCATCTTTGCAGGAAATATTTTCGGACATCTAGCTTGGATTTGAAGCTACAAAAAGAGAAACAGAAGGATAATAGGAAGCGCTTGGACTCCAAGAAATTTCTTTGATATGTTTTATGTGTCTGTTTACAGTTAGGAAAATTAGTCGTAAAGTCTTTAATATGTTGTTCTAGATAAGCACCTGTCTAGGGAAGAATGATTTATCCGTAATTCATAAATCCATAGGGAAGTATCATGTTTAAGAGTGACCTACTACCGTAAAAAGTTCTGTTCACTTTCCCAAATTTTCCCTGGTCATTTATCAACCACTACCTCTTTATTTTTTAACAAGCTTGAGGAGGATAACATTTTCTTGATCTATAATTCAACCCTTATAGCAAATAAAGTATCGTTATTTAATTTAATAATTTAATAAACTTGATTCTTGCCATGATTGACAAGCCCATCGCTATTTTATGTTTTAACGAGCTTAACAACAATGACAACCCGATCCTTTTTCATATTTAGAGAGTTTGAAAAAGAGGACAAAAGAAAACTCCATAAGTACTTTTTCGTAAAGTTTTCGCTCAGATCCGAAAAAGTGTAAAATAATATCTGAGAGAACCTCTTTAGTCATGTTTGACTAAGGTATTCCTTTTTCATAAATAATCTATCTCAGTCAGGAAAAGGCTTAAACTTCTACTGAGTATATATCAATTCATTTACTTTTACAAGCTCAAAAGAACAAGTGCTTGAAAATATTTTCACATTATCAGAGTCTGAAAAGAGCTAAAAGAAGACTCTAGGGGTTCCTTTTTCATTGTTATCAAAGCTCGAAAAAGAGATAAAAGTGTGCTTCAAATCCTTTTTCGTTTTTAACAAAGCTCGAAAAATAAGGATAAAAACTATGCTTTGTGGTCAAATCATTCTTGAAATAAATCTGCATGACTAATTTGTTCATCAGTTGTAAAACCATTTCAGAACAACATAAAATGGATTAAAAAATACCCGTTTCATGATAAAAATATAATAAAACCATAGTCATAGCAATAAATATGCATTGCAAAAGTGTTTTAATAGTCATTTTTACCATTCCATAGCTACCATTTGCATTTTGGAGCTCTGAACCTGATTTTTCCCTCGAACTTCAGTGATTAACTGCATGCAATTGGTAATAATATTTTGAATGCCCCCTGCAAGAGCACATGTCGAATTCCCCCTGCAAGAGAAGATTCCCCCCAAGCTTCATTTCATTCACCTAATTAGATTACTAATAGTTGGATGGAATGAAGGTTCATTTATGAGATCAAATGGAACACTCGTATTAATTAGGAGAGGATTTATTTCATTTTTTAATGAGCTTGACACAAGAAAATAACTATGCTCATGACCTGTTTCATTTTTTAACGAGGTTGACACAGTAAAAGAACTTTCCTCAAAGGCACTTGTTTCATTTTTTAATGAGGTAGACACAAGAAAATATAACTATCCTCATGGGCACTTGCTTCATTTTTTAATGAGGTTGACACAAGAAAAAATAACTATCCTCATAAATCCGTTTCATTTTTTAAAGAGGTTGACACACTAAAAAGAACCATCCTCATTGTGCATTTGGACTGGTGAGTGTGCGCTGGAAAATATGTAGTCTAATAGAGTCATCATTTAAGGATCTTAATAAGCACCACAAATGATAAGTTATAACATGTGTTGATGGGTCTTCTCCAGGGTTTCCATTGAATTTTGGAATTTTCGAGGGTAATTTCTGTGGTATCATTGGCCACCAAGGAGAATAACTGATGGGATCATCTTGATATTGCACTGAATATGTGAATAAAGGATCAAGCCATTCAGTACTCATAAAGGAGGAACGAGATAGGATTCCAGATGATGACATGGGTGAATTCAATGGACAAAACATCGAAGATGAAGCAACAGTAGATGTTTTCACAGCTAAAATAGATGGTTCAGTCTGGGATGTTATCTCAGCCATGGTCAAATGACCCAATGTATACCCTATAGAATCTATGGGAACTCGAAGTGAAACAGGATCAAAAAAAGTAGAGGAAGGTGATTGAGGAAAAGACTCATAATGGTAAAGCTCCTACCGAAAATGAGTCGGAGTTAAAGGTGTCTTGTCTTGTTATATTTCTTCAATAAAATCAAACTGGGTGGAAGAACTTCATCATCTAGCCATAAGTATATTTCAGGTGGTTGACTGCACGATATGGGAGACTCAGTGGCTACAATAGATTGTGGAGTGACCAATACAGGAACAACTTCCTGTTGTTCGACTTCGGGATCAAGATTTTCTCCACTTAGGGAATATAAAAACTGAAATATAAGGGGATGATAGACCCTAATTCATTGGTCTTGGGGATGATGTCCAGTTTGACGAATAATAGCTGCCTCCTAAAGCACAATGGCATCTATATCAACTTCCAGTTGAAAAATTGCGGGTTTGTGAGATATGGTCTCACTGATTAGATGGATCGTGACCATGGGAAGCTATGAGGACTCTGTCTCGACAACAGTAGATGAACCAGGATGTGTAGAAAAAACTTATGTCAACTCTGGTTTATGGGAAGAGGATGCTTCACCAGAGGTAATGATAGTACTAGTTTCGGTAGAGTGATGTCGCCTTCGCCATCCAGTAGTAACTTCTGGTGGTAAAGGTGGTTTCAATGCTAGTCTACACGAACGACAGGGGAAAGGATTTCGTTCTTCCACTATGACTGATTTATTTTAACTAAAAAAAATAAAAATAAAAGAGTAATACTAGGAAAAAAGGTTTACCTAGAAACTGTGAACTGCAGAATACCTCCTGGAAAACCAAGAAGTACGGGCAGGAAATCTCCCCGAATCTATGTTCGGTGTATCACAATTTACAAGGTGGCTGACTCGGTTCACTATGGATGGATAGCAACCTAAAGTTTTCCTCCCAAATATACCCAAAGGTACGTGGAGGTCCAAGCCCTTATTAGCGTTGTCTAATGCGAAACCGCATAGTGAGAGCACCCCTTTATACTTTTCGTACTGTAACACCGCCCGATATACCCGAAAGTACGTGGAAAAGCTATGATATAATTAAGTACGTGGAGTGAGGTATCACACTTGGAATGTATCGCAGACAATTAATGACATCTGTTATGTTTTACGATATCAAAACACGTCTCTAGCCTAGACCTTCTAAATGTTATCGTTATGGTTCCAATGCTTTGTTAGGTAAATTGAGATAAATTTTAAGTTGATCTTGTTTATCAATTTTCCTTTCAAGGTTCACTGCGATGATGTATTGGATATTCCTAAAATGAAAACTAAAATGATAAGAAATCTTTCACTTTTAGTTTTTCAATGAAAATCCTAGCTACTAGAGGGAAAGGGAAATCAATTTGAGAGAAAAAAATCAAAGATCACAAACTAAAATGAAACTTTCCTAATTGTTATTTTTGCAAATCACACAATCCACTACATGCAAATGCAGGTTTTTCTTTTTAGTTCCTTTAATGTTATGAATGAAGAAAAGAAAATAAGTGCATAAAATCAATAAAACAAAAGCCTTTTACTTTTGAGAAATGAAGAATAGAACAACAGTTTATGTTTTGAAAGAAAATATGAGGAATTAAACAAAAAATTATCCTATCAGGAAACGACGAATTTACGACAATTTCCTTTTCAAAAGAAAATGGATTTAATGCAACAATCAAAATACTTTGAAATTAATTCATATATGATAAAGAGAAATTATTTAAAAAAACATTGAACAAACTATTCTTTCAAAGGAGGAAGAGGTAGATAAGTTCATTGGTCAATATGAGGCTTCAGTCTTTTCAAAACATAACAGAGAACAAACTGAAAAAAAAATCCAATGACAAACTCAATGGAATTTGGATGGTCTCTGGGGTCAAAACAGTCTCTAAGGGGAGACAGTGCATTGCAAAGCACCCCTGAAAGGGAAACAGTGCTATGCAAAGCACTGTGTCCTGTCCAACAGTGTGTTATATCAAAATTGTTTGGATATGATCTAGAATTCACATTGATATTTTGAGATTGTTTCTCATTTTCATCCTTGCTTGTTGAGCGATCTCTTTTATTTTTGGTTATTAGTGTCACAAATGGTGGTGTTGTGACCAGTTTTGCAGTTGTCATTTGCTCAAGTTCTTTTGAAAGTGTTTTTTTACATTGTATCACTTTCTTTGAGATATTGTTTAGGCCTCTTTTCCTCTAGGGTTCAGTTGAGTCCTTTGTAGAACATTGGCCCTAGAGGATCCACTGTGCTATAGTCCTAGCTTGACTGACATTGCCATCTTTGTTTTCCATTTTGGCTTTCACTTTTGACTATTTTGAGTGTTTTTTATTGGGCTTTGTTTTCCTAGCTGTTTCAATTTTTGAATTCTTTGCATTATTCCTTGGGAGACTTGGATTGGTCTCTTCTATCGGTTTGGTTTTTGGTGTGTTGATCGGTCATTAATTAAAATCCTTGGGATACATTTAATTCAGGAAGAGTTAGTGAAAAGTGCATCTTAGTAGGCATTGGCATGTTAGATAATCTATTTCCCTCTCATACCTATCATCCATCAAATTGAAAATTTTCATATAGCTGCATTAGGGTGACTAATTAAGTGTCATACACACCATTTCAGTTTCACGCCACTTCCCACTTGTGTAAACAACAACCACTAAAATTAATGCGGTAGTAAAATCAACTCGATTTGTCTTTTATTTTTATTGGTAGTACACCAACACTAGCTTAGGATAGGGACTTGGAGATAGAAGTGTGAGTTAACCACTCCAAGACCAAAAAATCAACTAAACAACTTGCAATAGGGAGTAAAATCCATTTGTATCAGTGCGGTCTGGGAAGCCCTCCTCACAAAAGGGTTAAGCATGAGGTCACACTTGGGCTAAGCGGGGTGAAATGACCCATTTCTCTTAGTTTTGAGTGGCATGATATAGCGGAATTGGCACGAATACAAAATATGCTTATCACTTGGGGACCACTTTGGAGGTAACTCTCAAGGGGGTTTTGGTCTTGCCTCCTTTTTGGGGTTAATTTTCCTTCCCTTGCATGTTGATTTTTCCTGCGATTGTCTACCAAGGTCATGTTATTATACGTGGCAACTATAGTGGCCTTTATTTCTAGGGCTCATACACAAGTGCAACCATTAGGGGAATTTTGATGTCTAAAATGGGCCTCCTAAGGAAATTATAAAATAATAGTGGAAATAATCAAATAAGATTATATTACATCATCAAATTTTAGAGGGAAAAAAGAAAAAACTATTTTTTCAACTTATCTCCCTATGCATTTACTCAAATTTCGAGTGGAAACACTCGTAGGATGCATAATTTAATTCCTCATCGAAGGAGTACAAATGTTGCATACTTTCGATGGAATCTACTACATGAAAAGTGAGAAATAGATGAAAAATGTGATTACAATCACACTTTTTTCATATATTTCTAATTTTTGGTATAACGGGGTCCATAGAAATTATGCAACATGGGTACTCCTTGGAAGAGGAATTATATTTTTCATGCAATATGTACTCCCGCTCAAAATTTAAGTAAAAAATTTGAGAGATAAGTTGAAAATATGAGTTGTGTTGGCTTGAGGGGTCTTGACCCACGTTTGGTGTGCAAGGTTTGCCAACAAACCCCTATACTACTGGCCCTTTCGGTAGTGACCTGCTTGTGTAGGTCAAAGTCTCACCCGAATTAGTATGGGTGGGTGTTGGAACCAGGTTTCTGCACCCTGAGAAAGGAAGGGTAAGGCAAGCAGAGCTGCTCTAGGTCCTTTAATCCCAGATCACCTTGTTCTGTGTAGGGTTAGCTAGGTCTCTGTTTGCATCCACGTGTGCTAGATCTATAGTTATATGCTTTTATGACAATAACACAACACTATATAAATAGAATAGAATAGATCCAGATCCAGAAACACACTTACACAGATCTTCGCAGATTAAAGAGAGAAAATGCACAATACAACAATTACCAACAATTCGCACAAGATTATTCACAGATTCAACTCTCTAACAATCCTTCCTTACAATTCCCTTCCCAACCTGCGCACATTGCAGCATGGTCCACACACAACTGGACTTGGATCTCCGCGCACATAGCTAGCAGGAGTCCTTTCCCCAAAACCCAAACAGATATATTAAACCATAGTTCACATCAATAGCTCATTATTTATTTTCCTTTATAATACAAAATTCTCCTCTATTTATAACAATTTATCCTAGACTTTCCTATGGTCCGCAAACTGTGGTTTTCAGACCCCTAGTTTACCCTTTTACCCATTACAATGCTTTCGGGGCTTTGACCCACCCCAAAAACCCTTAGCTAGATTAAATCTAATAAAAAATATCCAAAATGGACCAGTTTCGCAGCTTGTTAGGAGACCCTATTCCAACAGGCCCCAAACACAATATTGTGACTTGTCCCGAGTCATTGCGGTGGTGCGGCTTCTATTTGCACGCGCAAGGTAGCAAGAGCGCGAATGATCGGAGGAGCACTTCCTGACTCTGGGCCGCAGCTTGCTACGCAATGTTGATAAGTGTCAGGGAGGCAGGACCCTATGGAGCCGCGATAACTCATTCTAGCAGTCGGTGGAGGTGCGAAATGGAAGACCGATCATCTTGGGTGAGCTGGAGTGCGGTGTCGGCCCATGGTTTCAACCATTTTCAGATAACATGCTTTGTGCGGCGAAGGTTATCAAGCATGTCCATGATGGCTAGACATTGTGTGGAGACGTCGGAGGGTGAGGAAGTTTTGACCTGATCCGGAGCAGCTTCTTCTTGCTGTAATTCCTTCTGGATATGTTGAAGCATAGCGTGATGCCGGACTATTTTCCATAGTTTCGTAGCTATTTCAACCAAATACGCACCCTGCGCAAGTTTCTCCTAAATAATATGCGTTGCGTCTGTGATCAATGCAACCCACTGGGCTCGTACTGCCGGGGATATGTCATACTGCTGCCGGATAGTCTGGGCATGGTGGCGAACCTCTTGCAACACTCTAGTGTGTAGTATTTGTAGTGCTATGCGAGATAGCTGTGCAAAATTGATGTGGGTGTCCCCAACGGTTGGATCATGATTGTGAGCTAGGGCAGTGCGAGGGAATGAACAAACATTGCTTCTGCTAGGTGGTATTCTGGTGTTGCGGGGAAATCACAATATGTCCCTATATCTCATTGTTTCGTCTTGGCGTAGAACCATTCGTGGCCTAACTGTGATACTGTGGGAAAGGGACCGCATATCCTCCTCTACTATATCATCTGAGGCCATCCGGCTGGGTCCCGTACTCATCCCCGGGGTTCGAAGGTTGGCTATTCCTATTGGGCTGCAATAGTGCCGCTCTATGCATGGGTCGCAGGAAATTATTTCCACAAGAGGCCAATGCTCAATCAATTGATTTGTCGTTCCCAGGCCCTCTCAGGATGGTATCTGCAGGTGCTGTGCAACCCAGGAACGAATCAGTCAGCGGGTTAGGGTCCATCATAGCAACAAGAGAAAGGGCATTCCAGAGAATGTCAATGATCGCAGAAAACCAATAGGCCAATAAAAGGAGCATATTGCAGAACCAATAAATAGCCTGGTGCGAACTTATTCTGTCAACCGCACATTGTCCAGAGCTATTTAATGGTGGATTAGCTCGTACGAGAAACTTACCATCGACAATTCAGATTAAAATTACCATAAATGGCTGCATTAATGGTCCGCTGCCTCTGTTGCATAACTATAAGGTTCATTTCTTATCAAAATGGGGTGTATTGATGGTCGTTATTTGTACCCAATGTCTCTTCCATAGAATGTCAGATTCCGAATGATGCCTATGTGCCGTTCGCGTACCCTGAATTAAGGTTGATGTGAGGTGTTCCATAACAGGGTTCAGGTACCAGATCTACAAGTTGGCCACCAATCTTCTCGAGCCATGCTTTTCATCATCGGGCGGGACGTCCTGGTCTGGTAGAGCTACATCAAGCATCTTCATGCCATCTGTTACTTGAGGTGAGCGCCAATTCTCCCAATTGCACATGGGTTCTGGTGGGTTTGTACTTGAATGCACACTTAGAGCAGTGGTAACTAGATGAGCCTGTTGGCCAGGGTTCGATCACACCCTTGAGTGTTGTATGTCAGCAAGTATCTGCGTAGGTCGACTGACCACGAAGCCTATTTGGAAACAGGGGTCCCTAAGCGTAGGATCACCCTATTCCAATACTTCTCCCGAGTGAATAATACTGGCCCTTGCTCAGGTGCTCCACGCAGTGTTAGTGGCAGTGCTCCTCACCTGCGTTCCATGGGAATCTTAGGTTCATCTTTGTACGATATCCTGTGTCATCATAGAAAGGTAGGTCTCTTTCCTTGGTAGAGATGCACTGAAAATTCCTGCTGGTCCGAAGACATCGTAGTGCCAAAACCTCGTGCAACTAACCTTGCCAATTTTCCAGCTCCTCATCAGAGTCAAAAAAATAGTCACTGTCCTTTTCCTAGCAGATCACTCCTTCATAAGTGGGGTTAATCTGATCTTCATCCTGCACAGTCAATTTATAAATATGATCTATCTCCTCCTCCTCATAGGCTGGCTCTGTATACCGTGCACCTTCTACTGGGTCTAGTGGCACTATGACGTGCATACCTTTGTTTTCAAACAGCATGCTGCGCTTCTTAATATTGATAACGCCCCGCATGTCTATAGCCCAGTCCAATCCGAGGAGCGCAGGATAGGGATCCACATCTTCCACAATTTCTATTACTTCAAAGTTATCTAGGACCCTTACCCTTGCGATGTCAACCATGAATTTTGGTAGCCTTCTTAGAGGGATGATTTTTTGTTGATTTTCCATGGGCAGCTGGATGGTGGACCATTCTAATTTAGGATCTCCCATTCATTTCCATGTCTACTTTGGTAATACATTCACATCCGATCCAAGATCTAAGATGACCTGATCCATTTTGTGGTCACCAATCTGCACAGTACACTGCATTTCTCTTCCAGTGCATTTCTTATAACTGTATAGTTTATGTACATCCTTGGTCGCAAGGATCAAATTGGGTCTCGCTGCACAGGTATTCAGTAGTGCTTGGAGATTTCCTACTGCCTGCGGGTTTCGTAGCAACTTCAGACATGCCTTAAAAAAGGGCTCATCTCCTTCTTCTATCTGGAGGTGCATCGGCTACTTCGCGGGGCCTACTAATGGTGCTTGAGCCTTAAGATTCACCCCTTCCTGAGGGGCAAGTTCCTCCTTTGCTCCCTGGGTGACCATCCCGCTGCGTGTCATGACTTTTACACTTGGATTCGTATTCCTTAGCTCGGTTTTAACTCTTTGTACGTTCTGCATAGGGGTGGGCTGTTTTTCCTGCATCTTGGCTATTAAAATTTGGCAATCCTCCACCACATAGTATAGCTGTCTATAATACTTGCATGATGGTCTGGTGGGATTTGGGCATTCTCTGGCAAAGTGTACTATTTATCCATAGTTATAACAGATTAGCTGCCCATGTCCTCGTCCTGCGCTTCTTCCCTGACCTCCTCTTCCTCTGGCCGGTGATCCTCCAAAGTGCGCAGAAATTCTTGGCGACGCAGGGTCCGATTGTACCCTATATAATTTCCCACAATCCATCATTAAATCATAAGTACGAAAAATTTTCTCATCATGTTCCATTGATCGGCATAATCTGCACCATTGTTGCTTCAGTTCTGGGACATACGCACCTAGCCGAGGGCAATGGTTCGTATCATGCAGTCCTGCTACCTGACAGTCATCACACCATAGCATAGGTCTACTTGATCCTGGTCGCGACAGAATAGGTTCCCTACTTGCTCCTAGGCATAACAGACTAGGTCCTCCCACTTGCATGTAATCCGTTAGTAGAGGGAACTGATCCTTCGTGTGGCCAGACACCCGACAACGTATGCACCAAAGATCTGTGCATCCATCTTTTCCTCGCTCCTTTCATAGGTTCTGTATTTCCATATTCATAGCTCCAAGCTATTCTTGAATTTTTTGTACTCCTACTGACGTATCCTTGCGGGGTGCAGCTTCTAGTTTCATAGCAACCTCCACAACTTTCTCTTGCGATTCAAAGGTCTGATGACTCATTGGCATGCACAGGTGAGGTAACAACATAGCGATGAACCATTCCGTATGTTGTCTATCATCATACTCGAACCCTCCTTCCCTAATTTCTTTCTTCAATCACTGGTGAGCCTCCCATACTGACTAGACGCACATTTTTTGAAGTCCTTTACTTCCGCTACCAGCTGGGAGTACGATTTTGGCTTCCAGAACTGTTGCTTTAGAGCGTCTTTGATATCCTGAATGGATGCACTCCCATTCTGAGCAATGTATCTCATATACCAGTCCAAGGCCCTATCCTCGAATGCCAACGACAACTATGCCCTCTTTACTGTATCACTTGCCACATTCTGCGTAGTCTAGACAGAGTCTGCAATGAACCAAAACCGATCCATATCCTCATCTCCTACCCCCTTGAAGGTAGGTAGTTTCAGGTACATAGCCATATCACTGTTTAGGGGAGTTGGTGGTATGGGTGAATTCTTACGTTTGTGCGGCCTAGGTGGCGATGTAGCTGGGGGGTCTTGCATAGCTGGTTCTCGCAACAGAGTATAGGCGGATCTTCCTCCATCAAGGTTGGTCCGATAGTATTTACCACTATGCGTCACGCTCCCGTCTAGATCCGAGGTCATTCGGTATGATTACACAGAATGTTATTTTCACACAGTAATATCTTGATCAACAATGGTAATGTCCTCAGGAATTTTCCTCGAAACCCTTTAAAGAATCATCGCTCCGCTTAAGAATATGAAACAAACTGATCAATGGAAAATTCTGTCACAAATCCTCCTAGCACACTATCCACCCAATGATCTACCGTACGCATGATAGTATTATCAGTCTTTTCCATCTGCTGGATCAGCTCTAGGGTCCACTGGGTGACTCATTCATCCTTCTGTCAATTCTAGAATTCTACAAGTCTGGCCAGCCACTCCTGGAGCTCAATCACAATTGTCACAAAGAATATTTCGTAGCTCTCTCTAAGAATATACCTATTTTTCCACCTTTCCACTGTTAACTCCTTACTGCGATTTTCTTTTACCGCGAACTCCTGGATCTGCCTTTCGAACCAGTCTTCGATCTCCTTTCTTTCAGGGTTCCAGTCTTCTCTTGTCATTAACCAATTACTCTCTCAGAATTCTTTCAATCCTAGCAACGGAACCATTTTTTGGCTTGATGGGTCCTGACCCAGGTTTGGTGTGCAAGGTTTGCCAACAAAACCCTATACTACTTGCCCTTTCATTAGTGACCTGATTGCGTAGGTCAAAGTCTCACCTGAAGTAGTATGGGTGGGTGTTGGAACTAGGTTTCTGCACCCTTAGAAAGGAACGGTAAGGCAAGCAGAGCTGCACTAGGTCCTGTAATCCCAGACTACCTTATTTTGCGCAGGGTTAATTAGGTCTTTGTTCGCATCCACGTGCGCTAGATCTATAGTTATACTCTCTTATGAAAATAAAAAAACACTATATAAACAGAACAAAATAGATCTAGATCCAGAAACAAAATTACACAGATCTTCGCAGCTTAAAGACAAAAAATGCACAATAAAACAACTACCAACAATTCAAACAAGATTACTCATAGATTCAATTCTCTATCAATCCTTCTTATTCATTCATTCATCAATCCTTCCTTACAATTCCCTTCCCAACCCGCGCACACAGTAGCAATGTCTGCACACAACTGGACTTGGATCTCCGTGGACACAGCCAGCAGGAGTCCTTTCCCCAAAACCCAAACAGATAGCTTAAACCACAGTTCGCATCAATAGCTCATTATTTCTCATCCTTTACAATACAAAATGCTCCTCTATTTATAACAATCTAGCCTAGACTTTCCTATGGTCCGTAAACTGTGGTTTTTGGACCCTTATTTTACCCTTTTACCCATTACAACGCTTTCGGGGCTTTGAACCACCCCGAAACCCCTCCGCTAGATTAACTCTAATGAAAAATATCCAAAATCGACCAGTTTCACAGCTTGTTAGGAGACCCTGTTCCAACAAGTTGAAAAAGTAGTTTTACTATTTTATTATTATGTATTCCTTTTAATTTTTTACTGCAAAAACGGTAAATCAACCCCCATGGTTGACATCATCATCCTAAATCCTATTGGTTCTTATAAAGATTATTTTGGTTGTACATTTTTCTTAGGCGGCCCATTTTATACCTCAAAATTCCTCTAATGGTTGGGGTTGTCTTCTCTGTACCTGGGACAAATTTCAGTCATACTCTCTCAGTCTTCTTAGGGGGTGTTTCACATGTTGTGGGGGCACTTGTGTCAAGTTCACATCTAAAAGGGTTGGGAAGTAGGTTGCTAGTATAATTGTTCCACCGCCAACGTCTTTGTATTATGTATGCATGTGCTATATGTTAGGTCCCTATAATTTGTCACATTGGCAAGACCAAATAGACAAGGGTAACATCAAACCAACTTTGGAGTCCTAGGACCTAGCCTTCCTAGACTCAGATAGGGCTCTCCCTATATTTGTATTGAAGATATAACTTGTTTGATTTAAGATGCCAATTTTAGGCTAGTTAAATTGATAGGGTTTGTTTGTTTGGTTTTGTTTGGTTGGGTTGCTTGTCAAGAAGAAAAAATAGAGTAAGATAAATTGAAACCATTGGACTATGGGGTCTGTGAAAGGCTTGAAAAGTACAACAATGAATCAAGGGTGTTTCATAGGGCAAGTTAACAAATCCATATGGATCTTAATATCTTATGTGAGTGTGAAATGAACATTAAGTTGTGAATTTAGTAGGTTTAAAGGGCAATTAAGAATCCTTTAAAATACACTATAACAAGAAGAGTATTTTAAGATCACTATGTTTAAGAAATAACCAAAGGATAGGGCACACCAAAAAATTCTTTTGCCACACTTGACTAAGTAAAATTCAGGAAAACAATCCAACAAACCCTAGAGAGAAGGGAACTCCTAAATTCTCTAGCTATTTACCTTCAGAGAAAGAAAACATTCAAGACAACATATAAGTGATGATCAAAGAGTAGGAAACTCCCAAATTCTTCAATCAGACTATGAAAGGCCTTCAAAGTGACTATTCAAGATGGACTAAAGGATATGGAAAACCATAAACTTCTTTAGCCAAACCCTAATCAGTAAACTTCAAAGAAAATGCCTTAAAAAAAAATGTTTCAAGCTACACCAAAGGACAGGGCACACCATAAAATTCTTTGGCTTGAATCCATTAAATCATTTTGAAGATAAAAAGCTAAGTGGAACCGGAGAGCAACTAAGAATTCTCCAATCAAACTCAACAGAGGAAAACATTTGAACAATAAAAGGCAGACAGGCTTAAGGTGCCTCTAGCAGCATATCTTAACCTAAATTTTCTGTACTATTACAAGAGAAAATATGGAAAATATGGGAAACATAAGGAAACAATAACTAAATTGGGGTGACATCACCATTTGACAAAGTCCATGAATCTTGCAAATCTGCTTGCTCCATTATCATTCAGTTCAAGACAATTACAAAGCTCCAAAGCCAAAAAACTATCTATCACTCAAAGTCTATGTGATTTTCATCTCAACAATCAACCAACAAAATTGTGAAGCCTTACATGCAGTATTTAACTGCAAAATGAGGAAGTAAACCTTAGCTAGGGTTTTAGAAGTCATTTATTACATAGTTAACTCACTTTGACCTTTGAGACCATGCAAGGCCGAAGGAAAAATATATAAAACAAATTTATGGAAAAAATAACTTCTAACATAACTATTTGACCTAATTTTGGAAAAAAATTGACTTTAAGGCTTCAAAAGATCTTTTTCAATAAATCCTAGCAAGGGCGTAGTGCCAAGACTGGAAAAATTGCCTATTTTGTAGCTGCATTGTGAAGGCCTTCCTGGTGTCCAAAATGAGCTCCATTATAGCTCATTGGAAATCCTGTCCTGTCTATTTTCCATATGTGCCTTTAAGTTTTAGAATGGTTTCCATTTGTGTTTTCAAAAACCACTTTTCCCAAGAAGGGTAAGGGCACAACGCCAATGCTGAAAAGAGGGCAGAAAGGTGATTTTAGGTGGTTTTTGGCCGTTTTTAGGGACTAGGTTTGATCCAAATGGTCTGAACACTTCTGAGGATGATGTCATTGGCATGAGGAACATGAGGATGCAAATAATTTGTCATTTGAGTGCCCCAAAAAAGAGCTGGCGCTGCACGTTTGGCCCTTTTTTATGCTAGCCAAACTGTCAAAAATCAAAATTGTGCAAAAATGTGCCAAAATTGGATTTTACTTTGCTGATCATGGTTGGGAGGCTTGGAGGGATAGATAAGCAAGGATATCAAGCTTTTACTTCTCCTTTTCCTCAGTTAAGGCCTGAATCTTTGCAAGGGCTTGTTTAAGCTTGACCCTTGCAATTCTATTCCTTATGGCATAATGTCTTGCCTTCTCTGCATGTCAGTGTCTCTCTTGGCCTTCTCTAATTTCATAGCTGATTTCCATGGCAAGCATCTCACTTGGAGTGAGCTACTCTGCCAATTCTATATCTTTCTCTCTTTCCCATGCTAAAGCCTTCTTTAACCCAATTTCCCTTGGCCTCTTCCTAGGAAGATATTATTCCTCATATTCACTATCATAAAAAGTGCCCAAGGTCTCATCTAGCATAGCCTTATCCTTTCAGGCCTCCTTCTGAGCTCTTATTGCCCTGAACTCACTGATGGCCTGCTTTGTTTCCAACTACTAGTTCTCTAGCTCAAGATAGTTGATCACATTCTTTGCTCTACTAAGATTAGCTTGAAGATCACTAATCTTGGCATCCTTGCTTTTGAGCATCATATATGTAATCCTCTCCTCATCATCATCCTCTAGGTCAATCAGTTGAAACTCTTTCTCAGTTTCATGCTTGTCTTCCTCCTCTTCAATAATGACCTACTCTTCAACCTTTTCCTTACCCTTATCAAGATTTTTTGTTGATGTAGAAGGCATGGACCCTTGCATCTCAAGTGCAGAAAACACATGCCTATAACCCCTCCGGTATGTCAAAGGAAATTGCTCAATGCCACTTATTTTAGTGCCATATGTCTCAATGTTATCATCAACGTTTGATGGTGTGTCATCATGATATGAGGGTTAAGGGTTGTGGAAAGGTGATGTGGAAGGGTCATCATGAGGTGAAGGAATGTGAGTGGATGGTGATGCATGAGTAGTGGGATGTGATGGAGAAGTAGGAATGAGATGATGAGATGAGGAAGGTATATCTTGCTGATGATGACCCTGTGGAGTAGTGAAAAATTCATGGGAAATGAAGGTATCCCATGGAATATTCTTCTGTTGGAGTTGGTCCATAACCACCATCTTGATAAGTGAGTGATGAAACAAGGTTTACATTTTCTAGTTGTAGTCTCTCTTTTACACTATGTAGGCCATTTTGTCAATGCTTTAGTAAAGATATTATGGTATATGCAACATCCTAACTCTAGTGAAATGCATAGGAAGCTGGATGTGGTATGAGTAGAGGTGGGAAAACCTTCCCTCACATGTGAAATACTTCATGATTATCCTCATCATGGGTGCATATATATCAAGTAGATGAGAAAAAAAAAATATGGATTTGTGGTGATCTTTATAACTAGGTTTAAGATATGGTTCAAAATAACTCATGTCTAGGTTTGCTTTCTTGAACCACTTTTCTCCCACACTTCGTATTATTGTAGCATCTGAAATGGAATTTGTAGACAACTGAAAGGTGACCCATACAAGATTAACTTGTTTGTCATGCAAATTGATAATGAATAGTCTTGTTAGCTCACGGTGGTTTTGTACTTGCTGCAAATTCTCACAAAAATCAAAGCAACATACATGTTTGAAGCAGGAAATAGTAAGGGGAGATGCAATGAGTTCACTTGTATTGAAGGGTTCAAATTTTTTTGTCTTACCTCCCTTGTGATCATGCCTCCTTGGAATTTTTTCCTCCATACCACTGTCTTCACCCTCAGACATTGTTAACTCTGTTTTGGAAACCCTAGGGATGATGTGAAATGAGATGAAGGGAGGGTATGAAATGGCAGTTTTGAAAATGAATGGAATGAGTGAGAATGAATGGAATGGATGTTGTGATAAGAAAGATGAATGGCAGCCCTTAAAAAATGTAATTTCCCTTGTTATGTGTTAGACTCCTATACCAATAGGTGTCATTTTTCATGATTGGCTTGGCGAACTATGAAATATGTTCAAACCTTTTTCTTGTGCAAAGGTGTTCCATATTCTTAAAAAATCAAAAAAATTAAAAAATGTAAAGAGGGTATACCCTAAAAGAAAAATCAAAGGGTAAAAAGAATAAAATGGTCAAAAAAGTGAAAGAAATGAACCCCAAACAAAAATAGACCAGGAAAGTGTGCAAGTTTAAATGCCACTACTATTTCATTTTCTGTAATAAAGAAATTGTGTGCCGCTTGTCAAAATTTTGCCACAATTTGTGAAGAGTCAAACTGTTTAAACTTGAATCATTCCTTTTTCAATTTCGTGTTGTAGAATAGAGAATAAATATCTGACCAAATAGTTTAATCTTGGCAGATAAGTAGATAGGTAGAGTTAATAAAAGGTGCTCAACAGTTTAATCTGAGCCCTTGGATGTAATAAGTGTAGACTTAGATAGGTTTGCCATGTAAAAGAAAAAGAAGTTTGAAAAGGGTTTGCCAGTCTAAGTGCACCCTAATAAAGAAGAGAAAATGGTAGAGTAAGTAGGTAGGGTAGGTAGATGTTGTTGTAGAATTACATGTGATGAATGATGGTTCCAAATATGTTCAATTTTACTTTCATCACAAGTGCGAAGGTAGATACTACATTGGAAAAAGTTCAAAGCAAAGCAAAGTCAAGATTATTAACTTCCCCTTCATTTTTCCCTAAAGATATTACTAATTTCCCCTAAGTGATAAATAATTTGAAGATTAAAGGGGCTCAAGGCATTTCCTTGACTTTTGGAGGGACCGTACCGTCGGCCCAATAATTGAAAAAGACCTAAGTGCTTTAAATCATCCATTATCACATTCATCAACTCTCAAAATCTTTTCCTAAGTAAAATCCTATTTTACTTAGGAAAATCCTACAATATTTCATGAAAGTCTAAGTGATGAAAGTATAATAATGCCATTTACTTTTGAATCTTCACTTTCTTGGTTATATTTAAGTATTTTGAGTTGACATTGTCCCTTGTCATATTAATTCTAATTTATATATTAACTCCCTATGAAAATCACCTTTTCTTATGTATATAATTCATTTCATATAATATTCCCAAAACCCATGTATTATAGCTATTTTAGCCACAAGTATTTTATTCCCACTTATTCAAGACAAAAACCCACAATATACCCCCTTTTGGCTAAAATATAACATTAATTCTATTCCCGCCCCTATGGTAAGAAAGTCATATTGATTTAATTACCATATATTAAAAAATATATGAAAAAGGTTTAAACATATGAATATATGTTTGAAATAAAAAATAAGTCCAAATTTTAATTGAAATCAAACTTTGAAACAATTCATCCCCGCGCCATTTAAATGTTTCCCGATCATTTTTTCATATGGGATTAATTAATCCTTAAGATTAATTAATAACCAACGTCCGCCAATAAAAAACCTCCTGAAATGATTAATTAACCATTAATTCACGTCGGCCCCGCTCGTTAAACTCCCCGCCATCTCCTTGTCCTGTCAACCGTCAGATTACCCCCTCCAAGATCAACGGTTCCCATTGATTCCACTAGCCATCCCCTGCACAAGTGTTAACACGCGAAATAAAAGTGGTTTGTGAATAGTGTCGTGGCTACGTGTCAAACTTTGTATCGATTCTCTGCCTCCCCGTCCAAAACAGCCTTTCTGCATAAGTGGTGCAGAATAAACCATTTATCACCTCCACTGTTCCCCATGACTCATCCATCGTACAGGATGAATTCATTCATTAAATTAATAAAAATTCACCCCCATTGACTTTGCCAATAAAACAAAACATTCACGTCTTTTTCATCATTTTGTACGCCAGTGAAAGAAAACGCCTTCCACGCAGAAAAATTCAAAATTCGAATTTGCGAAGTCTGCTTACCTTATCCTTTCGAAGAAGATTGCAGACAAGTCTCTCAGAATATTATCTACCTTAGTCAGCACCTATCCAAATGCTGTTTTCTCAAAAAATAGGTATTTACCCTAAATTCGAACTGAACTCTGTTGAAATCTCGGCTTTCCTTTTTCCTTCACTGAAACTGAGTTAGAATTAATTACTAGTTCATTTCGTGACCCCGAGAGCTGTAATTGAATTAATAAATCTGCAAATTGACCTATTTCTCCCGTGAATTTACTCAATTCCTCACCATTAGCCGAATTTCCATTTTGAATCCACAAGAACCAAAATCGAAGCTCCTGTGGCTTTAAACGTCGCCCCATTGAACGCCCCTCACAGAGACCTGGATTATTTATCATTAGTCGACAGGGATTTCCAAATCAAAAACCTGAGTTTTAGTGAAAGTCCTCTTCGAATTTTTCGTCGCTGCAGAGACAATTATTTGAATGGCTTAGATACAATTGGGTTATGAGAATCTAATCTTCCCCGATACCTCTTTCCCTTTGTTCATATTTTCCCTGAAATAATCCATCTTTGCCATGCAAATTATGATCCTAACCAGAGAGCAGTCTTATCCCCAAACCAAGACATCCTTTTCCCAATTACTTCTCAGTCAATCAATGAGATGCTTCATTTTCAACCTGATCAAGCCTTGACTCCCCTGTCCATAGGAGATATGCTTGAGAAATCTGCCAATTTATCTCATGAAGAGTTAAACCTTCACAGACTGATCTCATTCCACAGGTCTTTCAAAAAGCCTAAAATCACCTCCCTACAGACCTATATTTCATTAAAAAATTATTTTATTTTAGCAGCTTACTATCATAATATGGATTTGGACCAACAACTTCAATACTAGTTGACAAAATTGTTTGCTCCAAATTCTCAGATTTTAATTCAATATCTTCATTCAAAAAATAGTTTGTATACAAATTCAGAGAGAGATTAGAATGATGAAATGTGCACAATGAATGGTAGAAGTGAAATGAGAATTTACAGGGATAGTAAAAGCATAACAGTTAAAGAGTATCAGTGGTTAGAGTGTATCAGGTAAAAGTCAGAGTGAAAGTTAAAATGAAGTTATAGAGCAGTCAAAGGTAAAACAGTAAAAGTAATTACAGAGGCAGTAAAATGGTAAAAATAAAGGAAAATACTTTCACCAACATTGAATTTTGTTTAAAAGCGAAAGTAAAACAGTCAAAATAACAAAAAAGTGAAAAGACGGAAAATACAACAAGAAGGAATATTTTTGCAGAAATTGCATGTTTTAGTCATTGTTTTGCAGAAACTATTGTGATCAATCCAAGATGAATTTTTCAAAACTGAAGGAGGCTTATGTTCTTAATAGGACCATCTACAAAAACCTCTCTCACTTTTCTAACAGTTATTATGGTTTTGGAAATATTAAACAATTTTGGAAAGCACTTTTTGCAGAAAATTCCATTTAAGTCATCATTTTGCAAAGAATATTGTGGCCAATAAGAAATACATCATACAAAAATGAAGGAATTTTTTGTTACTAAAATACCCCTCTACAACAACCTATCTCACTTTTTTCGCAGTGATTTCAAAATGAGAGATATATGCACATCTTTATAGGATATTTTTCAGACTCTGTAAAACTCTGTTTTACACATAGTGTTACAGAGCCTATTGTGCACAGCTGGAGAGGAATTTTAGAAAAATGAAAGAGGTTTATCTCACCAGAATATTTATCTACAATAACCTCTTTAAATTTTTACATATCTATTACATATTGAGAAATACAAAGATATAATTGGACCCCAAGTTTGCAGAATTGTTGGAGCACAATTCACAAAAAAAAGGAAGCAGTTAGTGACTTGGATGCCTCATCATCAACTAAGAGTTGGATCAAATTCGAATTCTCCTATTTTTCATCACCTATCCATAAAAAATAGTGCCAAATAGATGCATTAGTTTGAGTGTCCTTTACTTAAGTTCTATTTATGTAAAATAGTTGGAGAGATTTGTGAACCAATTTTGATATTTTTTCAAGATATTTTAGTTTAGAATTCGTATAAATACTTCACTCTTGGAAGTATTTTCGGTGGATTCTTCTACTTTGCTGTAACATTGACTTTTTGGAATAAATTTTTTTTGGAGAAACTTCTTTGTGGCTTGCTGGATGATGATTTGAAGCTCAAGACTTTTTGCAGGATTCATGTGTCAGACTACAGTTCAATAAGTCTTTTCTATCCTATGTTTTAATTTTTATATTTGTTTATAATATCACTGTGTTCCATTTCTGCATAATTGACATAAAAGAATAAATCAGAACTTACTTAAGTGTACTCTGATTTCAATTGCGATTATTCCAAAATGTTTTCTTCTAAACTGGTTATAAGCAACGAATTTTTAATTTCTCTTGTTTCGCTGGTTTAAACATTTTGATTACTATAGTAAAGAATTCTTAACTGCTCTTTATTTGTAATCATTCATTTTATTTCTTTGAACATGTTGAAAGATTCTTAATTGCCTTTCATCCTTTCAAAATCCATTCCATTCACTTTAATTTCTAAAAATTGTTCTCTGTTTGGCTATCTTGCCCTGCAAAGCCATCTTGTGTGTAGAAACTTAGTCCAGTAAAGCCATCCTTTCGACTCCATAGCCCAATGGCCTGAAATACTCAATCGTGCCCTTAGTTGGCGGATTCCACCATTTAAATTCAAACAAAAACTCTTGGACTTACAACTAGCCTAATATTTTCTAAGAACAAAGCTAAATTTTAAAGAGAGAGCCCTCTCTGGATACAGATTGGCTAGATTCTGTATCTGAAGGTTGGTTTGTGGTTACCTCGGATTTACTTTCCTTTTCCACAACTTCAAGGAAAATCTTAGTGATAACATAGTGGCGACCATACTGGGGATCTGAATATCTTTATTGTCACTATTGTTTGCTTATAAGCTACAGAAAGAGTCTGAAGATCAGCCAGGTAGCCTTTGAAATGCTTTTGCTCTGCAATTGCATAGTAAATAAATGCTGCTTCAGTCTATCTCTGGTTTAGCTTAATAACTGAACTTTAGTTTCAAACATTCAATCAGACTCTCTAGTTTAATAAATCTTTGAGAAAATTTTAATTAAAAATCTTAAATTTCTTAAAGAAATCATAGAAGTTGTTTTGAAAATTCATAAAAATGAAAATAATCATAAAATACTCAAAATTTGGTTTCCTGAAGAACTAACTTTTTCTTCAGAATTGTTTTACAGGTTTAGATCTGATCTATGATGGTAAAGAGAGATCAGACACACAAAGGTTAAAATCATCCACCTGGCGACTCCAAATCCATTTCACAATCAAGACTCCACTGGAGGAATGAACCTGGAAGAACAATATGGAAAGATCAGGCTTTCAACTTGGATCTTAATCCAAGACATTATGTTCTTTCACGTTAAGAATGGTTTTCAATATGTATTGTATTTTATATAAGGATCTAACTTGGTTTTACAGATATCGTGGCCTTTCATTATGGCTGATTTTCAAGATGATCCAAGAATAAAACGAAGATATGCTCCTATGAGTAGAGATCACATACCTGGATTTCCACACAAACTACCGAAGGTAAATTGGGGTGAAAATCTGCCCATGTTTCAAGATGAGAATATTGATGATCCTTTACTACATCTCATTAAATTTCATGTACACTCATCAAGATTGAAGGGTGATTGGCATGAGGATTGCCTCATGAAGATATTCATGGGAACCTTAGAAGGAAAAGCAAGGGAATGGTACGAAGCTCTCAAACCTGCAAGTTTGTTTTCTCTAAAAGATTTTCATAAGGTATTTTATGAGCATTACAAGGAAGATTTTCCATCTTTATCATTAGCTGAAAATTGCTGTGATCAAGCTGAAGATCTTATACATTACCTTAAAAATATTGATGAAGATTTTGAAAATTGGCATCCTGAAGATTTATTAGAAGAAGTCCAAAACTTTCATTCTCAAGTTAAATTTCATACTAATCAAGAGGAGTTAAACAAAGATGAAATAAATCAGGAGATAAATCAAGATCCATAAAACCCCTTTGTATTAACAAATGATGTTTCATTTAATGTTTTGAATGAAGTTAAAGACAATAATAAACCTCATGATCAATTTTTAGATAAGAGAAAAAACAATTGTCATTTCAATATAAGAATTCAGAGATACCCACCCCCCCTCACCGAAGAAGAAATAAATTTTCTTCTAAACATGCAACCATCCTGAAAATATTTACATAATGAAGAAATTGTTGCTACTTCTTCTAATGTTGATGAATGTACAAAAGTTTTTATTCATAAAGGGACAGAAGAAAAAGTTGATGCTCATGTTATTCTACTTTCCCAAAAAGGCCCATTGCTTGATAGCACTCCTATTGAGAAAAATAATGACTTTCAAAAAGAATGCAACCAATCTAATCAAGATATATTGGGATTGTTGGAAGAGAAATATGTTGATCCAATGTTTATAATTGATGACATTCCTTTTTCTGAAGATTTGCCTAAATATGATCAGTATGATGATAATTATGTTCTCCCAATTCAAAATAATTTCCTAAAACAATCACTAGCTATTTTGAGGGATGAGATATTAGAACTTCAGCTTGATGGGGATTTTCTAAGAGCTTTCTTTATTCTCTTGAAATCAAGAAAATGTTCTCCTCAAGTTAAAAAATGGCTTCTTGATATAATTTATGAAAATTATGAAAATGAAATCAAACTTTTGCATTCTCAAATTCAGTCATACAATTTCCGAAATCCTAAAGAATTCTTTGAAAATCTTCCTTCTCCAAAGCAAGAGGAAATTGTACTATCTTCTGACCTGCATATTGAGGATGATTATTTTTTCAAACACAAGACTGAGGAGATAGTTTCAAGGATTAATATTCAGAATACAATTGAGCAACTAGTCATTGAAGGCCTAGAAACACAAATCATACATTATGCTTTTAATGATCCTATAGCAAATTATATGGAGAATATTTTTACCTCAAATCTGCAAACATGTTTTATCTATGAGGATCAAATATATCAGCAATTGCCATTTCACATCTTATCGTTGATTATAAAGGCACATGATCATAATATACTTCCAATTTTGATCACAAGCAATCAAGTTATCCATTTATTGTTACAACTACTTGATTGGCTTCATTGGAATTTTTGTATTACCTGATTCAAATAAGATTTTTAGTAGATTGAGTAGGTAGATGAGTGCTAATAAGCTTAGAATTTTGAGCATTTTTTTAGTTTTCAATTTTCAGCTAGTTTTTCATTAAGTTGGTTTGAAAATTTTTGTGTGTTTTTTTAGTTTCAAATCAGATTTCAGGTTGCAGAAAAGGACTATATTAAATTCAAGATTTTCAACCACACCAAATGCATGTTTGAGATTGGACCAAGACAGAATATTTCCAACTGGGAAACTAAGTTTTTCGTGGATGGTAACCTGCTGGAGTTGAAGCCCGAAGTGAAGGCCCTAAGCTTCAAAAGTTTCACTATCATATATACAATAAAGCCACTAGAAAAAGAAGATTTCATGGTTCAATTAAAGGAATTTTAAGGCATCTTACCTGTTATTCTTGACTTTTCACCAGGAAAAGCCATCCCCAAGTGGAGCCAGTGTTAGACTCCTATACCAATAGGTGTCATTTTTCATGATTGGCTTGGCGAACTATGCAATATGTGCAAACCTTTTTCTTGTGCAAAGGTGTTCCATATTCTTAAAAAATAAAAAAATTTAAAAAATGTAAAGAGGGTATACCCTAAAAGAAAAATCAAAGGGTAAAAAGAATAAAATGGTCAAAAAAGTGAAAGAAATGAACCCCAAACAAAAATATACCAGGAAAGTGTGCAAGTTTAAATGCCACTACTATTTCATTTTCTGTAATAAAGAAATTGTGTGCAGCTTGTCAAAATTTTGCCACAATTTGTGAAGAGTCAAACTGTTTAAACTTGACTCATTCCTTTTTCAATTTCGTGTTGCAGAATAGAGAATAAATATCCGACCAAACAGTTTAATCTTGGCAGATAAGTAGATAGGTAGAGTTAATAAAAGGTGCTCAACAGTTTAATCTGAGCCCTTGGATGTAATAAGTGTAGACTTAGATAGGTTTTCCATGTAAAAGAAAAAGAAGATTGAAAATGGTTTGCCAGTCTAAGTGCACCCTAATAAAGAAGAGAAAATGGTAGAGTAAGTAGGTAGGGTAGGTAGATGTTGTTGCAGAATTACATGTGATGAATGATGGTTCCAAATATGTTCAATTTTACTTTCATCACAAGTGCGAAGGCATATACTACATTGGAAAAAGTTCAAAGCAAAGCAAAGTCAAGATTATTAACTTCCCCTTCATTTTTCCCTAAAGATTTTACTAATTTCCCCTAAGTGCTAAGGAATTTGAAGATTAAAGGGGCTCAAGGCATTTCCTTGACATTTGGAGGGACCGGACCCTCGGCCCAATAATTGAAAAAGACCTAAGTGCTTTAAATCATCCATTATCACATTCATCACCTCTCAAAATCTTTTCCTAAGTAAAATCCTATTTTACTTAGGAAAATCCTACAATATTTCATGAAAATCCCTCAAAATTACTTTTTATTCTAAGTCTAAGTGATGAAAGTATAATAATGCCATTTACTTTTGAATCTTCACTTTCTTGGTTATATTTAAGTATTTTGAGTTGACATTGTCCCTTTGTCATATTAATTCTAATTTATATATTAACTCCCTATGAAAATCACCTTTTCTTATGTATATAATTCATTTCATATAATATTCCCAAAACCCATGTATTATAGCTATTTTAGCCACAAGTATTTTATTCCCACTTATTCAAGACAAAAACCCACAATATACCCCCTTTTGGCTAAAATATAACATTAATTCTATTCCCGCCCCTATGGTAAGAAAGTCATATTGATTTAATTACCATATATTAAAAAATATATGAAAAAGGTTTAAACATATGAATATATGTTTGAAATAAAAAATAAGTCCAAAGTTTAATTGAAATCAAACTTTGAAACAATTCATCCCCACGCCATTTAAATGTTTCCGGATCATTTTTTCCTATGGGATTAATTAATCCTTAAGATTAATTAATAACCAATGTCCGCCAATAAAAAACCTCCCAAAATGATTAATTAACCATTAATTCACGTTTGCCCGCTCGTTAAACTCCCCGCCATCTCCTTGTCCTGTCAACCATCAGATTACCCCCTCCAAGATCAACGGTTCCCATTGATTCCACTAGCCATCCCCTGTACAAGCGTTAACGCGCGAAATAAAAGTGGTTTGTGAATAGTGTCGTGGCTACGTGTCAAACGTTGTATCGATTCGCTGCCTCCCCGTCCAAAACAACCTTTCCGCATAAGTGGTGTGGAATAAACCATTTACCACCTCCACTGTTCCCAGTGACTCATCCATCGTACAGGATGATGTCATTCATTAAATTAATAAAAATTTGCCCCCATTGACTTTGCCAATAAAACAAAACATTCACGTCTTTTTCATCATTTTGTATGCCAGTCAAAGAAAATTCCTTCCGCACAGAAAAATTCAAAAGTTGAATTTGCGAAGTCCGCTTACCTTATCCTTTCAAAGAAGATTGCAGACAAGTCTCTCAGAAGATTATCTACCTTAGCCAGCACCTATGCAAACGCTGTTTTCTCCAAAAACAGGTATTTACCCTAAATTCGAACTGAACTTTGTTGAAATCTCAGTTTTCCTTTTTCCTTCACTGAAACAGAGTTAGAATTAATTACTAGTTCATTCCGTGACCGTGAGAGCTATAATTGAATTACTAAATCTGCAAATTGACCTGTTTCTCCCGTGAATTTACTCAATTCCTCACCATTAGCCGAATTTCCATTTTGAATCCACAAGAACCAAAATGGAAGCTCCTGTGGCTTTAAACGTCGCCCCATTGAACGCCCCTCACAGAGACCTGGATTATTTATCATTAGTCGACAGGGATTTCCAAATCAAAAACCTGAGTTTTAGTGAAAGCCCTCTTCGAATTTTTCGTCGCTGCAGAGACAATTATTTGAATGGCTTAGATACAATTGGGTTATGAGAATCTAATCTTCCCCGATACCTCTTTCCCTTTGTTCATATTTTCCCTGAAATAATCCATCTTTGCCATGCCAATTATGATCCTAACCAGAGAGCAGTCTTATCCCCAAACCAAGACATCCTTTTCCCAATTACTGCTCAGTCAATCAATGATATGCTTCATTTTCAACCTGATCAAGCCTTGACTCCCTTGTCCATAGGAGATATGCTTGAGAAATCTGCCAATTTATCTCATGAAGAGTTAAACCTTCACAGACTGATCTCATTCCACAGGTCTTTCAAAAAGCCAACAATCACCTCCCTGCAGACCTATATTTCATTAACAAATTGTTTGATTTTAGCAGGTTACTATCAGAATATGGATTTGGACCAACAACTTCAATACTAGTTGACAAAATTGTTTGCTCCAAATTCTCAGATTTTAATTCAATATCTTCATTCAAAAAACAGTTTGTATACAAATTCAGAGAGAGATTAGAATGATGAAATGTGCACAGTGAATGGTAAAAGTGAAATGAGAATTTACAGGGATAGTAAAAGCATAACAGTTAAAGAGTATCAGTGGTTAAAGTATATCAGGTAAAAGTCATAGTGAAAGTTAAAATGAAGTTACAGAGCAGTCAAAGGTAAAACAGTAAAAGTAATTACAGAGGCAGTAAAATGGTAAAAATAAAGGAAAATACTTTCACCAACATTGAATTTTGTTTAAAAGCGAAAGTAAAACAGTCAAAAGAACAAAAAAGTGAAAAGATGAAAAATACAACAAGAAGGAACATTTTTGCAGAAATTGCATGTTTTAGTCATTGTTTTGCAGAAACTATTGTGATCAATCCAAGATGAATTTTGAAAAAATTAAGGAGGCTTATGTTCTTAATATGACCATATACAAAAAAATCTCTCACTTTTCTAACAGCTATTATGGTTTTGGAAATATTAAACAATGTTGGAAAGAACTTTTTGCAGAAACTTCCAGTTAAGTCATCATTTTGCAGAGAATATTGTGGCCAATAAGAAATACATCATACAAAACTGAAGGAGGTTTTTGTTCCTAAGAGAACCCTCTACAAAAACCTATCTCACTTTTTTCACAGTGATTTCAGAATGAGAGATATATGCACATATTTACAGGATATTTTTCAGACTCTGTAAAACTCTGTTTTACACATAGTTTTACAGAGCCTATTGTGCACAGCTGGAGAGGAATTTTAGAAAAATGAAAGAGGTTTATCTCACCAGAATGTTTAGCTACAATAACCTCTTTCACATTTTACATATCTATTACTGATTGAGAAATAAAAAGATAGCATTGGACCCCAAGTTTGCAGAATTGTTGGAGCACAATTCACAAAAAAAAGGAATCAGTTAGTGACTTGGATGCCTCATCATCAACTAAGAGTTGGATCAAAGTCGAATTCTTCTCTTTTTCATCACCTATCCATCAAAAATAGTGCCAAATAGATGCATTAGTTTGATTTTCCTTTACTTAAGTTCTATTTATGTAAAATAGTTGGAGAGATTTGTGAACCAATTTTGATATTTTTTCAAGATATTTCAGTTTAGAATTTGTATAAATACTTCACTCTTGGAAGTATTTTGGGTGGATTCTTCTACTTTGCTGTAACATTGAATTTTTGGAATAAATTTTTTTTGGAGAAACTTCTTTGTGGCTTGCTGGATGATGATTTGAAGCTCAAGACTTTTTGCAGGATTCATGTGTCAGACTACAGTTCAATAAGTCTTTCTATCCTATGTTTTAAGTTTTATATCTGTTTATAATATCACTGTGTTCCCTTTCCGAATAACTGACATAAAAGAATAAATCAGAATTTACTTAAGTGTACTCTGATTTCAATTGTGATTATTCTAAATGTTTTCTTCTAAAATGGTTATAAGCAACGAATTCTTAATTGCTCTTGTTTCGCTGGTTTAAACATTCTGATTACTATAGTAAAGAATTCTTAACTTCTCTTTATTTGTAATCATTCATTTTCTTTCTTTGAACATATTGAAAGATTCTTAATTGCCTTTCATCCCTTCAAAATCCATTCCATTCACTTTAATTTCTAAAATTGTTCTCTGTTTGGCTATCTTGCCCTGCAAAGCCATCTTGTGTGTAGAATATTAATCCAGTAAAGCCATCCTTTCGACTCCATAGCCAAATGGCCTGAAATACTCAATCGTACCCTTAGTTGGCAGATTCCACCATTTAAATTCAAACAAAACTCTTGGACTTATAACTAGCCTAATATTTTCTAAGAACAAAGCTAAATTTTAAAGAGAGAGCCCTCTCTGGATATAGATTGGCTAGATTCTATATCTGAAGGTTGGTTTGTGGTTACCTCGGGTTTACTTTCCTTTTCCACAACTTCAAGGAAAACCTGAGTGATAACAAAGGGAATGGATGTTGTGACAAGAAAGTTGAATGGAAGCCCTCAAACAATGTAATTTCCCTTGTTATGACTGATACTCTGTCTAGGAGGATGAAATAATCATATAAATAGTGATTTCAAGCTTGAAACTTAGGGTTTGATTAGGGTTTCATTCCATAGATTAATAAATCACCAAAATAGCTTGAAGATGAGCTCATGTTATGTACTTACCACTTTAATATTGCTTGGATTTCTGTGGCAAGAGTTTGAAGGCGATTTGGAGTGATTTGAGTGGTTAGAAGACTTTAAAACCCCTTATGTCCAAGTGCACAACGCCAAGGCTGAGAGCGCAACGCCAAGCCTAAGTGTGAAGTGCTAGTTCTGAGCACGCAATGCCTTTGAAAATGAGCAGAGGGTGTGTCAGGCAAGAGTGCAACACCACTCCCAGCACATAGCGCCACCTCCCAGGCGCACAACGCCTTTAGAAATTGTATGGGGGCGAAAATGTCTAGTGCACAAAGCAAAGAAAATTTGTCCAAATTCGGCTTGCAAACTCACAAATTATTCTGCTCTGGATGCTCGTAGTATTTTGAAAGGTAAAAATGATTCTAAAGTCTTTTTCTTTTCTCATTAACCTTCTTTGACACTTTTGCCTTGCAGGTTGGTGAAGTCATGAAGTTGACTTTTCTTTTGGTCCTTGAGGCATGAAAATTTCATTTTGACAACTTTGGGGTTTAAACATAGTAGCATATTCAAAATATTCTATAGTTTCCACCATAAAACTCAACTTAACTCTTCCACCTTCTCTGGCCACTTTCTTCAAAACCCTAATTGTCTGCAGCCTTTACAACAATCATTAGTGTTGTCTTCTAAGTTCTCTATAGCCCTTTCAAGTTAATTCATTTCTGTCCAGTTCACCTCACCTTTTTCCATATTTCATCAATCTATTCTAATAGACTTTCTTCATTCTTGGCCTTGTGTGTTTTCTCCATGTCATTTTCTGCAAGTGATCACTATTTTGGCACTCAACTAGACCATCAAGTTCAAAACCCTAGTTCTCTACAAGACCAAGTTGTTCCCCTTTCCTTTGTTTCAAGTTTTCTTCATTGAGGAGTATATATTCTACCTCATATATACTTTTTGATGATAAATATTTCAACACTCCTGCAGAAGTGCTAAACTATTTCCATTTTTCTCATTTGTGGACTTTGAATTGAGAAGATAGTCCTCTTTAGAAACTTTTAGGTCCTTCTTGAATAACCATGTCTTGACATTCTATTACATCTGAGCTAGATTCTAGCAAAGGAAAAGCAGTGCTTGAAACATCTAAGGATGAACTTAAACAATGTAAAACCCTAATGAATTGGTGGGAGGGTCCTTTGACCTGATTTTGACTGAAATTTGGCTTGGATATTTTCAAGTGAAAACATTGTATTGTTATAGGTTATTATGCCCAAAGGGACATGGGAATGAATCTGCTATAGGAAACCCTAGAGGAAAGGTGGATTTTAGTGGCAAGGAAAAAATAGGGCAATGAGGTCATTGGCAGGAAAGGAGGATGAAAATGAGAGGTATAAGCCCATGATGAGTCTTTTAAGAACAACAGGGTGACTATGAAATGACAAACTGATAAAATAATGAGTTTTTTTTTATAAGGATAATGAAGGCAGTTATATTTATGAAACTTAATATATTCAAGGAATGTTGTTTTCAGAAAGCTATTAACATCCTATAGTCATCTAAATATATTGAAAAATACTGATGACTAACACTATCTCTTAGAACATTTCTAGAGTGTGTTGTTTGGTCTAAGTCCATATTTTGGCCTTAGGGTTTTTGCATTAACTTAATTGTGTTTTATTTATTATCACCCTGGATGAATTTATTCGGTGATTTTCACAATGTATTCAAGGTTTAATTCCTGAATGAAGTGGAATTATTTCTCCTTGAAATAGAGTGGTTGTCAGTGCTCGCGACTTAGACCATCACATAGTGTTGGAATCTATCTGGCCCCACCCATAGTGATATGGTTTCTATTGAAACTTTGGTGGACGACTCTGATGCTCCTACCAATCCACCTTTTACTGATCCTTTAGGGCCTCCCTTACCATGGTTGAATCATGGCTGTTCCACACTGGCTTACACTTACATGCCTTTATCTATTGTTTAACCTATGGTGGAGTTTGAGACTTCATTACCATCTGCATCAATAGTATCGATAGCCATGACAATGCTTCCACCTCTTAGCATGGCTATTCTTGCTCCTCCATCCACGCCTCTCACTTCTTCTTGGGGAATTCCACCAGCCTCATATATGGCTCCTATTATCACTCCTCCCATTTCCTAATGCTGAGAATGGAATTGAAGGAGGTAACCTCAAACAAACCTTTAGGTCCAGTAGCTATCCCTACCAAAAACAGAGAGGGCTCTCTCAATGTCACTTTTATAGACAATGAGATGACTGGATATGTAATTATCTTAGGCTAGTTATAAAGCTCAGTGAATTAGGTTTTTGTTTGTTTTTAGTTTTTTCTCAATAGGAATGACAGTCAAGGAACTAGGACTAGGTTTTAGGTATGATTTCAAAGGTCTAGGTTTTAGGTACGATTTGAAAGGTTAGGTCCAGGTAGGTAAACTTAGTAACGTAATTAATTTTTCATTGTGTATAGGGTTTTAAAAGAGAGAGAGTCAGAATGAGCATCTTAAATGAATTCATTCATCTGAAGAGTACACACATACATGAAAATCTTATAAAATAGAGCATGGAAAGAAAGATTTATGTTCATATACTCGTAAGATTGACATACAGAAACATACAAGCGATGGAAAGACAACATAACATTCAACTTGATGAGGGAACAAAGAAAAAACAATGCTCAAAAGCATACCACTGGAGTCCCAAGATTATAGCTACAACATGTCTTTGATTTCACTGAATTGTTTTTTACAATAGCTCCACACTGCAAATAACAACTATCCAAACCCTCAAATGACTTGAGTTGGACTAAATATAGAAAATATAAGTCATGACACCTCACTGGGTTAGAATATAATCCAAAACACATCATAAATGTATTGTATGAGTCATTACCTAGAATATAGGGAAGTTAGAAACCATTCCCTCAAATTTAGCTAATAAATATGAGTGTGTGTCTCCTTGATTAATTACATCATTCCTGCACAAAGAGAGGCAAAAACAAACTCTCCTACCTGTTGGAAGCCCATGATTTGCAATATTGGCAAAAACAAATCTGTAGAGAACCACATCAGACCACTTTGGAGTCCAAGGACCTAGCCTTCCTGGGCTCAGAGAGGTATCTCTCTATGTTTATGATTTAAATGATTTATCTTTATGCTTATTTTTTCTGATTTTAGGCTAGTTATGCAGTTATGGAACTGCTTTTGTTTCGTTTTGTTTGATTGATTAATTGAGTTATTGTAGGTTGAACAGATAGACTGTGGGAAGCTTAATCCATTGGGATATGGAGACATAGAATGTTTTAATTGTACATCAACTCTGCAAGGGTTTTCATAGGGTAAGATAACTATATCAAGTGGATATTTTTAGTTTAGATGAAATATGAAATGACATTAAGTTGCGAATTCAATAAAACTAAAGGGAAATTAAGAATCCTTTAACTATACTTCAACAAGAAAATCCTTTTAAGGTAACACTTTCAAGAGGAACTAAAGAGCAGGACACCCCTGAATTCTTTAGCTAAAACTCTACTAAGAAAACCTTTAAGACAAAATCCCAGCAATCCTAAAGAGCAGGACACCCTTGGATTCTCTAGCTATTACTTTTAGGCAATGTAAACATTCAAGATAACAATTGAGTGAAATTAAAGAGAAGGACACCCATGAATTCTTTAACTTGACCTCAAATAAGTCCTTTAAGATAATAGTTTAAGAAAAACCAAAGAGCAGGACACCCCCGAATTCTTTGACTAAATGCTATTAAGGAAACCTCAAGTCAACAATCTAGGTGGAACTAAAGAGTAGGACATCCCTGAATTCTTTAATTAGACCTTGTCGGAGAAAACATTTAGATAAAAGTAACAGACAGAGTTAAGGTGCCCAAAAAAGATATCTTAATCTAAACATTTTGTTCTATTATCAGAGAAATGATGCAAAATATGGTAAACAAAGGAGAAACAATGATAAAGAGGGATAACATCACCATTAACATAGCTCAAGAATCCTGTGAATGTGCTTGTATCACTGATATCCAAAACAGTTACAATGCTCTAGTGCAATAGACTTTGCAGCTCAGAGTTTGATCTAATCCAGCCTAGTAGTCAATCAACTAACCGAACAACCAACAAACCAACCAACCAACACTAAAAATGAACAATACATGCAGTATTTATCTCCAAATGAGGAGGTGATCCTATTCTAGGGTTTTAGACTGCACTTATTACAGAGTAGCTGTAATCTTGACCTTTGAGAACTTGTAAGGCCCAAGGAAAAATATCACTAGCTAACTTACTGTAATAATAACTTTTGAATTAACTGCGGAGCTAACTTTAAGATATTTTTGACTTTTACACCTTTATCTTTAACTTTTACAATAAATTCTGAGCTGCTCAAAATATCTCTGACTGTTTTATTAACTGTAACTTCTTTTATTTGAGTAAAATGAAGCTGTAGGTGGAAAATGTGATTTGGAAGAAGTAAAGGATGAGTGCCTTAGTCATTCAGATCTCTCTTCTTTGTTTTTTTTTTCTTTTGATTTGTCATTTAACCTTGACTTGTTCTTTTAAACTCTGATTTGTCTCTTCTTTAATACCACTTTCTTATTCTGCTCTTTAATCTATTTCTGAGGTCATTGAGGTCTCTTCTTTAACCCTTATTTTCTGCTTTTTTGTCTTCACTCTGTCTTTTCACCTTTTCTTTCACCTTCAACCTTTGATTAGTCCTTTAATCCATTTTACCTTTCAATTTTCTGTAACTGTGTTTTCATTTGTCTTTTTCTGCTGTGCAGTTACTGTAAAAATCCTTTAATCCTTTACCCTATCCTTTGACGAACACTTGCTGCCTCTGTAATGATTGAATTATAATCAATGGTCATGATCCATCGTTGTCTTTAAAGTAATATTATGCTCCCAGTCCTTTTGAATTAGGCATTTTGGATCGTCACCTAGAGAACCTAGTTTGATTTTTTTTTGGATTTTGGAATGCAAATTGATTTATCGCATTTTCTTATACATCGGCTACCTGCATAATTAAAAAAAATTCGTTGATAAAAACCTGCACTATGGATAGGGTCTGGATAATGGAGGCTTTTAGTTTTCTGCATGTGGCTATTACCTTTCACGCCCTTATAAGTGTTGTAGGGGTTAACATAGAGGTTTGGGGGATTATCGCGATGGTACATGGTTTGAACATTTTCAAATGGGCCAGCGGTTTTGGGTTTATCACTCGAGAGAAGTGGGTGGTTTATCACACGGGATGTAAGTGGTAATTGGTATTGGTCGGGGAGGGTGGGGGAGGATGCGATAAGACGCATGAGCACGTGTGGCAGATGGGACGTTTCTCAAACTGCCCATTTCGTAAGGCTAAAAGATTCTTAACCCCCGAGCTTTGGTATTGCGATATGGTGCATGGGCCATTGGATCGTGAGGCCGAGATCCGACAGTGGTCGGGTGACTTGATCTCGAGTGGATTTTGGAAGATGGGTCTGGAGTTTTAAATGAAGGAGTGAGTTAAAACGATAATGTGGGGTTCTTTATAATGAAGGGCTCGGGGTTTATTTAAGCAGAGGTGCTTAACCTATTGTGGGGCAAGGGTTATATGGCTTTGGGGGATAAATTATTTAAAGTGGGGGGTTTTAAATATAAAGGGGTTGGGTATATTAAAATAAAACAGAGTTTTACTTAAATAGTGGGGCACGAATAATATTATTTTCAAAAATAATGTAAAAAGGGTTTTTACATTGTTTTGAAGGAAAAGAGGGGAATGAGTGAAAGGGAGGGGTTAAATGAGGTTTTTAGCAATGGGAGAGGGGTTTTGGGTAGGGAAAGGGGTAAGAATGAGGGATTAAGGTCAAAACATGGAATTTCAGAGTGAGAGGGTGATATGAATAGGTAAAATGAGAGATAGTGAATAGGTTAAATGGAAAATAATGAAGGGAGTGATATTTTTGAAAATAAATGATAGTCAACGAATGTTATTTTCAGCAGATGGTAGAAAACCTGTAGTTATCTAGTCATACTGTAGAATACAAGAGACTAAAACTTCCAAATAGACACCTCATGGGACAACCAAACCTCGGATTTTGGAGTGTTTCTGGCTTGAAAATTTTCCAAAGGAATCCAATGACAGAGCATCGTGCCTCCCAGTAGAAGCATCACACCATTTTGAGAGGGAGTTTTGAGGCCTTCCCAGAGGCAGTTTGGTCTAAAATTGTTATGTTTTGAAATCCTAGGATTGGTTTGGTCTAAAATTGGTCTGCAATTGGTATTAGTATGGTTTTAAATCTTAGGATTCATCAAGCACTGCAAAACCTTGCTCCAAATTGCTAAAAAATTGACTTGAAGGCAACCTGTCCAAAAGTGCACAAAATGACCTGGAGAAACTGTATTTTGGAAATTTCTCTCAAACCATAACACCCGTGCATAAAATAAGGTATTTTTTTGTTCTTTGGTATATTATTGACAACAACCTCTTTCAATTTTTCAAATTCATCTTCATTACTTTAGAAAGTAAATTTTAAGTAGGACTATCCGTGTATGCAATGTAAACCCTAGCTTGATCACAAAACTCTGAAAATGATGCCATGGGTTTGAGTTGGATCAAACCTAGAATGATGACCTCCCTTATTATACTTTATCTTCTCACCTTCCATGATGTTTTTCAGCAAAATAAACCCTAGCTTGATATAAGGAAATGAAGGGTGAAAAATAGGAAAAGAGGGGAAAATGGGGCAACAAGTTTAGGGAGGGAAATGAAGGTGATAGGAGTTACGAAAAAATATGAAAAAATTAGGAGAGATAGGGTAGTGTGTTAGGAACACAGTATAGGTGGAATTTTTGGAAATGGATAAGGGAAAGAAGGAAAAAGGGTCTAAACACATAGTTGACCTAGTATCTCTACAAAAGCGTAGTGAGAACTAGGGTTTGAGTGAAAATGATAGTTAGAGAGGTATAGGTGATATATAGTGATTTGCTAAGGTATATAAGTGATATGTCAGGGTTTTTATGTGATGAAACTCGGGGTTTTCTTGCTGATGCAAGCTAAACATAAATGAAACAAACAATTTAGTTGAAAACCCTAGAAGAGGGAATCCACCCTTTTCTGAAGAAATTGAGCTGAATGAAAGGTGAGGGATGATCACTTATTGAATTGGAAGCCTCTGAAACTTGAGCAATGATGAACTGACCCTTCTAATGGTTTCTTTTAGATTGAGAGGCAAAAACATAGCAAACTGCCAATCTTTGGATGGTTGTGGAGAGTTGTGAGCATGAGAGAGGAGCTCTTTTGACCATGTAGTATACTTATTGAAAAAGGACAATTTGCCTTTGTTTTATTACCTATATTTGCTAAATCCCAATGAAGGTGACTTGACTAATGAAAATTACCTTTATTTTCCTTTCTTTCATGACATGATTGAACATTATTGTGGTGAAAAAAAAGATACCTAGACCATAAAATAGATGGAGGTATGTTGAATGATCTATGACCCTAGGTGATGATGAATGAAATTACCTTGAAAGGATGATGACCATGAATGGGTGAAGGGAGTATCATTTTAGACCTAGAAAAGATTCAGTGAACAAAATTTTATTTGAGAATTGGTTTGAAAACATAAAATTTTGACCTAGGACCACAACCAAGTAAACCTGAAAGAGTTTATTTGATCAATGAAAATTTAGACACTAACATTGGCTCCAGCTGAGGATGGTATCTCCTTTAGGAGGTGTCAAGAACATCATAGACCACATAGCCTCATCCATTGGGAAATGGAGTCAAAATTGGAAACTGAAATAACTTCAGTAAAGTGAATGACTAACTAAAACATAAAATGACTTTGACTAGAAAAATGACTTGACTAATGCCTGAACTTACTTATGGCAGCATACCATTAGGATAATAGGGCCTTCAACTTAGGATTCAAATCCTGATGATAAGCGCCCACCTACTGAAGCTATATATACAATCATGTGATATGATCCCTCCAGCCTAACCAATCTAGCAAATCGCTACTTACATGAATCCTACTCACACTTTCCTGTAGCAGACAAAAGGAACAAAAAATAGGAAACTCAAAATGTCGTTGAAAATGTGCTCATTATCCATAAATATAAGAATATGCATCTTGCCAGATGGATGTAAAAAACTGACCAAAGGATCATGAAGAACATGCAATAAAAGCTTTTATGGATTATTTAAAATGGGAAAAAAAACCTCCTTCCAAAATATTAGTTTGTCTATGTACTAAGTCTGATCACCTTCTTTAATGAATGTTGCAACATCGACCTTCATTACTGGCCATAAAAAAAATTCCACAGGATCCTGAAAATTTTTCTCTTGTTGATTTGGAGGAATCAAGAAACATCCTTATATTGCAAATGGCTGCTCTTCATGATGAATTTTAGCAAGAGTGTGCTCTTGGTCTTCAAAAAATTCTGAACATATAGATGAACAAGCTTCCCCTTGAAACAAAAATTCAAGAAATGAAATGTTTTAAGAATAATATGAATGACACTCCTCATCAATGTCTTGGTCTCCTAAACACTAATGAATACCTTCATATAATTCAAGGGAATGATCACGATCTTCATCAATTGATTGCTTATTAATACTATATTCAGTCAAAGAAGACATTGTTTGTTGTAAGTTACTGTGAATACAATATTATTTTTCAATATGCTTTAGAACAAACTCTTCTCTTTTACTATTCTGTAGTGTTCCAAAATTTGCACATAGAAATTTTGGAATATTAGACTTTGCTACTTTCACCTAGGAGAGGAATAAATGGGTTAGGAGGCCCATGAACAATAAAACTATGAATAAATTCTACCTTAGTAAGGAAGGAGATCACCTTAGGAGCTAGTTTCACACTTCCAATTGTGAACAAGGACAAATTGGATGGGGACATATTCAAGTTTGACTAAGTCCACATGCATTCTTGAGGAGGAAGAAATCACTCAATGAGACTAGCTCAATGTGAACAAGGATCAGCCTAGACACACATATGAGAACCGGATTGAATATCCCTCGGTGTGAATAGAGGCATTGCAGGTGGATTGGCTATATTTGACCAAGTCAACAGCGTTGTCACAAAAAGGAGGGAAGCTAGCTAGGGCAGCGCATTTTTGAAAGAGGAAGCTTCATGAAGAAGTCACCTCTTAATTGTGTGGGGTTCGGGGTGAGGAGGCTCACCAAAGATAAAAGGAAGGCATAACCTCAAAGTGGATTCATTCATGTATTCATATATTTTGGTCTTGAGACCAATTGCATGCTTCAGTAGTTGGGGTTGTTGCACTGCTTAGTGCAAGGAATTCCTATGTGGGAATTCCATCCTCTCTTTAGATCATCTTGCTTAAGGGATCAAAGGGGAGGGATTTGAGATTGATTTCAGTATTTTTCTTGAGGCCATTCATCTACATTCAGTCATAGCACAGTCTCCTTCAGTAAAATGCATCTTCCATGTAGGCGCAGCAATAGTAGAGCTGCACTACTTGATTGTATGCTAATCTTTGAGAAGGAGGTGCTTATTTCCCTCCGAGAGCTCCAATAAGAAGGCCTAAGGCCATAATCTATATTATTCAGCATTTATATGTCATATTCAATCATGTTTAATACATTTTTGCAGTAAAATTCATTATTTTCTGCAGTGCTGCTTTGTACATGTATTTTGCCGGAAACCTTTGCTCGGTTTCTTGTTTTTGCTGTATAAGAGTGTAAACCTCCATTTATCTATTGTTTAATTAATATAAGTTGCATATCAGACCTATTTATTTATTTTCTGTAGAAACCCTCATGAGAATAACACAGTCCTTGCTTCAGTAGTTGCTGCGTGAGCTAGACTATGGGGTTTTGGGCTTATTTTAGCTGCACTGACTTGGGAGATCTATTTATATGAGCTAGAGTTATTTATTTCACTTCTAATTCTACATGTGAAATTCATATCATGTATTCTAAGGGATCCAAGTCCCATTTCTCACTTTCATAGCATTATTTTCTAAAGACAATAGTTTTATGCCCTGTATTGCTGCATTTCCCCACCCGGGAAGGAGAATATAGGCCTATCTCTTGCTGAGGTTATTTCATATACTGGGTTGATGTTATTTTACATATATTGAGCTGCTATACATTGCTAAGCTCATGATTTTCTAAAGCTCCACATTTTTAATAACTCAGATTATTCCCAATAGTGTAGCTATTCCCATTTTGGAACATTACAGTGGTGTCAGAGCTGCCACCTTGGCTCAGCCTATGGATTTAAAATCAAATCAGAAGGTAATAAGGAGAGGAGGAAAAAATAATGGAGAGGATGAGCTTACTCTCATCCATTTTCAGATCTAAGAAGAAAGGAGAAGAGAAATGCATTGAAACTCCAAGAGGGTTTCAAGGAGGAGAGAATTGCAGTGAGACTGCTAGAGGGTTTCAAGAAGCAGAAGAATATGCCTACACTTCCTATTCCTATGAAGGAAGTGGAGAGAAAGCAGACCACTTAGAGCATGAAATCTTGAGTGGGTATTTGGCAGAATACAAGTGCCAACCTAGGGTTTTGAAAGAGACCCTATATTTTGCTCATTTTAATCAACCGAGATAAGAGAAAAGACCTTGTAGAAAAGGAGAGATCAAAGGCAATAGATTCCTATTTTCTAAATTTTATGGGTCAACTACAGCAAGATCTTGGGAAAGAAAGCTTGAGGCATTCTTCCTACTCCATCCAGTGGAAGAGAGGGAGGCAACAGAAATTGTAGCACTGCACCTGGAGGGTGGAGCCAATGCTTGGTGGTGCAGTCACTTAAGCCACACAAGAGTGACTTCCTTTTCTGAGTTTACTCAAGAGCTGATCAGAACTTTTGATGGAGGGAGATTAGAGGAGAGTAGACCCACACCACCATGGGAGGAGGCAAGTACCAGCGCTGCCATGGCCTTGAGAGAGTAGCCTTCTACACCGGCAGTTGGATCAGCCAACACATTGAAGAGAGGAAATCTTGCAGCCATAAAAGATGTCCCAAAGGATCACAAAGGTATGCATAAATTTCCATGTCTTAACATTTCATAAAATTTTATGGAAAGGGTTGGATATTTGTTTGCATATGGCCCAGGATCAAATGGTATTGCTGAGATAGAGCAGCAGGATTGCATTGCACTGTGCCAGCTTGAAGGGTTCAAGGGATATTTGAACCCCCAAAATCATGTGTCACTGATGAGTTACACACAACCCTTGAGGTTGGAATGTGAAATTTTGGGGATGGAATGAACTTTGCTCCAAACAAATTCATGCAGAAGCAAATGTTCATCTGGGAGTGGACACATGAGATAGCCAGAACACCCTAGAGGAGGGTTACAACACTTTCAAGAAGTAGTAGCAAGGAAGCTTTTCCTTCAGGCCATTTCAATCCTTATGGATTCAAGATGATCATTGGTGAGATATTTTCTCTAGGAGATCTCCAAGGAGTTGCATTTCAGCATCCCATGAAATGCAAGGAGAAGAATTGGGTATGGGAAGATGGTAGACCTCATTTGAGGGATGCCAACATGGAGAAAGATAGGAGGCATCCATATGGAGTTGAGTGGATGTGGATGGGAGGCAAGAGATTGATAAGTATCTTGCAAGTCTATGACACCAAGCAGCAAGAGGCAATGCTGCGTTGGTTACTCTTGAGAGAGTTTGGTCAACCTATGACATGTCCTTTTCCATGGGGTGAGAAGAGGAAGGGAGATTGCTAGGATACTTTCATCATGGGGCAACAAGGAGTGGGGATGCATTATGGTGATGTGATCATTATGATTTCACCACATAGGTTTTATGATGGAGGTATGGTGAGGCAACAAAGTCATTTGTTGCTTTGGAGGATTGGGAGAGAGAAATGGCAGATTTTCTCTCACACTTGGCATGATGCTGCAGGAGTAAGGGATGGCACTAGCATAGTGCAAAGAGCAACACATCCATATTGGGGGGATCTCTACATGTACAACAGCATTTTGGGAAGAGTATTTGACACAATCTATGTCAAAGAATTGAGCTTTGAGATGACAGTAGGCCTACTCCAAAGGCTAGCAACGCTGTCACTTAGGAGCTTGGATTGCTTGCTAAAGTGTTACCAAGACCACTTCACAAGTAATGCACAATGGAAGCATGTAGAAGATGGGCATGAAAGAGTAATGGATGAGAGTATCCCTTACTATGTTTTTCCCTTCTTGGCTTGGATTCACAAGCACAAGGAGAAAGATCTACATGCAACATTTATGGATTTCCTTCCATGCATTTTTATTCATACCATCCCTCTATGGAGAAGTTCACTTGGGAGGGAATTCCATTGAATTTATATCAGCATATGGGGAGATGCACAGTCTGGAATATGAAGAAAAGAATGGCACAACCACTTCCCTACTCACTTGCAGCAAGGGAGAATTTACACTTGAGCCATTTCAGCTCAATGACCAGAGTACATGATGGAGGAGGTGCAATTTTGTTTTGTATTTTACACTTCCTTACCTATATGAACAAAATATCATACCAAGAAGAGTCTTTCCTTCTTGCATATTGTATTGTTATGCACTTGAGGCCACTTGCAGCGTTTATGATGGCCATTCTATTTGTGGATTGTGGGGGAATGCCACATGGCTTTCGGTGTGCATCTTTGGCACCAAATTACGCTTTCATGATTCCATTTTGTAAAATGAATGTGGCAGCAAACAAGTGGCTGAACAAACACTTGTTGCACTATGTATTGAGGTAGGCAAAGAATGCCCTGTGTTGGTTCCATGTTTTGGACTATGTTCTACCTCGTTTTCATATGTTTATGCTTCTATATTATGCTGCTAAAACATTGATTGTAGGAAGCACCATTGGATGAGTAGCACAAGAGGTGAAGAGGCCCAATGAAGAGATGATTCTTCACATTATACAAGCTACATATTTCAGAAAGAACAGTGAGCAGACCTTGATTTCCATGCTATAAATCTTGCCTTCAAGTGAGAGGACTCATTTGAGAGGTTTGAGTTCTTCGAGGAGACACCTCATGGGTGTTGGATTTGATGGGGTGGCTTGGGTCTTTCTTGAAGACCATTATATTTCAGCCATATATAAGTATCACCCCTATATATATATATCATAAGTGGAGATATAAGCAACAAGATATGTACATTTTTACTCCACACAGTCTGCTATGCAGCCATCATTCTTTGCAGGAGCTCAAGGTGGAAGAGATCCTTCATGAGTTGCCATACTGGAAGGTGACTCATTTTGTTTGGTTGATAGCTTGGGGGAGAGAGGTTCAAATGGGGATGATGAATCCCAATCTATATCAGCCCTCATGCTTCAAGAGGACCCTCAAACAACCCATTGTTTCCCCCATGGATGTTTCATTGTCACATCATGTTAGCTATTTGGGATATTCCCCAATAGATGGCTTGCACACTTGGGAGGAGAAACATGGAGATATATTGATGACACAACACCTTGATCCTTGGATGATTGCATCATATGAGGTTGCTACATGGGAGGAGAGGATACTCTTCAGTCTTATCCTTGCATTTTCTTGAGGGCAAGCAACATTCGGGAGGGGAGGACTTTAATGTTCCAAAATTTTCACATAGCAATTTTGGAATATTAGACTTTGATAATTTCACCTAGGAGAGGAATAAATGGGTAAGGAGGCCCATGAAAAATAAAACTATGAATAAATTCCACCTTATTAAGGAAGGAGATCACCTTAGGAGCTGGTTTCACACTTACAGGTGTGAACAAGGACAAATTGGATGTGGACATAGTCAAGTTTGACTAAGTCAACATGCATTCTTGAGGAGGAAGAAATCACTCAAAGAGACTAGCTCAATGTGAAAAAGGATCAGCCTAGACACACATATGAGAACCGGATTGAAGATATCTTGGTGTGAAGAGAGGCATTTCAGGTGGATTGGTTATAGTTGACCAAGTCAACAACTCTGTCACAAAGAGGAGGGAGGCTAGCTAGGGCAACACAGTTTTGAAAGAGGAAGCTTCATGAAGAAGTCACCTCTTCATTGTGTGGGGCCCAGGGTGAGGAGGCTCACGAAAGATAAAAGGAAGGCATAGCATCAAAGGGGATTCATTCATGTATTCAGATATTTTGGTCTTGAGACCAATTACATGCTTCAACTGTTTAGCCGGAGTTGCTGCATTGCTTAATGCAAGGAATTCGTGTGTGGGAATTCCATCCTCTCTTTATATCATCTTGCTTAAGGGATAAAAGGGGAGGGATTTGAGCTTCATTTAAGTATTTGGCTTGAGGAAATTCATCTACAGTCAGTCACAGTGTAGTTTCCTTTAGTAAAATGCATTTTCCATGTAGGAGCAACAACAGTAGAGCTGCACTCTTTGATTGTATGCTAATCTTTGAGAAGGAGGTTCTTATTTCCATTTGGGAGCTCCAATAAGAAGGCCTAAGGTCATCCTATATATTATTCAACATTTATATGTCATATTAAATTATGTTTAATACAGTGTTTCAGTAAATTGCATTATTTTTTGCAGTGCTTCTTTGTACATGTATTTTGCTGGAAACCTTTGCTCGGTGTCTTGTTTTTTCTATATAACAGTGTAAACCTACATTTATCTATTGTTTGATTAATATAAGTTTCATATCAGACCTATTTCTTCATTTTATATAGAAACCCTCATGAGAATAACACAGTATTTGCTTCAGTAGTTGCTGCATGAGCTAGACTATGGGGTTTTGGGCTTATTTTAGCTGCACTGAGTTGGGAGATCTGTTTATATGAGCTAGAGTTATTTCTTTCACTTCTAATTCTTCATGTGAACTATATATCACTTCTTCTAAGGGATTTAAGTCTCCTTTCTCACTTGCATAACGTTATTTTCTGAAGACAACAGTTTTATGCCCTGTATTGATTCATTTCCCTACCCGGGAAGGAGAATATAGGCCTATCTCTTGTTGAGGTTATTTCATCTGCTGGGTTGATGTTATTTTACATGTAGGCTGATCTACATTCAAGGAAAATTTTAGGGGAAAATTTTAGCCCAAAGGCGAATTTTAAAGGGTTTTAAATTTTAGAGGGGCGAATTTTTAATATAAACCCATTTTGTATAGTTTTAGAAAATTAGCCCTATAATTATTTTAAAAATAATTAATTATTAAATTTTAGTCCAAAAAAATAAGTGCACACAAACCTTCCACCCTGCATTTTCCTCCGATTTTCTGGTTTGGAGCGGATTTCGCCCCATTTTTTACTAGTTGGGGCTTGGAAGTTGGAGGTGATTTCCTGAGCATCTAGTCCATTGACCTCTCCACCTCAAATTTTTGTATAAATTTTCTAATTTCCATCGATCCCTCTGACCAGCTTTGCAAAACCCCTCGACCTAATCCTGATATCAAGACCCTGTTTGTTGACCATGTGTGTGTGCCTTCGAATGAAGCTCGAACTCCTCCTGCAAATAGTTCTCTTGTTGGTGCACTTTCAAAAGGGGGTGCATTTCCTGATGTTGGTGCACATATTTTAAGTCATGACTTCATTAGTTCAGAAATTAATTCGTATAAACTGCAACTAATTTTTTCAGTTGATAAATTTCTTTATCTTGGAATTAATCATCAGTTTAACATGCATTAAGCTATGTTGCAGAGTTACTATCAATCTAACATGCTCTATAAAATTTTGACTGTAGCCATTCCAACCTGCAACCACTCATCCAAGTGCCCTTGCAGGATGGATGGTGAATTCTTTTCCTCTAGCCCCACATACTGTAGTGGCTGTTGCACCATCTTCTCTGGTTTCACAACCACATCCAGGTGAGCTGAGATGACCATATTTCGTGTAGTAGATTAAGTTCCATATTTTGGTTTGCAAATATGTGATAACACGCTTGACTGGAGGTATTTCTCAGGAAGAGAGATGAGAAAAGATGGCATTTTTCTCAAAGATGATGAGCATGACAATATTTAAATAGGATATAAAATTTTAATTGGTTTTTTGTTAAATGACCTCAACTACTTTTCTAAAACACCCAAGGACTCCACCCACCAATAGTAATCCTGGATTGGATTATCAATCTGCAGATTCTGAACATCTTGTGAAATGGATTCATCCTGGTCAAACTGATGAGGTATGGACACAGGATGCAACAGTTTACGCTTTGAGATATCATCCTTTCTCAAATTTGTCTCTGGGTAACGGAGGGGTTCAGCAAGTATTGAAATGATGTATAAATTGTTTTCTTAAAGAGCTTCCTTAGCTCTCGTTGTGTCTTGACTAAGATTCCAACCTTATAAAGGTGTTTGTTGGTTACATTTGTATTGGCAATATTTGATGTAATGATTGAATACTTGACTGGTAGCTTATGATGGCTACGAGTCTTTTGCTAAACTAGTTTCAACTTTCAATGAGTAGTGTTGGACTATGGAGATCACTCACCTGTGTGTTAGTGAAGCACATGCACATACACACACTCAGAATTGCCAGATGGGTTTCAACAGTGTGTTAAGGGTCTTGTGTTATTATGGAAATCACTCAACTGTGTGGTAGTGCACATGCACACACACATATTCAGAATTTCTTTATGGGTTTCGGCAGCGTGTTAAGGGTGTTTTGCTTTTATTCCAAGATATCACAAACTTATTTTCATCTCCATTCTGTAATTGTAGGTGTCCTATCCAGCTCCAATTCATCCTCCTAGCATGTACCTGCAAGAAATTCCTAAAATTGTTACAAGAACCTTTAACTAGGGTTCAAATGTTATGAGCATGGATTTTCACCCACTGCAGCCAACGATACTGCTAGGTGATCAATCTGTAATCTCTGAAATATTTTGTTCAATGTGGCCCCAAATATTCATTATATTGGGTGTGCACATTGATTTATCTGTATGTCAAAAGTGTCTCACCTTTTAAAACTTGGGCACTGGGCTTATCTGCCAGTTGGAACAAATGTTGGCGATATTGGAATTTGGGATGTTGGTTCACGTGAAAGATTGGCTGTCAGAGCCTTTAGTGTATGGGATATCTCAGCTTGCTCAATGTCACTGCAGGTATGTCCGTCTCTTTTATGGGATTGCATTTTTTTATTTATTAATTATTAAAATTTGTTGTAGAAGCATACTTTCTGGCCTATTGGCTTCTTGGTGCCTTTTGGTGCCATATACTTGATAATTTCCAGGCTTCTAACTAAAGCTCTTATGTACATGCTTTTGGTTCTTGTTAGGCAGCACTTGTCAAAGATCCAGGTCTCTCTGTAAATCAATGTATTTGGAGCCCAGATGGGACATTGCTTGGTATGTGATTACACCTTGTTTGTGAGTGTCATGTTATTCATCCTTTAATTTCGCAGATTACCTAGGAAAGTTTGATACTATTAGCCTCAAAATGTCACTGAATTTGGCTAGTCTTTTTTGCCATGGCCTTGTATTGCTTGTAGGAGCTGCATTTTCCAAGCATATTGTCCACTTATATTCATATACTGGTGGTGGCGAGTTGAGGCAACATCTAGAGGTTCACAGTGCACACCCTGGCTTCACAACCCACTTTCCTTTTTTTTGTGGTCTTTATCTGTGGTGTCCAATATATGAATTCTTCCCTTTTTCTTTGAATCCACACAGATTGATGCCCATGTCGGTGGTGTGAATGATATTTCTTTTGCTCACCCGAATAATAAGCAGCTCTGTGTTATCACTTGTGGAGATGATAAAGCTATTAAGGTATAAGTTCCAATCCTTTATGCTATAACAGGCAACTAGTGATGCCAATAACAATTTATTATTGAAAGGCCACCATATAGATATTTTCAGATGTGATAGATTGGTCTCAGGAGTGTTCAATGACTTGAGCAGGTGTGGGATGTTGTAACTGGCACCAAGCAGTACACATTTGAAGGCCATGAAGCTCCTGTATATTTAGTTTGCCCTCATCATAAGGAGAATATCCAGGTCAGTTATGATCTGAGTACCATAATAAAAACACCTATCCATAATTATTTTGAGAAGCCTTTCTCTAATTTTGAAGGGTTTCTTTAATTGGGTACTAGTTCATGCTTGTATTTTCTTGGGGGCTATTCTATGCATGTAATTGTATTTTGCACTATCTTGTATTTGTCTATGGTTAATGGCAGTTCATTTTCTCTACGGCTATTGATGGGAAGATCAAAGCTTGGCTTTATGATCTACTGGGATCTAGAGTAAATTATGATGCCCCTGGGCATTGGTGTACTACAATGACTTACAGTGCGGATGGAACACGGTATGATTAAGTTTTCTAAACTATTATGCTTTTCATGGTGAATATTTAGCTATGTCATTTCAAGAACGATAAGGATGCTTCTTTAATTCATTGAATTACATGCGGGATTAGGCTCTTCTCATGTGGAACAAGCAAAGAAGGTGATTCATACTTGGTTGAGTGGAATGAAAGTGAGGGAGCAATCAAGAGAACAAATTCTGGATTCTGCAAACGGTCCTTAGGAGTTGTGCAGTTTGATACAATGAGAAACAAGTTTTTGGCAGCTCATGATGAATTTCAAATTAAGTTCTGGGACATGGATAATACCAAAATTTTGACAACTACTGATGTTGAGGGTTGTTTGCCTGTAAGAAGATATTTTCTATTTTGGTTATGATCAAATATCAGATCCAAAACTCTGATTGTTATCTATTTTAGATTAGATATATGCCCATCTGGATTGTTTCTTGTCAAATTTTGCAGGCAAGCCCTCGTCTCTGTTTCAATAAGGAAGGGTCCTTACTTGCTGTGACTACAAATGATAATGGGATCAAGATTTTAGCAAATGTTGATGGAGTTCGCCTACTTCGTATGCTTGAAAATAGAGTGTTTGAGGGGACAAGGATACCACCAGAGGTGGTGTCAGCAAAGGTACTATGCTGCCCCCACTTCAAATTGAATACATGTGTACCCAAACTTTGCATCTCACTACTATTGTCCTTTTTGTAGGCTCCAATAACAAATGCCACGGCTGCTATGGTAAACACAGTTGCTCCACTTCCTGTTCCAATAGAACGGTCAGAAAGGGTTCCTCCTGCTGTATCAATTTCTACTATCGTGAGAGTCATTCCACTTGAAGAATTGGATATTTGGCAATTGACCAAACTAATCTATAGGAAAATTGGGCTTTAATTATTACATCAGATTCTCCTTTTCAATCTGTTGTAATCACCTTGCTTTACAAGTTGGGGTTTATTTTAGCATTCTTGAATAAAATAAATTAACCATCAACCAATAACCGTGTATACAGAATAATCTTGACAGTAGCCGGGCAGCATATGTGAAACCTAGGCTTCTGGATGAGGCTGCAGATAAGAGTAAGAACTCAAAGTTAGCAGAGATCACTGATATCACCCAGTGTAGGTCTCTTAGGTTGCCAGATACGCTACTTTCTAGAAAGGAAAGTTGTGCTAGGGATCTCATTTATACCCCAAAACCCAAGAATTTGTCGCATATCATAGTTGTTGGAACTTATTTTCCGTATCCTAGAAAGTTTTTTGTGCTTGAACTAGATATAATTTTCCATGTGTTTTACAGGTAGCCAAATTAATATATACTAATTCAGGGGTTGCTGTCCTAGCTCTTTTCTCGAATGTTGTTCACAAGATTTGGAAATGGATGCGTAATGATCGCAATCCATCTGGCAAGGTACAACTCTAAAAGTGTCCTAATGTACTGTTTGTTTTCAGTTTTATAATTCTGCATTTAATAAGCATTTGAAAGATGGAAATTCATTTTCCAGTCCACAACAAATACTGCACCACAACTGTGGCAGCCAGCGAGTGGGATCCTTATGACAAATGATATGAGTGACACAAATCCAGAAGAAGCAGTCTCATGCGTAGCCTTGTCAAAGAACGATTCTTATGTTATGTCTGCTTCTGGTGGGAAGGTGTTACATACCACCTGTTTTGGACGAGTTATGAGATAAAGAGCACAACTTATTGAAATTGTTTTAATCTTATGTGTCACAATATCAAACATTTGGTAATGACTTCTATAACATGATTCTTTTTCTAGATTATTTCCTTTGTTGTGATATAATTCTTCTTCTCATGAGGGTAAATCGAAGCATGCCAAACTCAGTTAGATGTACTTTGATCACTAAACAAATTAATCATAGATACATGTTTTCATGAGGGTAAATTGTTTGTTCTCATGATGGTAAATTGAAGCATGCCAAACTAAGTTAGATGTACTTTGATCACTAAACAAATTAATTATAGATACATGTTTTCATTCAACAGTTTCATGATGAGAGGAATAAAGCTGTTAAGAAGCTGCAAGATAATAGAGATTCACGCAAATAAAATATTTGTGATGTTTTGAAGCTTAGCGGTAGAGCCTGTAACACATTTTATAAATAATTGTGTCTGGCTTTTGGACATTTGTTTTTTGGGTTGTGGTCTACCCTACGTTGTGACATGTCAAACAGTTTTTGAGCTTGCTAAATCTGAACATTGAATGTATTTATTGTGCCTCTGATATCCATAAATCAATCATATTGTTTGTATATTAAACATGTTTTCATTGATTACAAAAATATTTTTTGATTGCCATTTCTGACTTATATCATGCACATATCTAAAATAATTTTGACATGCATGGTGTCTCTTCTATTCTACTTCCTTTTAAAGTAAGAAGACTTTTTGCAGTAAAATGTTTTGAGAGTAAACCTCTGAAAATGCATTTTGGTAATAATGGTCCAAGGGATTAGTCTAATATGATTGGGATACTTTTGTTTATAGCCCACCATTTAGTATGACATTTCGTGTTTAGTGTTTCTTAGATTAATCGCCGACTTACTTGGGAAACACTGAAAAAGCACTACCACCAACTGGTTTTAGACTTTTAGTTACAATTAATCTTAAGAAAATCTTCAACAGGTTTCCCTCTGAAACAAAAATAATATCAATAAACTGTCCTGAATTTACCAGGCATTGGAGTTGCCCAAATTCCTATGCATTGTAACTATTGCAGTAACTCTTGGGATACTTTTGTGTATAGCCCACCCTTTAGTATGGCATGTTCATGTTTCGTGTTTAATTTGCGAGGTTGAAATGCATACAAATTATGCTTTGCCTTTAAACCTAAGAAGTTCCTATTGTTCACGGGGTTTGGAATTGTGGTTTGACATGGAAGTAGGCATAGAGGGATATTTTTATAGTCACACCAGCCTGTCAATTAAATCAATGTGCACTGTCTCTGAAGTTTGAACTACTCCTTGGTGAATCAAGGCCACAAATAATGCAAAGCCAACAAAATAGGACCAAAAATATTCTGGTGCTACTATTTAGTAGACAAAACAAAGTGGTATAGACCTTAGACATTAAAATTATGGCTTGGATTTCATAAAAGATGAATGATATAAATGTTGATGATGTATTGCTCAAACTAAATGGAATGGTTAAAATTGAAATTTTCTTTGTAGTTCTATTTACACACGTTGGGTGCAGAGGTAGATACAGGCTGATCTGTATGACTGTCTTTTCTAGTTGATTTAACAAATCTTACTCTGCCAAGCAACTGAATGTCTATTTTAATAGGTTTAATGGATTCTACAAAACCATATTGAGGAAGGTAATGTAATTTAATTTATAGCATTTTGGAAATGGACATATAGTCCTAGCTTAAGTTTGCTAAGAATTGTTGAAATAGGGTAGCTCGGAAGGTATTTCCCCTTGGAAAAACCCTTGGGGTTTTCTGGTTTGTTGTTTGGGGTTTTGGACCCAAAGGAGTGGGCTTGGAACCCAAGGAAAGACATTTAATAATCTAATTTAAGTATGAGTTGCTTTAAGGGTCAAGTTAGCTCAGGTTGGCCAGCAAGACCAAGAGACAGGATCGTTGGGGTTTCACACCCCTTGGAAAAGTATAAATACAAAGACAAGGAGAAGTAAAGGACATTCTTCTTGTGTGGTGAGCAAAGGTGTTAAAAGGACTTAGCCACATGTAGCAAAAGGAACTGCAACAGATGAACCTGCACAACAGGTCACTGGAATGGTTGAGATTGAAGCAGAATTGCAAGTTGAGCTAGAATACATACAAATGGATTTTCTCCAATCAAATTCAAAGCATCAAAGGAGTACATTAGGTTCTAGTGAGGTGATTTTTATGGTGATTCTATACCTTAGATTTATCATGATCCTTTTGGGTTTGAGTAATTCAGTTGATGTCTAGTGTTTTCTAGTTTCCACACATTAAGTAGAATTTTTAATGTCGATTTTCCACTAAGAAAGGTAGGTGTCATTAAGGATATGTCTATTTCAGGGATTGTTAGGATTGTATAATAACTTGCAGGCTATTTTAAAAATCCATTTAGCATGTGAATGCCTATAATGCTGCCTTTTTTCAATAGAAGCTGTAAAAATCTTTTATATTTGCTATCAGAGTGAAATAATGCAACATTTTTCTTCCAGGAAAATGCCCTACTTTCCTTAAGAATTTTGCTTTTTGTTTGCATCACTGAACACCTCCAAACTAAGGGGAACATAATTTGTAAGTTTGCCTCATTGCAATTTTCAATTAAAGTTGGGACTCGTTGAAACTTCAATGTATTTGCCCTTGTTTTATCCTTACCCCCTACACAATTTTGGATAGAGTTTGAACCACCTAAAGCATTTTCCTTTCTTTTATTTACATACCACCTATTTTGGACGAGTTATTAGATAAAGAGCACAACTTATTGAAATTGTTTTAATCTTATGTGTCACAATATCAAACATTTGGTAATGACTTCTATAACATGATTCTTGTTCTAGATTATTTCCTTTGTTGTGATATAATTCTTCTCATGAGGGTAAATTGAAGCATGCCAAACTCAGTTAGAATTGACCACACTAGTTACACTAGGAAGAGTGTTAGATTTCCTAGTTGGTCTCACCTCAGCCTTGAGAAGTTGAGCAGCACCAGGATTGCAGAGCTAGATTGTGGTACACCAGTCAGAAAGATTCTTAAATACAACAAGAAGCTTATAACGCCACCTTCGAGGATAGAAGAACTAGTTGTTGGGTCACACCCACCAAGTATGGCACACTAGTTGAGGAGATTAACACCATCATCTCAGGTGCATTAAGAATTGACCACACTAGTTACACTAGGAAGCTAGTCATGGTAATTCTCTAGGGTAGGGTTCTAAGCCAAGATATGGGGATTGACACTAGGAAGCTAGAGTGGGGAAGCTTGAGACCATATGGCCAAGGGATAACATCATTACCTGCTTGTTGCTTGGTGGACTATGTTGGAATTTGGGTAGCTCAAAGGAATTTTTGAGAGGTGAAAACCCACCAAAAGGATTTGGTTGGGAAAGTTACCCAAGTAGTTGGAGTTTTGACCCAAAGATGTGGGTTTGGACCCAAGACAATTAATTATTTATTCTAATTTAAAAACTGTCATGATCATAAAAATTGTCTTCAAGGGGAATCTGAAGTATTTTTCCATGATGGCATCAAATTTATTAGCATCTTAACTTCCCTTTAGAGCAAACCTAAGATGGTTAGTGGTTTACTTTCAGTTTAGGAGGAGAAAGATGCATGTGCAACATGCTTGCCTTGAAAATAGTGTTGGAAGATCTTTGGTGAACAAATTAATTCTCTAGTATATACAAATTACAATTATGAACATGAAATAAGTCCAGTTAATGCATAAGAAATTTGATCATCCATTGATTGAGATTTGCTTTGATAAAAGGGATAAAGACGTAACTTTCCCAACTAACTCATCATAGAACTCTATAAGGAGATTATGGTATAATCCTTCAAATGGTCACTCTAGATTTCCTAGTTCGTTCATGAACTCTATTCTGGCTAGCAGAGTAATGTAATGATATCTTGTCTTCTAGTACTTGCAAAATAACTGTAATTTGACTTCCAAGATTTCACAAATTTTTCCTTGGGCACTTGTTGTAGCCAAACACTGAAGTTTTTTCCCCTGTTAACAGGATGTGTTATCCTATTTTGTGATGAAGAGAAAAGATCTGTTTATGATGCCAGTATTCTCCACCAAAGAACTACAAAAGGTTTCTACTTTCTAAGTATCTCCATGACATGGTCTGTAGGTACTTGCAAAACAATTCCTTGATCTTAGTTGGCTCTTCATGATTTTTTTTTCTTTTTCCAAAGAAAGAAGCAAGTGATTTTATTGTATATACAAAATTACAACTGCATATGCTTGTGGCATTCCTGTGGCTTGTGGCCCAAAATTTCCCTCATAAAAGAACAGGGGGATCAAACAGTTTTGCAAAAGAGAACATCAACAATTATAAAAAATGTTAAGAAGATATAAAACATCTATATTTGAGATGATTTCATCCTGTAGAAATCATATCAGCCCAAGATCTTGCAATATCAGATCATATACTGTTTTTATAAAAAAAAATATTGTTAGAATAGTGCTGATAGGAATTCATAACTATAGGGTTTCCTGTGAAAAAAAGAGAAAACATCCATAGTTAGTCTCTAATTAGATTTGAGGCCGTGTGTGTGAAAATATTCTATGGAGCCTTCTAGAGTCTTTTAAAAAAAATTTCAAGATCCTCTGTCCATTTCCACTTCAACTTTCATGAGTCTATCTGCTGCATGGTTCTACTCCCTGTAAACATGCGGGAAAGAGGGATGAGCGAATATGCTGGAAGATTTTTTGATGTCTTGAAAAGGTGGCAAAAAAGTATAGTTTTTCATTGAGAACACACCTCTCATCCAGTTGATTGATAAGAATCACCATAAATATGCGTATTTGTAATTCCTTTTCTCTAGCAATTTGGAGAGTAATCTTTAGGGCCATCAATTCCCTGAAATTGTTAGTAGCTGACCCAAGAGGTTGTCCCTTAATGACATGTCATAAAACTGCAAGCAATAACTGTCGCCATAAGTAAATAATAATTTTAAATACATACTTGTGCTGGAAATATCCGTATTGTGCTAGGAATGGAGCTAAAATCATAAAAGCCAAGCCTCTATTTCAGGCTTTGGATTTCTTCATTTTCTATTATTATTAATTTTTTTGGAAAATCCATCTTATATTACATTATTGCAAAAATTATATTATGATAACAACTTTTTCCATATAATGGTAGTCTGTACTTCCAAATTAGTCAAAACTCTTTCACTTGCATAATTGAAAAGTTAAAACTATTCTGAGATAAACTCCATATTTCTACTTCTTATTAGATTGAGCCTTGCCTATCATGTACAAGAAACCCTTATTTATGCTTACACCTAAAAGGAAGTTGAGTAAATCAATGCCATCGAATAACAATAGCTAGACAAATGAAATGATTTTACTAGGATACCATTCTGATAAATGAAATTGCTGCTTCCTAATTGGCATGCCACTGACCTAGATATGAGTAGATTCTCAATTACAATTTTGAGTTTTCAATAGTAATAATGATTTAAGTTAAAGTATTATTAGTAGCTTGTCCTCTAATCTTTCAAATAGCTGGTTGAGGTGAATAATATCAGAGTAAATTGGAAAGGTTTTGACTTATTTTTGAGAAATCTATATAATTTATTGCCTTGATGTGCAGACAAACTATTTCAAATAGGTCATCAAGTTTCTGGCAATACAAAACAAAAAGTTTCTATTTTCGAACAAGATATGATATATGATGTGGCACACCCTTCTGTTTGTGGTGAAGGGTGGTCCCATGCAGAAAATTATATAGGATCTATTCTCAGTCAGAAAGAAGACCCTCAATCTTTGGCATATGGACCAGAAACAGGGAAGATGCTTGAACACCCATCTTCTGCAGCCTTAATTGAGTCAATTGTTGTAGATAATTTTCATCCTGAAGTGACAAAATGCATGATCACTTCTCAAGAAAAGAGTAGTGTAGAACATGTGAGACTTGAAGATTCCGACATTCCTCCTCCTATCAGTGAAGTTTCCAAAATTCATAAAGACGGGGAACTTGAAAAGGAAAGAAAAGGCCAAAGTTCTAAAGGCCTTGAAAAAACCTCATATCAGAATTTAGATTTGCAATCTTCAAGGGAACTATTTATTTCTGATCAAGAGCAGAGTTTTGCAGATAGCCCGACAACAGGATTTACAAAAGCAGGGGAACTGCAGCGGGTACAAAATAATGGCATTACAAACCCATGTATAAGTGAACATGAAATAAGGTTTTTGGATACAGAGATTAGAAAAAACAAATCTGCACAAACGAATATTATAATGACAGATGAGGATATTGACAGAAATACGAAAGCTACTGTAATGTCACTGGAACAGTTTCCTAAAACATCCCTTCAGAACACGGTTGAGCACAAGCCTTTAGCCTCAGAATTTCTACTACCAGATGTAAGAGATTCTGACTTGAACTTTCAAGGTATTGACAATGTAGAATCACGGGCTTTGCTAGAAGAATTAAAACACAAAAGCAATGGGAAAATTCTGGAACAATCAGTAGTGGATAAAAGGCATCAGTTTAAAGAATTTGTCAGTGACACATCTTTAGCAGTTCATCCTACAACAACAGTAACAGTGGACAATTCTTGGCATTGGGATGTCAGCAAGCATGATCCTAAGAATCTCGAGAATCCTTTTAAGTACGCTACTGATGGTAATGAATTGTCACGCTTTGGGATTTTATCTTCTCATAATATTTTCATAATTAACTTTGGCTCATTTTATACTAATAATCTAGAACTCTTGGATGAAAAAGATTAGATACTTGTTTAACATTACAATCATCTGTTGGGAAATAAAAAATGTAGTTCCTCACCATCCAAAGCCAATTAAAAATATGATATATCCCTTTTGGTTATTGTGTTCCTTATCTTGGTTGGGCCTTCGTCTATGATATTATGGTTCTAATCTAGACATGTGATGTCATTGTAGATTGCAAAAGTATCAATATATAAATGTACTTAAAATTAAAACCATACTTTTAACACAGATTATTCAGACATTGGACAAAAGGTCGCTGGGAAATACAGGTACTCTGGGACCAGCTGATGTTATTGCCAAAAGTTTGCAAAATCCATATTTAGGAGATTGATAATGTAGTCTGATCCAACATGGATTCTTAGGATTGTCAAAGTGCAATGCCATAAGTAGAATAGTATTGAAAAGACAGGTCCTATCTAACTCTTTCAGGTCTAGCGCTATCTATGAATTGGACCAAATGTTGATTGCTGGACACAATATCTACTGTTTAGGTCGCGGAGCAGCTGAATCCCTACAGTAGTATCAATTAAGTTGTTCCGCACCCTGCCGAGTTTCGTTTAGTGGCTGTTGTGATTGGATTTCCTCCATTCTACCCAAACAGTTGTTTGAGAAAGGGTTTTCCATATTTTTATGCTTCTGTTTGATCTTACAACAGAGCAGAAAACAAAAGATTGTTCTTATTACAGAATGATCATTTATCAACTTTTTCCACATATTAACAAAAACAAGGTTCTCTAGGTAGGCTTACCATGCGATATCCTTGATAACATGAATAGTTGGAATGACATCTTTCCTCATCACATTTTCATATTATTCTTTTCCAGTAGAAGTTCTATTTTTTAATTAAGGATCATCACTGTTTTGGTACATATGCAAGGCCTATAAATTTTAGTTCAGTTAAGTAGAGAAAGAAATGAAAATTTTGAAGTGCATGAGAAGAAAAAAAATATATTATTTTATTATGTTTGGCGATCAGTGAGAAATTCAGGATTGGAATAGAGTGGCAATGGCAAGATTATTCTTATTTCTTAGAATTTATAGGTGGTAATTTTTTTTACTAATTGGCCTAATTTCTTGCAATTTCATATATGTGGGGAAACATAAATCAATCAACAGAGAATTATCAGCCAGCATTATGGAAAAAACTACTAGAGAGAGATGTCAATGAAGCAATAAATTAGGAGACATACCAAGAACGGGGAAATGCTGGAATTTCACCTGTGAACCCATTCATTCACGAATATAGGATTTCTAACAAAGTGGAGCCTCAATTATTTTCTATTAAGGGAGGACAGGTGCAGACATCTAGGAAGCTGAACAATGACTCTACAGGTGATAACCTTATTTAAATTTTAGAATGTTGATAGATACATTTTTGTATGTTTATCCTTATATGAGATTATATTGACAATTAGTATAGACATATTAATGTACTAATTCCTCTGGCAAAGGATGATGCTCTTGCTATCGGAGAGTCTATCTTTTCTTCTCTTTCAATTACAAGAAAGATAATACTATCATTTAATGACCGAATCCTGAAATTTATCTAATTTTCTGATCTATGTAATCCGGATTGCTTAGAAATTTGTTTTCTACTTTCATTTTCAACCTGAAAAGATTGACTATAATATTGCAGCACAGAGTATCACACGACTTGTAAGAGTTTGTAGGTTGCAGAAAGATCTTGAAGCCTAGCCCTCTTGCACATCTTAAACTTTTGTGATAGTCTATGATTTTGTACTGGAAAATCAAGACCACAATTAGCACTTACTAGGACATTAGTTTTAACTTTCAAGCAATTCATAAAGGAAATCTATAGAATGGGGCTCTTAGTGCTATAATAAGGGTGGTGTAACCGAGAGAATGCTCATTACTAGTTGCCTAAGTCAGCTGACACAATGACATGGGACATGGAAATATGAGTGTCCAAGACGAGACATGATGACCTTGGAGTGTTTGTAATGTCCCCTATGGATTAATTGCTCGGGGAACAAAGTAGCCTATCAATCCCCGTAGGCCATAGTCTTTGATAAAGGGGAAAACCCCAATTACACAGTGTTTTGGTAGCATGGGGTAAGTTTTGGGGCAGCTGGGGCAAAAAGCCCAAATTTGGGGTTGCCATGAGCCCTTCTCAATTAATTAAGGAGGGAAAACCCCCACAAGAAAATCTATAAATACAAGAGGATTGCATGATGAACCCGCTACAATCATTTCTTATTTTCTTATTTCTAGTTAGATTCTTGGATGATGAACCCACAACCACCATTCCTTTACTTAGTCATTGGCATAACTAACAAATCATCACAACAATATTGAGTGCTACACATTCTACTCACAAAGTACATGTACAATGACATTTATCCGATTTATGTTTTTGCATTTCTTACTGTAGACTTGGTGGGAAAATTCTTTTGGGAACCTACAACCATAACAATCTTCTACAAGTTGTTGAATTGTTAATGTGTGGCACAATACATTGTATTTTACCTTTGAGTTGAGTGTTATTTTCCTTATTATTATTGGAATGATATATTAAAAATTCATAGATATTGAAGTGTTCAAGATAAAATTGTTTTTAATGGTAAAATAAAAGAAACCAAGAGAACAAATTGCATACTAGCTCAAGCTAAATGAGCATTTGGAAATTGTTGGTTATTAAGTAAAGGATGAAAATTATCTAGGCTATAATTGCTTCTAGGTTCATGCTTGATGTAGTTGATCATGTCTCAAACATTTGTTCCAATTTACCATTAAACATTGTTTTATTTAATTTCTTGTCTTCTATGTGAAAGAGGGAGGAATGAAAATGGTTTGTGAATAGTAGAGCATTAAAAAAATTGTTGAGACTTAAGTGAATGGGTGTGACAATGGTGGACTACATTTTGAGAAAATTCAACTCACACGATTCCCCTTGATGCCACATCCTATTAAGCTATATGCACCACCAACTTGGTAGCCATTAATGATGTCTAAGTGATGAAAATGTTTATGTGGGCCACTGTTGATGGGAAGCTATATAACCAAAAAATCACAGGGTAAGGGATGAGTTGAAGGATATATGTATTCTTAATGTTTTTGGCTAATTGCATAGATACATAATTTTACCCTCAATGGATTCTCTATAATGGAAGTGTTGAGGATGTATTAGATATGATATATTCTCCATTAAGTAGTCCTCAACCCAAAATAATAGGAATCTAGTTAGAGGAAATAAATATTAATTCAGTGTCCTCACTACATATAGGAAACCATTAATAGTAGGCTATAAATCCTTTACCACATATTTGATTTCTAAGCCTGAACAATCAAGAAATAATACGAAAACATGATTTGATTGTCTTTCTCTTGTGTGAGAGGTGGCATTGGCATGAAAGCTTGCAACCAAGGATATCATTTATAACAATTTTATTCTCATATTTTCATTAAAATTAACTAAACCCTATAGCTCTAGAAAAACTTAGTTTGGACTTAGAATCCTATTCATTATTGGCATTGTTATTAAGTTTCTTTGTGCGAGCTACAATGAGAACAAAGTCCTTGTATCCATTCCAAAAATAGTGATTTTTGTACAAGACTAGGAAGGGAGGCCATACTTTAATTTTTGCGAAGGATCCATGTTGGTTGAATGAATGGGCTGTAATCCCTTGTTTACAAATAGTATATGGCTTGTTGATTGGATTTTTCCAATTTCCATAGAACTCTCTCTACATCAAACCAATTCACTCATCCATTCTTTTACAACCATTTTCTCATTACTCTACATAAAATTTTAATCCATTACTACAACATTTGTAGGCTTAAAATATTTTTTCTAAATTATTATCCACGTGAACTTTTATCAAACACTTAACATGTAGAATGTAATTTCTTCTGATACAAGCTAGTTTTTGGTTAATGTGTTAAGCTACTTTCATAAAAATTGTGCAAGCTGTTACGCTTCATCATGAATCCTTCTCATAAAAAGGCTTAAAAATGATATTCCTAAAATAAGTAACTCCAGAAAGATAACGTTATTCTATTGAGCCATGGCACATGAAGAAGTAAATAGCTGATCCAATGTGCCAACCTGGCGGTGTTATTGGAAAAATGGATCTGACGGAATCGGTTTTTGGGAAGGAGTACATAGACTTTTGGTAGAAAAATGAAGAATGTCACAAAAACCTAGAAAAAAACAAAACAATTTGAAGCATGGGTGAAGGCACATCCAATTGACTTGTCATGGATATACCCTCCTGAGAAAAATAAAAGAGATCAATCTCTTGAACCTGACGGTAATAGTGTGCGGCAAAATGCAGGCATAAGGAATTGGAATGATTTTTGGGCTAGTTGCAAGAAAGACATATTAGGTGATATGGATGGTAAGCCCAAGACAAAAAATCAAAGTACAAGAGAAGTTGAATTAGGGGAAAAGACACACTCAAATGATTTGTCCTTGTTATATCCTTCCAAAATGAACAAAAACCCCATTCAAGGAAGCACAATGTTGCTAAGGGCATAGTGACTTATGACATCGTCACCAAAAAGGTCAATTAATGCCCCATATAAAACTCTTAAGGGGAGAGATGAAGTTCATTCACTTAAGAACAAAAATCATCATCCAACATGTGAACTACGAGATATTGCGGCACCACATACAAACATTAGAGAAATTTTGAGGTCTAAAATGGGCTTCCTATGGAATTGTTATCTACCACTTGTGGGTAGTATGAATAGGAGAAATGTTTTGTCCTAGATGGTCCTTAGCTGACAGCCAGCAGACCCTAGCAACCACCATATAGCTCGATGTGCCATTATCTCCGCCACCTGAGCCAGCCATGTGGTCCTTTGCCCATCTGTTATGATCACATGTTTGAAGTTTGGCCTCCTGACCCCAGAGGTATAGATTTTCATTAGTATAGCCGAGTAAATTTCCTTACTTATCATGGACACTGTTGTAGTCTAATTTGACGCAGCTAAAATTCAAGAGAGGTTCTGAGCACTTCAAGGTTATTGAGGAATAGTTGTTAAAATTTCAAGAAGACTTGTAATATGCTCGAAAGGATAACCACAAGCTCAACGAGGATTCATCATCACATGTGCACTCGAACCAAAACCAAAGAAGCAAAGGCATGAAGGAGTCATGAACACGCGGGCAGTATCACCATTTTCCATGCTTGGTCTCGGTGGTTCTCTTCCTTCTAATCCTGGTTCAACTACCATATCTTCATTAGAACCAACACTCTGAACTCCACTAGACAACGATTCACCATTTTGTAGTAGTGATTCGCCATTTGTATTGGTGATTCGCCATGATTTTACAAGATAATATAATCTCATGAGAGATTCTCCAAAAAAATATATATACATATTATATTTTTAATAAAATCGCCTTCCATTTTTCCTATGTATCATGGGGATTCGCCCATTTATTATATATATAAATTTAGGGGGGTTCTTAAAATTTTCCCTGTCTACATTTCCAAGCTCATGATTTGCTCGCTCCACATTGGTAATAACTCAAATTATTACCAATAGTGTAGCTGTTCCCATTTTGGAAGATTACATATTCTCTTCTTGATCCTTGAAAATATGATTAGTTTCAGTTGCAGTTGCATAAATGATTTTCTATTAATAATCCACCTAAATTTCATCGCAACAAATCTCTTCTATTTCCTCCTAATGAGAAAATAAGTGAAACCAAGATTCTTCAATATCATAAGAAATTAAATCTTTATCATGAATTTCAATCCCCATATGGTGAATAAGATCATCAAGGTTCCACAAATTTTTTCTACTAACACTAGAGAAGGGTAGTTTCATTTATAATTTTTACAGAATGCTACATAAAAATATTTAAGATAACATAAACTAGCAGATGGAAATTTTTCATACAAAAACCTTGCTCTTTCTTCTAAGGTCACCATAAATATCTTCATCAAGAAGTATTCATGAATTAAAACTTCTAGTCTACATACATGCATGTGAAACTTAATGAAATGAAAAGCAACTCTCCTTCTTGACCTTTAAATTTATGCAGATGGGTTAACCAATCAACAGGAGGCATCAGGTTTGGAAAACCAGAGGTATGATATCTATCCATAGGAGCATACCTTCTAGCAGTTGAATCCATCTTGAAATCAGTGAAGTCACCAAAAAGTTCTTCAAGTTACTAGTTTTTGAATAGTGGAGTCACCATGAAAACTCTGAACCTTTGGATTCTTCAACACTAGAGTCACCAGGTGATAGATGCACAACATTCTTGTGCCTGAACATTTTCCACCATAAACAATCAGATCTAATATTTTTCATTCTTTCCAAGGAAAAATTTAATCTTTTCTCCCCGACAACGATGCCAATAATGTTATCTCTCCCCCCATTTCCCAAGGCTGAGAATGGAACTGTAGGAGGTAACGTCCAACCAACCTTTAGGTATGGTAGCTAGCCCTACCAAAAATAGAGTGGGATCTCTCAATTTCACTTTTATAGCCACTGAGATGAATGGATATGTAATGATCTTAGGCTAGTTATAAAGCTCATTAAATTAGGGTTTTGTTTGTTTTCAGTTTTTGCTGGATAGGAATGACAATCAAGGAACTAGGTGTAGGTTTTAGGTCTGATTTTAAAGGTTAAGTTGCAGAGACAAGGATGAGGCTAGGTAGGTAAATTTAGGAACATATTTAAATTTTCATTGTGTATAGGGTTTGAAAAGAGAGAGATTCATAATGAGCATGTTAAATGAATTCATTCATCAGAAGAGTAGACACATACATGAAAATATTATAAAATAGAGAATGGAAAGAATGATTTCTGTTCATAGGCTCATAAGGTTAACATACATAAGAATACAAGTGATGGAATATAACATAACATTCAAATTGATGAGGTAACACAGAAAAAACAATCCTCAAAATCATACCACCGGAGACCTAAGATTTAGTTGCAACATGTCTTTGATTTCACTGAAAACTGTTTGTACAATAGCTCCACACTGCAAATAACAACTATCCAACCCCTCAAATGACTTGAGTTGGAGTACATCTAGAAAATATAAGTCATGACACCTCATTAGGTCGAAATATGATCCAAAACACATCATAAATGTACTGTATGAGTCATTACCTAGAATCTAGGGAAGTTAGAAACCATTCCCTCAAATTTAGCTAATAACTAGGAGTGTGTGTCTACTTGATTAATTACATCATTCCTCCACAAAGAGAGGAAAAATAAAAATATCCTACTAAATATACACCTCAGGGATAACTAAACTTCAAATTTTGGAGTTTTTTCTGGCTTGTCAACTGTCCAAAGGAATCCAAGGGCAAAAGCGTCGCACCTCCCAACAGAAGTGTCGTGCCTCCCAACAGAAGCATCGTGCCACTTTGAGAGGGAGATGGGAGGACTTAACAGAGGAGGTTTGGGATGAAAGTGGTATGGCTGGAAATATTATTATGTGTGATACAAAATGGAGTCATCAAGCACTGCAAACCCTTTCCCCAAACCCCTGAAAAATTGACTTGAAGACAACTTGTCCAAAAGTGCAGAAAATGACATGGAGAAACTGCATTTTGGGAATTTCTCTCAAACCATAAAACTTGTGCATAAAATGAAGGAGGTTTTTGGTCTTTGGTATATGATTGACAAAAATCTCTTTCACTTTTGTCAAATTCATCTTTATTACTTTAGAAAGAAAATTTGAAGTGGGACTATCCCTCTGTGCAATGTAAATGTAGAAATTTATAAACACAATAATGTATTTATAGATTCTCCTGATCTAACAAATTAATACTATGTTAAATACATAATCCTTCCACTTAATTCTTTTTGAAAATTAAATCTCCAATTGCAAAACACATATGATGCAAAATCAATCGCACATAACAAGATGTTTTACCGGGAAAGCTTAAAGCTAAAAAAACCAACTATCATATATTATGCATATCAATGGAACATGTAACAATATCATACAAAGCTTAGCTCATAGAGCTCTCAGTACAATATGCAATCTTCACACACTGTCATGCTGAAATTTTCATATCTATGCACCAATTTCTTGCCTCCTGACAGCCTGCCTCCACTACGCAATCTTTGCTAAAGAAGAGCCCTGAATGAATTCAATATTGCCTTGCTTGCACTGCGCAACCCTCATTGGCATCTCCAATGTCTATGTAGATGCATTGAATGCATCACTATAGTCACAATTGATAGTCCATCCCACCCTTTCACATATCTCTCCACTGCGTCTCCACTGGATCTGACATGCAAGTAGTTAACTATTGTATTTGTTCAGTTGCAAGTATGACACTACTTGTGAGTTAATTAAATAATTAATTCACTCATTTCTCACTAGTGTATCTTTTGTTAGAACTAGCGCAACTGAGTTTAACTCACTAAACTGAGTTAATCTAAATAAAAACTCACGTAACTACTCTTCCAACTCTGTTACAACTTTCCACTATCAGTTATAACAAATTCCTCCATGCATGAGTCACCAACCACCCTAGGAATTGCGTAATTCCTTCAGCCCACTAATGTGCCACATCTGTTCACTGAAATAAAGTGCTCCAAGAGAATAAGTTATTGTTTATTGTCTGATTATTATTAAGGGCTAATAATAATTGACATGCATTCTATTTTTAGATTAGCGATCTATAAATAGACTTCTCCCATCTTCTAAAAATGTAAATTCATCCAAATATAGAATTTTATCAAACATCTAGAATCAACATGCTGCTAATTTTAGAATATGCTCACCATTCTAAAAATAGACATACACCTAAAAATAGCCTGCGAGCCCCACATAGTGAAGGTGCTTAATTTTCACTAGGCTCATCATCTTGTTGAATCTCAACACTCCCTCTCAACAAGATAGGGATTATCCTTCACCCCGATCCTGTCTCTATGGTATTCGAATTTGATTCTGGTGAGTGCCTTTGTCAGAATATTTGCATCTTGATGTTTCATAGGAATGTATTGAAGCAACATGATCTTCTGTTGCACACAATATCTGATATGATGATACAAGATATCTATATTCTTAGATCTTTCATGAAACACATGATTAATCGAGAATTTAATGAAACTATGATTATCACAATGAATCACTGTAGGATCTAACTGAGAACCAAAAAAACCAACCAGGATCTTCCTCATCCAGATAGCCTCACATGCAGATTGAATTTCTTCCATGTATTTCGCTTCCACTGAACTAAGTGCCACAGATCTCTGTTTCCTGCTGTACCAGGAAACAACTGTAGATCTGATACTAAAAACCCCTCCTAATGTGCTCTTTCTATTCATTTTGCTGCATGCCTAATCTGCATCTGTGAAGCCATGCAAATTCACCTCAGCTGTCTGTCTCTACCATAATCCATACTCAGATGTGCCCCTGAGATATCTCAGGACATGCTTTCCCACCTTCCAAAAGAGCTTGGTAGGCTTAACCATCACTTGACTAAGCTGGTTCACTGCATAGTATATGTACAGTCTTGAATTAACTAAATACATGAGCAAACCCAACAATTTTTGATAGACAGTAGCATCCACTACCTCTACCAATGTAGCATCCTATTTTCTTCAATTTCCTGGAAGAGGATTATCCATGGGTTTGCAGTCCTCCATGTGAAACTTACCGAGTATCTCCTGAGCATACTTGCCTTGAGACAAAAAATGTTCACCTTCTCGCTACCATATTTCCAATCCAAGGAATAATAAAGGAGACCCATATCCTTCATCTCGAACTCCTTTTCAAGGTATTCGTTGCATGAGTGTATCAGATTCTCATCACCAGTCAGTATTAAATCATCAACATTAAGAACAATGATTAAAAGCTTACCCTCCACCATAATTTGGTGTAGGTTTGCATCTGCCTCACTCTTGGTGAAGAAAATTCCAGTGAAATAGTTGTTGATCTGTGTGTACCAAGCACGGGGTGCTTGCTTCAGCCCATACAATTCTCTTTTGAGTCTGCACACATGCGACTCGCTGTTTAAGATCTCAAATCCTTTAGGCTGCTCAATGTACACTTCTTCCTCAATGATCCCATTAAGGAACACAGTCTTCACATCCATCTGATGAATGTGCCAACCCATTTGTGCTGATAGAGAAAGGATGGTCCTTATGGAAGAATACCATGCGACAGGTGCAAATGTTTCTTCATAATCAATCCCCTTGATCTGTAAGAAGCCTTGGGCAACAAATATTACCTTATACTTCTCGATGCTCCCATCAGCAGCTTTCTTTACCTTGTAGATCCATATTGAACCTACCACTGATTTACCAACTGGCCTTGGAACAATCTCCCAAGCGCTGTTTCTAACAATGGAGTGATACGCCTCCACCATGGCATCTACCTATGTGGTCTCCTACACTGCTTCCTCAAAGGAAGATGCCTCTGTCATGATACACTTGCTAATGAGAGCCATGTATCCAGTATATTGGTCAGGTGATTATCTCTGTTTGCACTATGAGGTAGGGACTCCTACATTCTATGCCATATCAAGCTTCAACCTCTCAGCTTCTATGGTGCACCTTCTGCCAATTTTGATGTTTGGCTTTGCGTGAGTGGAATCCTCCACTCCATGGTCCTCCTGCGATGGCTGATCCACATCTTGAGGTTCATCTTTGGGAACAAGAAGTTCCTCCTTTGCATGCAAGTTTAGCTCCCTCTCAAGTGACAAATTCAGGGCTTTCTCCTCATTGAATTTTATATTCCGTCACACCACAATCATCCGACTATTTGGAAAATACACATGATAATTATGGGGTGTTTCTGTGTACCCCAAAAATTTCCCAAATTCTGTTGTCAGCTCTAGCTTCTTCATGGCATTCTTGGTCACATGAACATATAAAGATGAGCCAAAAATATTTAAATGAAAAACATCTAGCTTCTTACCAGTAAAATCTTCTTCAGGTGTACTCATGCCAAGTACTCTATGAGGACAATGATTTTGCACATAAACCGCAGTGTTGCATGCTTCCGCCCACAAATGCATTGGTAGGCCCTGATCATGCAACATAGCTCATGCATCTCCCACAATCGTTTTGTTCTTCCTCTCTACGACCCCATTCTATTGTGGGTTATGAGGCGCTATGAGTTCTCTTCAAATTCCTTCTTTGCTACAGAAGTCTTTGAATTTGTTCGAGATATATTCACCACCATTATTGCTCCAAAAAGCCTTTAATTTCTCCCCCTACTCCTTCTCCACCAATGCTTTAAAATCATAGAAATTTGAGAATGTTTGATCCTTCTTCTGCATGAAGAATATCCAGCATCTACGAGAATAGTCATAAAAAAAAATAACATAATACCTGTGTTTTGCTGTTGAAGCAACCGATAATGGTCCACACACGTCTGTGTGATTTCTCTCCAAGATCATAGAGGCACAATTATCCTTTTCATGAAAGGTGGTCTTCACAAACTTACCCATAGTAAATACCTTACACTGATCTATCTGCACAAGTGTACCCTTGGGAAGTCCAGTAGATTTCTGCTGCAAAATATTCAGGGTGCCATGGTGAAGATGGCTCAATATCTTGTGCCATAATTCGCCCTCATCCCGGCTCACAACTTCTTCTTATTTTCCCACCATTGCAGCGCAACCATCTACCTCAAGCTTGTAGATATTCTTGACTCGAATCCCTATCCTCTTGTTTTGACCCATTTTTTTATGTCGCATGAAGGCTTTTCCATTGCTCAAAACAACATCATAACCTCTATCCTCCAACATCGCGATTGAGACCATGTTCTTCTTTAGACCTAGAACATGCATAAAATCTTTCATCAAAAATGGTTTACATGACTCCCTCTCAAAGATAATGGTCCCAATGCCGGTCACACTATATCTACCATCATCACCCATCTCTATATGCATTTGGAGATATTTCTCCTCCAAGTCACTAAACAACTCCTTGTCTCCTGTCATGTGGAAGGAAGCACCACTATCAAGATACCACACCGATCTCATTGCCTTGAAACCAAGCATGCAATCAAAGAGAGAAAAAGTTCAAATTGTGAGGCAAGGGCCTCACTAGCTGAAACTCCAGCAACCTTCTTGTTCTTATTTGTCTGTGGGCACATAGTGGCGAGATGCCCATGTTTGTGATAGTGAAAACACTTCACTTTGGACAAATCCAGCTTCTTGACTTTAGCCCCGGATTTTGGATGGGATTTCTTCCCCTTCCCTTTCCTTGCTTTGGTAGCCAAAGCCCAATCCTCTTCATCATCATGTTTTGATGAAGGGCCATCCTTGGTACTCTGCCTTATCTCCTCCTGCACTAGATCTGACCAAAAACACTCCCAATGCGGCAGTTTCTCCTACCCATTGATAGAATCTTGATAACTATGCCAACTCTTCAGAAGCCCAAGGAGAGCCAAGCTCACCAAGTCATCATCCACAACCATAATTCCCACACTCCCCAGCCCATCCCTACATTGAACAAACTTCGTGAGATACTTTGGAATATTGTCGCCCTTCTCCATTTTGATTTTTCCGAGCTTATCTTTCAGTGCCAACTTCCTATGGTCACTGCTGCTTTGGAAAAGATTTGTCAAATACTTCCACATTTAAAATGGAGTGGCTTTCCCATGAAGGCTTGAAACAATATGGTCTTTCACACTTTCCAATAGAATTCTTCTTGTATTCGCTACTTTATTTTTCCAGGTGTCAAGTAATGCAGCATCTGTCGAACTGGGCTTAGGAACATCGCTATCGATGAACTCCTTCAAGCCATTATCTTCAAGCACTGCCTCCATCATGTCCTTCTAGGCTATGTAGTTAGATCTTCCCTTGAGTGCATACTCCAACCACAACCCATTGAAATCCATTTCAATTTTTACTTAATTGTCACACTAATAAATTGTTGTAACAAATTCGAATTGTCCACCAGCAAAAAACTCAACACCACTTCAAGGTTGCAAACTCAACACTGCTCCGATACCATGTAGAAATTTATAAGCACAATAATGTATTTTTGGATTCTCTGGATCTAACAAATTAATCTTATGTTAAATACAGAATCCTTCCACTTAATTATTTGCAGAAATTAAATCACCAATTGCAAAACACATATGACACAAAATCAATCGCACATAACAAGATGTTTTATCGGGAAAGATTAAAGCTAAAAACCTCAACTATCATATATTATGTATATCAATGGAAAAATTAAAAATCTCATACAAAGCTCAGCTCATAGAGCTCTCAATACAATATACGATCGTCACACACTGTCATGCAAAAATTTGCATATCTGTTTACCAATTTCTTGCCTTCTGATAGCCTGCCTCCACTGCACAATCCCTACTGAAGAAGATCCTTGAATGAATTCAATCTTGTGTTGCTTGCACTGCACAATCCTCATTAGCATCTCCAATGTCTGTGTAGATGCATTGAATGCATCACTATGGTCACAACTGATAGTCCATCTCACCCTTTCGCCTATCTCTCCATTGGGTCTCCACTGGATTTGACATGCAAGTAGTTAACTACTATATTTGTTCAGTTGCAAGTAAGACACTACTTGTGAATTAATTAAATAATTAATTCATCTTTCACTAGTGTATCTTTAGTTAAAACTAGCACAACTAAGTTTAACTCACTTAAATGAGTTAAACTAAATAAAAACTCACATAAATACCCTTCCAAATCCGTTAAAAATTGCCACTGTCAGTTATAACGAAGTCCTCCATGCATGAGTCACCAACCACCCTAGGAATTGCGTAATTCCTTCAGCCCACTGATGTGCCACATCTGTTCATTGAAATAAAGTGCTCCAAGATAATAAGTTATTGTTTATTGTCTGATTATTATTAAGGGCTAATAATAATCAACATGCATTCTATTTTGAGATTAGAGATCTATAAATAGACTTCACCCATCTTCTAAAAATAGAGTTCACCCATCTTGGAAGCCCCTCTTTCCCCTCGACGGATGGTAGAATGACAAAAAATTGGTGAACTTCTTCTCCTGGATCGAGGTGTTGGGTGGCCAACAACTGAATCCTTCCAATCCTTTTTGCCTCTTGGAAAAAACAAGCTGGTTTGCTCTCAAGCAATTTGGCTAGCATAATAATGTGTTTTGATGTTTCTCTTCCCATGGTAGTATTTTATAGAAAATTTTCAAATTTTCCCTCCCTCTCTTGGTACAAGAGGGATGTTGACACAAGAGTGGGAGGATGATTCCTTTGTGTGCTGCACTAGAGCCTCAAAGTGGCTGTACTTGGCTGGCTTGAGTGGGAATCTTCTTCTTCAAGTGTGCCAAGTGGTCCCGGATGGTGAATTTCTGCATACTCAGGGCCGTGCGACTCTTTGAGGGATAAATGTGATGATATTCGCGGCTATCGAAGAAAAATATGAAAAGATCGCTTGGGGTTAGTGCTTTCTGTGTGCAATTGAATAAAATTTCCTACTTGACCTTAGGAAAAGCTAAAATTTTCAGCTCCTCTAATGTATTCCTTCCCTATAAATCATTATTTGTACCTTTATCTTGACATTTCCTAATGTATTTTTCTTGTAATATTTTCCAATGTTAACATTTTCCCTCTAATTTATGAGGTATAGGAAGAACTGTATAGCCAAAATACATTATAGTTTCTTTTTTCATGTTATCCGTTTGTGAGTAACTTGCTTGAAAACTGAGCTTTGAGACCCCTTGCCGTGAGTAAAAGAGGTACTGTGCTCTATTGGAAACCTGTAAGAGATAAAATAAATAAAATATTTCTATGAGGTGGGCATGTCCCATACTTGTGTTGAATTGACTAGTCAAGCTTATCTCACAGATAGAGGTTCTTTCTGTGTCACTTGCGTGGTAGTGACCTGCTATTGGTTGATGACGATGGTTGCTGATGTCCTCAGGGGCATTTTTCTTTGACAATAGGTTTAATGTGGTGCCCATATCGATAATATTGGTATGGCATGTTTAGAAAAAAATGTTCATTGTATGCATGGGTCTCTGACTGGGGACATTCCTATGTAATAATTGCTGAAAGAGATGCTTATGATGGCACGTGTCTTCAAAAAATTCTAACATAGTGCAATGGTTGTGAAGTATGATACCATCTTTACATTAAATTTTATGTTGAAGTCGAATTTCAAGAGGATCGATGACATCAATGGAAAATGATGACTCCCATGGTGCCATCTGAGGATGCCTCTATTGAGGTGAGGAGCCATCCAAGGTACTACCTCCTTCTTGGAAGATGGTTGTTGAAGTCGACAAGAAGGAAGCCTCAACCGACAAGAGGAGTACTGATGCAAGGGACCAGGATATTTGATGTAGTAGGGCGGGGCGTGATAGGTTAAATTAGGCATGATGATGATAAATGGATGTAACTGATGGTGGTAGTTTAGTGGCCCGAGTTTGGATCTTGTAAATCCAAGCTGTGGAATTCATAACAATTTCTGGTGAGGAAATCCCTAGAGTCGGTAGGACGTCCAAGGTGGGTATGTGTTTGTTATGAGTGTCATGGTGGGGTTGGGTAAAGAATTCATAGCTCTGACCAAGGGTGATTAGGGGCTACTTCCAAGTGAGAAATGTGGATGGACGGGTGGGAATTATCCCCTAAAAAATATTTTTACACTTTTCAAAAGAATATATAATGGTTTTGGATGTACAAGCACGGAGACGGGTGCCCCAATAAACATCAAAATAATCCATCACTATGGTGTGAGGAGGGTGTTTTGCTAAGCGTGGGGGCCCCATTGGTTGGTCTCGGTGTGAGGGTGGTGAAGCAGATGAAAAGTGTCACAGATGGGCTATGTTGATGGGGGTGTGGTAGGCCAAGTGCGAGACACGGTGGTTTGTATTCAATCTGATTATGAGAATGGTAGTCTGGGAAAGGAGTTTTGTCGTGACATGGGTCAAAATTGACTTGATGTATGATATATGATTGAACATGAAGTGCTTCCCAGACTTGGATGTTATGGTCATGGCTCCAGATTTTTGATGTATGGTCTACTTGAGTAGTGGATGCCATGGAGGGTGAGTCTTTACTGACCTGCAAGAATATTTATCACGTGCGAGGTAAGGTGACGATAAACATGGTCAGGTGACTGGAACCTATGGTTGATTTCTGTCGAGAAATTTTTTCAGGAAATGCAAAGATTCTTTGGGGACCCTATCATGCTATGGATAGAATGATACCTGCTATTGTACCTTCAGTGGTTGGGGCAAAAGGTGATTTTTCGTGCTTGTAATACCTGGAACCAAGACCCCAAGTGAAAGCATATTTTATATTCAAACATATTGAAAATAATGTTGAATGGAAGGTAATAAGAGAGGGCGTACCTGTTGTAACTGAAAAAATGATTTTTTTGAGGCGTGGATGTGTGAATCCTACTTTGGACGTGATGAGGTGATGATCACTCTGTTCCTTGTGGTTTTGCAATTGGGCGTTTTTAGCTCCCGTTATGGACTGTCGAATAATGAGAAAAGGGTAATATATGGGTCAATATTGCTCATTTCAGTTCATTTATGTTGTTTGAGAGTTTTAGATCTGAGCTAAGCCCCTATTTCCAAGCCTTTCTTACCATTAGAGTTAGTTTGAGTACCCGGGATTTGCATCATCAGTGTCAGGTAGGGCTGTAAACATCCTGCTTTTCAATTTTTTTCAGTTTTTTCTTGGGCAGTGTCCAAACAAATCTGATTTGTACGGATTACCTACCTCTTTTTTTCCTCAATCACGTGGGCGATCGAGGAAGAACTATGTGAACCTCGTGGGGAAGGAGGCTTCCTTGCGAGATTATTGTGCTTGGCAATACTTTTGTGTGAAGAATTGCGTGTCTATTCTTGATACAGATGTGTGGACATCGCACCTATGTAGAAAATTGGAGCGATGATGGGCTAAAGAATTAAAATTTTGATTTTTTGGTTTTTTGGTAACTGATTTTTGTTTTTTCTCTGGTAACAGTATGTTTTGGTGTGAGTAGGATTGGCATGATCTGCGCATTGTTGTGGCTCATGATGCCAATGTGCGGAGGCTCTTGGCGCAGTGGGGTTTGCTAAATTTTTTGGAGAACGACATTCTGAGATCACAGGATATTTTGCTCCATTTCCTGGTCCCTTGTTGAAATAAGAGACGATGAGTGATGGTCTTGCGATGTATAGACATTGTCACCATCTAGAGACAAATGTTTACTTTGTGACTGGCCTACTGCCTTAGGGCAAGGTGCTACCACACCCACTCCCTTCTTGGAGGGTGAGTATCCAGTGCAGAGCTGAGCAGCATTGTGGTGATCCACTGCTTACCTAGGGGTGCACCTGCATCGAGTCAGTGACTGAACTAGATGATCGGTGCACCCTGGTGATTATAGTTTGCTTGACGGGGTCATCGTCACGCAATAGGATGTCTGGACCTCATATTGTTTTCTTGTGACAGCTCCTGGCTTGTCACTTCTACGACTGGGCACGCCATGTGTATGATGGCATGGTATCATAGCTAGGGAAGGTCTGGGGATGATCTTCCACAATATTTAAATATTTGAACATCCTATGCAACATCATGTTCGAGAGGGTGGTGATGCTCCGACCGATTGTGCTTGTGCCCATTGGTCCTCGCAGGGATCCTCAGATGCGGCAGTGGGTGCTCGTGATGCCTCATGGCGGAGGAGGGGAGGCAGGTTGGTTTTGGGATACGACCATTGAGGCATGGTTCCAAGAAAACCCACAGATATTTTTGGATTATCCATACTCAACGATGGATTTTTAGGGGGATTCCGATATGGGTATTCCTGCCGGCTATGTGTGGGGTCCCGAAGGTATGACCTTTGATGTTTTTCTACATTTTTTGAGTGTTTTATGATGTGTATATTTATATGTCTATTGTGGTGACACTGACACTATCCTTGTTTCTATTGTAGATGTGGGGGTGGCTGGGCATCCTCTTGGTCACTGGGTGGGGCATCAGCCACCGAGGATGGACCCAGGTGGGGCTGATCAACCCCATGTTGGGGGGTAGGGTGGTGGTGCTTGGCGCTCAAGGGAGGGAAACAGTGCTACCATTGTTGGGGATGCTGCCCTTCGTGCTTATGCCAAGGTAGCTAAGGATTGTGCAATGATTTTTTAGGAGCAGCTACCTGCTATTGAGGCTTAGGTTCAGGCCTAGGACGCACGTTTAATAGAATTAGTCGGCTCATGGAGTCGGTTGGAGAGGTTGTCCTAGGGTATGCCAACCGGGATTTTTTTGATTATTTAGATGACACATGACTCGAGGTGCTGATGGTTCGAGAGAGGGAAAATCACCCAACATTGCACCGTGTGGCGCTTGCTGTTTTGGCTACCACACTTGTAGTAGCACCAGGTGTAGCTGTGGGTCTAGAGGAACCACTTGGCAGGGCTCAGCTCTAGAGATTTTTTTTATTCAGGGAAAGCGCTTGTTATGAGGATGCTTCCCTATTTTTTGATGACATGTAGACCTACTTTTGACTGACATGTTGGTTAGGGACATGAATTTTATATTGTGACTCACGTATTTTTTGATTCATATATGTGAGATATGTATTTTTGCGGCTCTAATGATGTGTCTAAGAATGATTTATTGGTGGATGTTGTGTACCTTTGATCGATATCTATTTTTATGATTTTTAATTTTCTATGGGTGATGGTTTATACGAGATGCATTCTAGTATAGAATGTGATTAGTTATGCAATTAGTCGTCTAGTTTTTATTTCTTGGTATATGTGTGAATGTAATATGATCAAAATGTCGACTTAATCTTCGTGCATGCAAATACTTCCTAATGAGAATCCTGTACTTGAAAATATTTGTTAAACTACGAAACCACTAGCTGGGAATCAAGGTAGATATGTAGATGGCGAATACCTTGGTTGAAGGCATCGCTCATCAACCCGATGACTTCATGGTATTCTACCTGATTATTGGTGGCTGATCTGATGCATACTATGTTTCTTAAGAATGGCGATTGGTTAGGGTAGTAAATGGCGCAGGAAGCTACTGCTATATTTTGAGAGAATTGCAAGGCTCCATCAAAGAATCCAAAATAGTGGATGGGGGGACGATCCATCTGTGACACCAGAGAATTTTTTAGAACAAGTATTTGATGGTTGTAGTCATCACAAAAACAAATTATGCTACGTGCATCTTATCTCTAAGGCTGTGACTTCCTGCCCTTATGGGTGCAATTTTTTGAGGTAGAGCCCATTGACGGGGTTAACTAGGCATGTACTATTGGGCTCTGAAAGGATGTATTCCCCCTTGAGTAGGAAATTATTTATGATGTAGGGACATTTCCATAATGTTTCTAACTTCCTGGGTCCTAGGGTCTCTTTCGCAACATCGTGGCAGATGAATAACTCTCCCTCGGTGCATGAGCGAGGGGTGATGCTGTGATAAAATGATTATTTTACCCATTTTTTATGTGCCTCGTTATGTTGGAGTGACTCTCGTTGATTTTCATCAACCAATTCTAATTGTACCAATCATTGTTCTAAAGGCTGGGTATCATCGAGGAGTTCGATGGTAGCATGTAATTTGGGGATTTCACGTTCGATGGGAATCATAGCTTCTACCCCATACATTGTTGGGTGTGGAGCCTAATTATCTTGTTTACTATGTATCAAAACATTGGACCCCTGTACCTTAAAATGGGCGGCAACGCCGCCCGTAATTAATCGCTGCCGTGGGGGGTCCAGGGGGGGGCGGCAGCGCTTTTCGGAGCCCCCCCCTGGCGGGGATTTTCGAGGGCAGCGCCCCCGAAGCTAAAACAGATGTAAAATTGCCTTGTAAAAGTATAGTAATTTCTAGTCAATCTGGGCCGTTCATTAGGAAAATGATCTGATGGTAGAAGTTATGTTTAGATTAGGGTTTTTTTGCCCTAGAAGGCAACCCCTCACATTTATGAGGGCATTGTATTGTTGCTGTGCATTGTATGTGTATTCTTGGAGCGAGAAACAGAGAGGGAGACTGTGAGAGAGAACAGAGGATATTACAGTGGATCTGCTGTAGGTTTTGTCTCTTCATTTTTGCTGGATAATAGAAAGGAAGGAATGGCTGTTCGGGGTGGACGTAGCCCAAACTGGGTGAACCACGTATATCTGTGTCTCTCTAGTTTTATGTGTTTTGTGTGCTTTTATTTTCCGCATATTTTATGTGTTGCATTGCTCTGTAATATTTAATTTTCTAACAACTGGTATCAGAGCCGAAGGTATATTTGGCTGATAAACTCGTAGGAAAGAAGGGTTCCTGGTTCGAGTGGGAGCAATGGCAGAAGATGGTAAGTTTAGGGTCGAGAAATTTAACGGCCAAAACTTCCCGCTGTGGAAGATGCAGATGGAAGATTATCTGTATCAGAAAGATCTGTACCTACCATTGAGCGGAAAAACAAAGAAGTCGGCGGCCATGACAGACGCGGAATGGAACATTCTCGATAGAAAGGCACTCGGAACAGTACGGTTGTGCCTTGCGGCGTCAGTCGCCTTCAATATTTCGAAGGAAACAACAATAGAGGGTTTGATGCAGACGTTGGCGAAACTATATGAAAAACCCTCGGCCTCAAACAAGGTATTTCCTATGAAACGACTATTTAATATGAAGATATCGGAAGGTGGATATGTTGCAGACCATTTAAATGAATTTAATACAGTTACCAGTCAGTTAAGTTCTGTAGGGGTAAACTTTGATGATGAAGTTAGAGCTTTGTTATTCTTGTGCTCATTACCAGAAAGCTGGAATGGTTTAGTTATGGCCATTAGTAACTCTGTCTCTGGATCTAGTACTTTAAAGTTTGATGATGTTGTTGGTGCTATCCTTAGCGAGGAAATGCAACAGAAAAGCTCCGGTGAGACATCAAGTAATGCTTTGAGTGCAGATTCTAGGGGAAGAAGAATGGAAAGAGGAAAGAGCTTGGGATATCGCAGTAAATCAAGGAAAGGCGGATCCAAGTCTAGATCGGGGATAGTGTGCTGGAATTGCGGAAAGAAATGACACCTAAAGAAAGACTGTAGATCTCGGAAGGGAAAAGAAGGAGACACACAGCAAGAAAACAATCATGAAGCAAATGTGACAGGTGATGTGTTACAATATTCTTTGATTCTTTCTTTCGAAAATGTTACTGATTCTTGGGTTGTAGATTCAGGGGCTTCATTCCATGCCACACCTGATAAGAAATATTTTCATGACTATGTTCAAGGAGATTTTGGACAAGTTCGTTTGGGTGATGATAAAACCTGTAAAATTGTTGGAATGGGTAAAGTTCTTGTAAAACAACAGAATGGAAACCAATGGCTACTAAAGGAGGTAAGGCATGTTCCATATCTAAAGAAAAATCTAATTTCAACAGGGCAGTTAGGCGGTGAAGGTTGTGTGACAACTTTCACGGATAAAACTTGGAAGGTCACCAAAGGAGCCCTGGTAATAGCAAAAGGTGAAAAGGTTGGTACATTTTATTTATGCAATGGTATTTCTAACTCTGTTAATGCTTTAACTTCCAAAGGAGCAGATGCAGCATTATGGCATCATAGGCTCGGACACATGAGTGAGAAGGGAATGAAGATTCTTCACTCAAGAAATTTGTTGCCAGGGTTGAAGAATGTTGATTTGGATTTCTGTGAGAATTGCATTTATGGAAAACAAAAGAGAGTCAGATTTCTCAGAGTTGGGAAAGAAAAGAAGAGCGAAAAATTGGAGCTTGTGCATACAGATGTATGGGGACCTGCTGAGGTATCATCTCTCGGTGGCTCTCGTTATTATGTTACTTTTATTGATGATGCAACTAGAAAAACATGGATTTATTGTATTCAGAATAAATCTGATGTATTTGATACTTTCAAGAAATGGAAAGCTTTGGTTGAGATTGAGACAGGAAAGAAGTTAAAGTGTCTCAGATCAGAAAATGGAGGTGAATATTGCAGCAAAGAGTTTGATAGGTACTGTTCAGAGCATGGAATTCGTAGAGAGAAGACAATTCCAAGAACACCACAAGAAAATGGTGTGTCAGAAAGGATGAACAGAACAATCATGGAGCGTGCAAGGTGCATGAGATTGCATGCAGGATTGCCTTTACAATTTTGGGCAGATGCTGTAGATACTGCTGTTTATCTAATAAACATAGGGCCTTCAAGTTCATTGGATGGTGGTATTCCAGAGGAAGCATGGACAGGTAAAAAGGTAAACTACTCTTTTTTAAAGCCTTTTGGTTGTGAGGCCTTTGTCCATATTAATAAAGAAAACGGAACAAAGCTTGAGGCAAAATCAAAGAAATGTACCTTTATTGGATATGGTGCTAATGATTTTGGTTATCGCTTATATGATTATGAAAATCACACAATCATTAGGAGCAGAGACGTAATATTCAATGAAAAGGTCTTGTATAAGAATCAGTTGCAGGAAAAGAAACAGGAAAAAGAAATCAAGGAATACACGGTTCTTGATGAGATAACTGAAAAAGTAAAGGTGCCTGAAAATAATAATAATCAACAACCACAGCAGCAGCAACCACCACAACAGCAACAGGCACCTCAAACACCTGAAAGTGGTGTTAGAAGATCTACCGGGATAAGTAGACCCCCTGAACGATACTCTCCTTCATTATATTATTTATTGTTGACTGATTCTGGTGAACCTGAATGTTATGAAGAAGCAATGCAGGTTGAAAGTAGGAAGAAGTGGGAGCTATCCATGGAAGAAGAGATGGACTCCTTAATGCATAACCAGACTTGGGACTTAGTCAAGTTTCCTGCAGGTAAAACTACATTGCAGAATAAATGGGTTTACAGGCTGAAGGAAGAAGATGGAGGAAAACAGAGGTACAAAGCTAGACTTGTGGTGAAGGGATTTGCACAGAAGAAAGGTATTGGTTTTGATGAAATATTTTCTCCTGTTGTTAAAATGAATTCAATCAGAACTATTTTAAGTCTTGTAGCAGCGGAAGATTTACATCTTGAACAGTTAGATGTAAAGACATCATTTCTCCATGGAGATTTGGAGGAAGAGATATACATGTAGCAACCAGAAGGATATGAGGTAAAAGGGAAAGAAAAATTGGTGTGCAGGTTAAAGAAGAGCTTGTATGGCTTAAAACAGGCCCCAAGGTAGTGGTATCTAAAATTTGACAAGTTTATGTACGAACAAGGTTATACTAGATGTAACTCTGATCATTGTGTTTATCTGAAAAGGAAAAATGATGGCAGCTATATTATATTGTTATTGTATGTAGATGACATGCTTGTTGCAGGGTCTAACATGCAGGAAATAAATGTGCTCAAAAGAAAATTGGCAAATTCATTTGCAATGAAGGATTTGGGAGCTGCAAAAAAAATCCTTGGTATGAGGATAACTAGAGATAGGAAAAATCGTAAATTAACACTGTCTCAGAATGAGTACATAGAAAAGGTGTTGAAAAGATTTAATATGCACAATGCAAAACCAGTTAGTACACCTTTTGCTAGCCATTTCAAACTTAGTAAGGAGATGTGCCCCAAGACCCACGAAGACATGGATTATATGTCTAAAGTTCCATATGCATCAGCAGTTGGAAGCTTAATGTATGCAATGGTCTGCACAAGGCCTGATATTGCACATGCAGTGGGAGTTGTAAGCAGGTACATGAATAATCCAGGAAAAGAACATTGGATAGCAGTAAAATGGATTCTCAGATATTTGAGAGGTACCACAAATCAAGCATTATGCTTTGGTGGTTCAAACATTGCTCTACAGGGATATGTTGATCCAGATATGGCAGGTGACAGAGATAATAAGAGGAGCACTACAGGATATGTATTTACTATAGGTGGAACAAATGTCAGTTGGGTTTCAAAAATCCAAAGTGTTGTTGCACTTTCAACAACAGAAGCAAAGTATGTTGCTGCTACAGAGGCTAGTAAAGAAATGATTTGGTTACAAAGGATTATGGGTGAATTGGGTAAGAAGCATGATATGGGCATGTTATACAGTGATAGCCAAAGTGCCATTCATCTTGCAAAGAACTCAGCATTTCATTCCAGGACTAAACACATACATCTCAAGTACCATTTCATATGGTAAATATTGGAAGATGGAGAGTTGAAGCTGGAAAAGATACACACTAGCCAGAATCCTGTAGAAATTCCAACAAAAGTTGTAACCAGGGAGAAATTGAGAACATGCTCAGTTTCAATTGGTCTTCAAGGATGACGATGAAGATGAGGAACAACCAGGTCCAAAGAGGAGTCATTGTCTAGTAAATGAAGCAGCGCTGGAGTTGCTACAATCAGTCTCCAAGTGGGAGATTGTTGGGTGTGGAGCCTGATTATATTGTTTAATTTGTATCACGACATTGGACCCCTGTACCTTAGTAATTAATCGCTGCCGTGGGGGGCGGCTTAAAAACAGAAGCTAAAAACAGATGTAAAATTTTCTTGTAAAATTATATTAATTTCTAATCAATCTGGGCCGTTCATTAGGCAAATGATCTGATGGTAGAAGTTATGTTTAGATTAGGGTTTTTTTTCCCTAGAAGGAAACCCCTCACTTTTATGAGGGCATTGTATTGCGGCTGTGCATTGTATGTGTATTCTCGGAGCGATAAACAAAGAGGGATACTATGAGAGAGAACAGAGGATATTATAGCAGATTTTCTGTAGGTTTTGTCTCTTCATTTTTGCTGGATAATAGAAAGGAAGGACTAGCTGTTCGGGGTGGACGTAGCCCTAACTGGGTGAACCACGTATATCTGTGTCTCTATAGTTTTATGTGTTTTGTGTGCTTTTATTTTCCGCATATTTTATGTGTTGCATTGCTCCATAATATATAATTTTCTAACATACATTATTTGGAAGGGTGTGAATCTTGTTGATTTTTTGACTTATGTGCAATATTCCCAAAGGGCGGAAAAAACCATGTGGTGCTAGTTTGTCTTATGGTTATTCACAATACACTGTAACATTGTTTTACACACTTTGTTGACAACTTCTACCTATCCATTGGGTTGAGGATAATATGGTGATGAAAATTCATGTGTGAACCCTAGGTGGTGAGACAACTCCTAGAATATTTTATTTTTGAAATGATTTTTGTGATCAGAGACTAACTCCTTAGGTACACCGAATCATGAAATGACATGATTGAATAGAAACTCTGCAGTGGTTTCTGTCGTGTTGTCTTATGTGGGCATGGATTTTTCCCATTTGGTGAAATAGTCGACGAAGACAATGATGTATTTGTGGTTGCTAGATGATGCATGGTTGCGAGTCATAAAGTTGATTCCCCATTTTCAAAAGGGACCAACTATGATGACCAAGTGTAGAGGAGTGGGAGGCGCTCTTGCCTTGTGGGCTAAGCGTTGGCATCAATCGCATATTTTGACTATCATAATGAAATCATGGAATAAGGTGGGACAAAAATAACCTTCCCGTTGAAATTTTTGGGTGGTAGCCATCCCGGAGAGGTGGCCGCTGCAAGCTACACTATGACGGTCATTGAGTGCATGCTCATCTTGGTTGTGTGTGAGGCATCGACGTAGGATAGTATTGATGCCTCACCAGTAAAGGATTTCTCCCATGAGGAGGTGTCAAGGGGAATGGTGACGTATGTGCCTTCGGTCGTCATGTGTGAGTTTTGGATTGAACTTTTGGGTTCGTAAAAATAAGAGGATATCACCGTACCAAGGATCGTCGGTCATCACTAAAAATAGATGTTCGTTAGGTAGTGAGTTGTTTACTAGGGATCACTTTGTCTGGCTTGGAAGGTCAATGATGAACTCAGCTAAGATCAAATATTTTTTACTCTTGGGAGAGCTAAATTGCAGGTCAAACTCTTGTAGTATGACTACCTAGTGAGCGTATTTATGGTTCATCAGATGGTGGGTCAACAGGTGTCTCATGGGGTTGATAATTGCGATGACTATTGTAGTCCACACAATAATGTAGTTCCAAAGCTTTTGGATTGCATGTATAAGGGCTAGGGAAGTTTTTTCTTCAGGTTCATATCTTAACTTGGGGCTCGATAAGTTCTTACTGATGTAATAAATTATGTGTTCTTTACCATCGGGCCTATATTGGATTAACACCCAGGCTGAAGTAGTTTTTGATGCTGACAGATATAAGGTGTAATATTTGTCATAATGGTGGGTTGATCAATGGGGATGAAGACGATGCGTATTTTAGCACCTCAAATGATTTTTGGGATTAATATTCCCATTTAAACGATATATCCTGATGAAGAAGGCGTAGGAATCCTTGCGCACAAGTGGCGTAATTTGGGACAAAGGGTCTCAGGAAATTGGCTTTCCCTTGCAAGATTTAAAGTTTCTTGAGGGTTTTTGGTGGTGGAACCTCTTTTATGTCTTGGACCTTGAGGGGGTCCACTCTAATCCCTTGTTGGGATACTATAAATCTTAATAGTTGACCCGCGTTGACGCAAAAGAAGCACTTTAGAGGGTTCATGCGTAGGTTGTAATCTTGAAATATTTGGAATACCAACTGTAAATCCTTTAGATGATCACTACGCTTCTTGGACCGAATGGTGAGGTTGTCCAAGTAAGCAAGGATAAGGTGGTATAGTTCATGGAAGATATAGTTCATGGCTCGTTGGAAGTTGGCTCCAACATTTTTAAGACTGAATGGCATAACTTGGTATGAAAATGTGCCCCAAGGGGTGGTGAATGACGTTGTGTATTAATCAGTATGTCGAATTTGAATTTGGTTATACCCTGGGAACCCATTTTTGAAGGACAGGGCCTCGTGACCGGTGCAAGAATGAATGACTTAGTCGATGAACGGGGTAGGGTAGTTTTCTTTTGGACAAGATTTAATCAAATATCAAAATCAATACAAACGCGAATGGTGCCCTATTTTTTCATGATGGGGATAGTGTTGGAAACCCACGATGTGTAAGATATTGGGGATATAAACTCAACATTGTGAAGCTTGTTGATTTCTCACTTGTTCGATTTTTCCTTAGATGGGTGCAATTGACGTTGTTTCTGGCGTACTGGTGGTATGTCACTCCAGGTGTCAATATGGTGCTCTACGATAGTGGGGCTAAGCCCCAACATTTTAGAAAAATCCCATGCAAAGATGTCTCTGTACTATTGTAGAAATTTTGTGTAAGATACTACTTCATCTGAGGAGCACGCTGCCCCTAGTGAGATTTCTTTGATTTTCTAGGTTTTCTAGAGATATTTATCTTAATGGTTGGTGAAATATTGGACACGTTCCCTTCTTCAAATGCGCCAGGCATTGGGATGGGATTTTTGAACCAGTAAACTTTCCCAGATGGGAGGAAGTATTTTGATTCAATAGCATATATCTCTTGGTTTTCTGGGTTGTTAGCACTGATTTTTTTTTCAGGAAGAAAAAACAGGCGGTGATGCATTGCATCCCACGACAAATCTGGTTCTGTCATGGCCTCCAAAATATCATCTTCTGAATGGAACAAGGCATCTAAGGGGGAGTGAGTTTGTGTGAGGCTATGAGGAGTTGATTTGGGCCTGATAGAGCTAGTCGACAGAAATGAATAGGATTCCATAGTTGATGCCATGGAACGAGACGAGATCGACAAGTTGTAGAATGGTTGCATTTGCACCGTCGATGGTACAGCTACTATTGTAGTTGTAGTGGTATTGACACCAATGAAAGATGAGAAGACAACATGAGTCATGGTTCACATGAATGATGAGATGAATCATATGCAGTGTTGTGCGTCATTGACGTTTGATGGTGGAGGAATTTCCATTGTGGTGGCTTGCATGAGAGAAAGCTTATGTTCCTTACATGGCGTACTAAGGGTACTTGCACTTTCTTGGATTTGGAAGCTGTGCTAAGTGCAGAGGTGCTTGAACATTTCCCTTAAGAGGAAAGACTCTATTTTTTTATTGTGACTTGTGAAAATGGTACACGGTGTCGTGGTACTTATTGAGTAGAAGGTATGAGAACCAACACTACTCTTTGTCACTAAATTGGACGCTCGGAGATGATTGGGCATTGGGGAATGATTATAATAATTTCATTTCCGAGTTTTTGGTTTGGGATGGTCTAGATCCTTTGGGGAGTTTAGACTCAATGCTGCTCTTGACGCTCGTATCCTTGGGAGGTACTCACAATCCATTGTATGGTGGAATAGTGATAAAATCCTATAAAAGAAGCGTGTGATCTTCTCTTGATTAGAGAGACTGATATGTGGGATGGGGTTGACCATACGAAGGTTGTTATTAATGTTCCTCAGTTCCTTACATTGATTTATTTGGTGGTCGATTCTATTGCATAGCTCGTCTGTCGTCCTTGGCTGGTTCTGGACCCTGTTAGGACAATAGGTTGTTTTAACTCTCCTAATGTTTTTGTAATAATGGGGGGCAGACTTCCTTGTGTTAGGTTGTCTTGGCTCTAGAGAAACTATATCTAGGTATTAGGCATCCAACGATCATATGGTGTCTAGCAAAGGGCGTACTTGGTAGATGTAAGTACATTGTCGATTCTAATGGTTGCCTTGAAAAACCAGAAAAAATTGTCTTTCCTTGGTACTCCTTTCCCTTTGGGCTGCTAGAGTGATTAGATACCATTTGTAGAGCGATTCTAGATCCGGGAATTGGGCGAACAAATGGTTATGTGCATTGCATAATTCCCAGGTTGGTCTTATCTGTGGAGGGCACTTGGGGGTGACGATGTGCCCCTTTACTGGCCATTTTTCTGCTGACACAAAGAAAATGGACCTGCTTGACATGTTTTCTTGCGTTGTTGAACTTTCCACAGATTCTGAATCCAAACCATCTGCTACGATGAGGCGTACTATGGCCTGGCATAATCTATTTAACACCGAATTCAATTGGGGGACATAAGGGCAATGATGAACCTGGTGGTCACCAGAACACACTCAACATGAATACTAGACTGTTCGTAAGCCGTCGTAGTTTACAGGGTCGATATGATACCATCTCTAAAACAACTATAGGGCTGCACAGTCAACAATGAAGTGATTGTGTTCATCATAAAGTGTGCAAAGTTAAATATGAGATGGAGGGCGATAACAAGGGGGGAGGTGGTCGTTTGGGAAAATCCCTCTCCTCGGCCACATATAATATGGTCCTTGTTGTTTCCATCCTTCGAAAGGTGGTGACGTTCACAGACTCTGTGTTCGAGCTGGCTAGGTCATAATTTTCAATGATGAATTGTCGCATGAAATCCAACATGGACGAGAATCAATGGATGTGTTTACATCGGTGAACATGATGGTCGCTTCAGAAAATATGACAGATATGTCATCGATGCAGAGCCAAGATTCTTTGGGAAATGTAAGGGATTTCATACCAATGGGTGAACACCTTTAATTCAGGACACTATGTGACTAAGTGGTCAAGCTCGTCGCATAGTGTGCAAACTGGGGCTGGTTGAGTGGCCTCCGTTTGTCGTCTTTGGTCCATTGGGGTGACTATGTATAAGCAGGATGTAGGCTCCTCTCGTAGGTACAATATGGTTCTAGGTTTTTCCTCATCCATCTTCATGGGCGGATTTGAGGGATCCAGTTGGTATGATTTCTCTAGGGCTTGCGGGGCATCCCTATATCGTGGCATGTCTGAGAAGTGATGGATGTAATTTGCATAATGATCACATATGGTGCACACATGGTTGGTGCGCAATGCTTTCCCTTAATTTTTCATGGCATGTTCCTTTTTATGGGAACTTGAGGTTGTGACATTTCTTTCGGTGCTTAGAAGAGGTTTTAATTCATATAATTCTAGGAAAATATTGGTAGGATATCACATAATGCATAAGGTTGCAATGCCCTAGGTATGTTGGGGTTTTTTATTTTCTTCCATTTTTGTTGGTTTTATTGGTCGCTCTAATTGGAGCTACTATGGGATTTTCACTAACCGGTGTAGCTTTGAGGAGTGATAGGAGTTATCCCTGTAGAAGTGATGCCAGGACTTCCTAGCATGGTTGGTGGGACCAAATACCAGACCGGTATTATGCAAGCCATGTTTGGCAATGTTACATTTGCCAAGACTTGCTTTGACATGAAAAGAGGTGGGTTTATAAAAATGGGGTTTGGGTGATGGCATAGGGGAGGAAAGCCATGTCAACGGCTTCAGTTTCCATATTATTGGTCTCCATCTATGATATAGTCTCAGTGTTTGATGAAAACATCATGCACACCGATGCTCCCATGACCTCTGCGGCTGCCTCTAGTATGAGAAGGGGATCTCCTAGGAATGATCCTAATATTGAAGATGGTTTGAATTGGATGGAGCCATATTATTGGTACTGCATGAGGGATTTCGTAGTTATGTCTACCTAAGGTAGAATGACATCGAGAGTCGTCATGGGTTCCTCATCATAGTATGTAAGTTGGTCAATGTTTATGATTCAGTATTTATGGGGGAACATCATCACCCGAAAAACGGAGGAGGCTATGGTAGTCATGTCAAACATATTACTCCGCCAGAGGAGTATATTGTAGTAAAGCTGTGCTCCAAGACTTCAATGCATATGAGTACCATCTTTAGGGCCAAGTTTACAGGAAATTATGATATAGACCGACGAGAGCTAAATATCGACCATCATATGCTCTAAGCATGATGTCAAATGGTTTCAGTTTAGGTGATCCCAAATTCTGCCAAATGGACTTGGACATGATGCATGTATACGCACCTTCGTCAATGATACATCAGTGTATGGTGATATTTTGGACTAACACTGATACCTGGAAGGAGACCAGAGATGGAAGCCTAGGGGTTGCTTTGTCTAGGTCAAAATCCATTAGGCGTGAATCAGAGGGGTCGATTGCGCCTAATGTGGAAAGTAAGGCTTTTCCTTGTTTTGGGCATGATTGTAGGAATTCTAAGGCTGATATGGCAATGGGTGATTGTGCTAAATCATCCACTATGCTGTAGTTATGGGCATCTTTCGAGTGGCATCCTACATGCCTGGTTGGCCCCTTAGCTATCTTTGGAAGGGGCTCAATAGGTACTTTGGATATGGTCAACACTGTAGTAGGTGCACTTGTGCTCGCACATGATGGGTTAGTGTCCTTGGGGGGGGGGCGTGTCATAGTTCCGATTCCTTCTCTGGAAGAAAATTTATTCTCCAGTCATGTAAATTTCATGGTTGCCATTCCTAGAATCATTTTGGGGTGGTTTTTGTTGTTGGGTCTTAACCACTCCTTGGTGGGGGAAGAGCTCTTGCATTACAACGGTCTGCTATGTAGGTCCCCCTTGTCCATGGTTACCCTAAAGTTTTTTTAGTTTAGAGACTTCAAGATAGTGTTGGCTGTAATGGCCGTACTCACCACACATGGCACAAGAATGGTTTGTCCTTAGACTTGACCTCTTGTTCTGCCTTGGGAGTTTTTGTTTGGAAAATGGTTGTGATTTCGGTTGGGGTTGCCCCCAAACTGAGATCGCGGGGGGGCATTATTGGTTATTTCCCCCATGTCCAGAGTCTCCCTTTTTTTTATTCTTAGGGTTTTTCCTTGCAACGATAAGAGGATTATTATGGTTCTCCTAGTCACAGGACAGGCGCGGCTGAGCCTGAGAGGTTTGCACGAAGTTCACTGGTGTGTTGTTTTGTGGTGGTGGGTTTTGTGTGGGGGAAGGAGAATATTGGTTTCCCTATACCTGTTTGGTGTATGGTTGCTAGGGGGAATATCTTCCATCAATATTACTAGCTGAGTACTGGGTCCCCTACAAGGGAGGGTATGATCCTCCCTATTGGTGGTGGTATGATGACACCTTATTTGTCATATACTGCAAAGGTGAAGATTGAATTTGGTGGTAGTCAGGTTACATCATGTTCTGGGTATAATCATATGAGTAACCTGGGTACTGGATACTGCTACCTAGGTGACCTTGTGTCAATGACCTGATCAAGCTGTTTGTAGTATTCGACATGCCTTGCAATTCTCTGTATGTTTGTAGGCGTGGGGTGTTAGGCAGGACATTGTAAATGTATCATGACTAGGTATAGATGAGTTTGAGTTGTTGGTATTTGCAAATGGAATCCTCATTGAAGGTAGGTCCTTGTGTCTCCACATATTTTGATAACTCTACTGTGAGGGTTTTAAAAAAAATGTCCACTAAAACTCTGTCATCGAGTCAAGTCCAGTGGAGATGATCCGAGATATGGACAATTGGCGTTTGCTTAAAATAAGTCAACAATTCCATCCCCAAATCATGGTAAATGGGTAGTTGAAAATAAGTGAGGAATGAAGTAGTGAGGGCACTAAAGGTTCCACGTGAAGCAGAAGGCTGCTCCACATACCATTTCGCAACAAGTCTTGTTAGGGTGCGTTGAAACAATCTTAGTCGAATAGTATCATCAATAATACTATTGGATGAACACCATAGGTGGAAAGCCATGATATGATTTCCAAGGTCTTCCGGTTTCTTCCCTTCGAAGTTTGGTATGTCTAAGGGGAGATTCGTGGGAATGGGGGGAAAATTGGGGCTATGTGAAATGGGGTCATTAGTTAGCTTTGATATATCTGAAAAGTTTAATGATTCTAAGAAGGGTAACTGTGTATTGACTGCCATTATGTACCATGGAATCACAGCTATCTGAGTGTGATGATGTATGGGGGGTACTTGGGGAATATTACCATGTGACATACCTTGTTGTGTGTTCTGTTGACTCCCCAAAGGGGTAGTTCTCCTTTGCCCTCTAGGGGTTGTGGGAGGAGTTGAGTGTGGTGGCCCTCCTGGGGTTTCCATTGGTGTGGTTTTGGGTGACCCTTGGGGGTTTCCAGCTAGAGATGCCCCAATAAAGGATGAATTGATGATGGTGGCAGTGTGTCGTATTTGAAACCTAAATGGCAAGAGACTTGGCACTCCTCCCTCTAATGGGGGGAGGTCCAAAAATTCTATATTGACAAGGTCCCCTTGGGTTCATTATGGTGTTGACTAGCTTAATATTGGAAATATTTTTTGTGTAATGAGAGGAGGGAGATTATTACCAGAGAAAATATGATCACATACATAAAAAAAGTGAAAAAATAAAAGGTAATTTTTCCTATAGATTAATTCTATGTGATCAAGAAAGAAAAAAATGTGGTTTGGTTGTTTTGCATATGATACTAAAAAAGCCTAAAAATACCTAATCATCTTGACACTCTCAAATGTGATTGGGCCTTGCGAAGATGTCTTTTGATGGGTACTAGGGCTAATGTCCCGAAAGAACTAGCGACACCTTCCAACATCAGAAGAATCGACTAAAGTAAAGGTATGAGGATCTAGTGCACCTGAACCATCACCTATAGGGAAGGATGCCCTAGTTTTGGCCACTAAAGTACCATCGTACCACGTGAGAGTTCAAGTCTTGAGCTTCTTGGTATTCCGCTATCAGTACCGAGCACTATATGGGTCAGGTAGCCCCAAAGACTACTGCATGCACTACGCCTAAGCTTAACCCCCTTTGAAACGAGTCTCTGTAATGCTTGGGTATTCTATTTTGTGGGTGGATAGATGGATTTTAAGCTCCCTTCAAAGTAAAAATCTATGTTTAAAAATGTAGAATGACCACGGTGGCTTATTGGATGCCTATCCTCGATGGTCCTTGTTGGATCAGGGTCCCTTAGGACCACAATTTTGGGACAAATATCAGCATTTTTGTTAGTTTTGAGTCAGGCGTGCTATGCAAAGAAGAGTCAAGGGGCTTTGGGGTGGGTCAAAGTCCCTTCATGAGTTGTAATGGGTCAATGGGTAAAATAGGGGTCTCAAACCATGGTTTGAGGACCATAGTATGAGAATAAGTGAAGGTATAAATAGAAATATAGATCAAGTCAGATAGATAAGAATAGATTAATTATGAGAGATTGATGATATATCTAAGAAGTTGAATCTGTTGTAAGCGTTTGTGTTTGAAAGGCTCCTGTTGGTTGTGTGCACAGAGACCTTATTCCGACTGTGCGCGGACCTCACTGGATATGTGCATGGGTAGATCTGGTGAATTGTAAGGGTTTCTGTGAAGACTGATCAATAAAGAACTATTTTGGAAATTATGTGTACCTAATGTATCTGTGATTCGCTTCTGTGTATGAATTCTTCTTTCTATGTATGATTTATGTTATCACTAATCAAGATCTATTTCCCTGCATGATTATACTATTTATGCATAGGATATTTGCATAGATATATTATTTTAAAGGCTAAATATTGCATTGAATAGACTTGTTAGAGTAGTTAAAGGGATTTAGGATCTACTGTCTGTGCGCGCGTGCAAGGTTAACTTGTGTTAATCAACCTAGTGTTTCTAGTACAAAAAATAGTCCAGTTAATAAGATAGATCTGTGGATTCCCACTTCATTTAATTCTCTCTCTGTTGAGATTCAACAAGATGATGAGCTTAGTGAAAAGAGTTGCCTTCACTAAGTGGGCCCGCGGGCTTTTTTTGGCGCAAAGTCTATTTTTAGACATGTCGATCATATTCTATGAGTTGTAGGATGCTATTTGTGGATGGTTGGTCAATTTGGAAAAATATATGGACTTCTATTTTTAGACATATTGGGCGGAATCTATTTTTAGATTTCTAGTCTAAAAATAGATATGTCGAATATTATTAGCTCTTAATAATATTTGGACTCTAAACATTATCTTATCCTCTTGGAGCACTTTAGTTAAGTGCACAGATGTGGCACAGGAGCTGAAAAAAGGAATTACGCTATTCCTAAGGGTTTACTGGAGCTATTGCATGGAAGACTTCAGTTAGAACTCATGTGACAGAGTTTGGTGGAGTTGTGTTCAGTTTAACTCAGTTACACACAATTGAGCTAGTTGTATCTAGTCTAAATGATTGATACACTCGTGAGATTGGTGTGAATTAATTAATAATTAATTCACTAAATATTAACTCATTAATCAACTGAAGAATACATCAGTTAACGACAGTGCATGGACAGTTTCAGTGGAGACCAATGGAGAGATAGGTGAAAGGGAAAGATGACTATCAGTTGTGACTATAGTGATGCATTGATTGCATCCAACACTTAGTAGAGATGCCAATGAGGATTTCACATTGCAAGCCAGGTGGATTCGAGTTCATTCAGAGCCATTCTTCAGCACAGATTGCACAGTAGAGGCAGGGTAGTAGGTGACAGAGATCGGTGCCTGAATTTGCTAGATCAGACCTGATTAGTGTGTAGCGATTGTATTGTACTGAGAGCTTGATATGATAATATTTGCATGAGGATTTCTACATGATCTCTATGACATATATTATATACATATAGTTGGGGTTTTTAGCTTCAGGATTTCCCGTTAAACAACTGTGTTAATGTGTGTGAATTTTTATGGTTTCATGTGTGCTTTGCAATTGATTTAATTTCCGCATGTGATGATCAATGGTGGAATAGATTCTATATTGTGGATGAATTTAAAATAGTGTGTGATCAGGAGAATATTGGATATATAACATATTAGTTATATAATTTATACATGGTATCGAAGTGATATTGATCAAAGTAATTGAAATTATTGAAGCGGTTGAGTTTTGTGCTGGTGGAATTCGAATTTGCTGCAGTGTTTTCTTGGTGTCGAAGTTGATCATTCATTGAAATGTATTTCAAATAATTGTGATTGGATTATGCCCTTGAGGGCAGCTCAAATTATATTTCATGGAAGGACATGATGGAGGTGGTGTTGGATGATAATGGGTTGAAGGAGCTCATAGATGCAGAAATTCAAAAACCTGCTTCTAGCGATGCCGCCACACTTGACGCATGGCAAAAGAAGACAAAAAAGTGTCAAAGGATTCTATTGGAAGGTTTGAAGGATCACATAGTGTCCAGCCTTAATGGTAAAGCTTCTCCATTCTTGATGTGGAAAGATTTGACAGACTTGTTCCAAACTAGAAGAGACCAGAGAAAGTTGGTGCTTAAAGACAAACTATGGAAAATAAAAATGGAGAAAGGCGACAGTATACCCAAGTACCTCACGAAGTTTTTCCAGTGCAGGGATGAGCTAGGAAGTGTGGGGGTTACTATATATGAAGAAAACTTGGTGAGCTTGGCTCTCCTTGGGCTTTCGAAGAGTTGTCATAGCTACGAGGACTCTGTCAATGGTTGGGAGAAATTTCCAGGATGGGAGCGACTTTAGTTAGATCTTGTGCAGGAGGAGATAAGGCGGGGTATCAGGGATGGATCTTCATCGAAGAATGAAGATGAATAAAATTGCGCTTTGGCTGCCAAAGTAAGGAAAGGGAAGGGAAAGAAAAATCCTTCTCAATCCAGTTCGAAAGGCAAGAAGCAGGACTTGTCCAAGATGAAGTGCTTTCACTATCACCAACACGGACATTACGCCACTAATTTTCCACAGAAGAATAAAAATAAGCAAGCTGCTGGATTTGCAGCTGGAGAGGCCTTAGCTTTGCAGTTTGAGCTATATTTTTCACTGATTTCATGCTTGGTTTCAAGTGTGATGGGATCAATGTGGTTTCTTGACAGTGGTGCATATTTCCATATGACCGGAGACAAAGATTTGTTTACTGATCTGGATGAGAAGGATCTTGGAGTGCACATCGAGATAGGCGATGATGGTAGATAATTTGTGACTGGTATCGGGACAATTTCCTTTGAGAGGAAGTTTGGAAAACTTTTCATCTTGAAGGATGTCATGCATGTTCCAGGATTGAAGAAGAATCTGATCTTTGTGGTGATGTTGGAAGACAAGGGCTATGATGTTGTTTTTAGCGAGGGAAAGGCTTTCCTGCGCAGTAAAACAACTGGTGAAACCTAGAGGATACGGGTTCGAGTTAAGAACATTTATCAATTGCAGGTAGATGGCTACGCAGCAATGGCAGGAAAAGCAGAAGGAGTGGTGAGCCGGGATGAGGGCGAATTGTGGCACAGGAGATTGGGCCATCTTCACCATGGTGCTTTGAAAATTTTGCTGTAGATTTCTACTGGGCTTCCCAAGGGTACACTTGCGCAGTCAGATCAGTGAAAGGGATGTACTTTGAGAAAATTTGTGAAGACCACCTTCCATGAGAAGGATAGTCATGCCACGACGATCCTTGAGAGAATTCACACAAACATGTGTGGACCTTTCTCGGTAGCTTCGACAAAAAAGCACAGGTATTATGTGATATTTGTTGATGACTTTTCTCGTAAGTGCTGGATCTTCTTCATGCAGAATTAGAGTGAGACATACTCAAAGTTCTGTGTGTTCAAGGCGCTGGTTGAGAAAGAGTAAGGGAAGCAAGTGAAAGATTTAGGAGTGATAATGGTGGTGAATACATCTCTGGCGAATTCAAAGACTTTTGCAGCGCAGAAGGAATTTGAAGAGAATTCATAGCGCCTCATAACCCACAGTAGAATGGGGTCGTGGAGAGAAAGAATAGAACGATCGTGGGTGCTGCATGGGCGATGCTACATGATCAGGGCCTCCCCATACACTTGTGGGTTGAAGCATGCAACACTGCGGTTTATGTGAAAAACTGTTGTCCTCATAGATTACTTGGCATGAGTACACCCGAAGAGGCGTTTTCTGGTAAGAAGCTTGATATTTCTCATTTGAAGATTTTTGGCTCACCTGTTTACATTCATGTGACAAAGGATGCTAGGAAGAAGTTGGAGTCGACAGCAGAGGTTGGGATATTTGTGGGGTACATAGAAACACCCCACAATTATCGTGTGTATTTTCCAGACAGTCAGAAGACTTTTGTGTGAAGGGATATCAAATTTCATGAGGAGAAAGCCATGAAGTTGTCGCTTGAGAGGGACCTACACTTGCATGCAGATGAGGAGCTACTTGTTCCTAAAGATGAGCCTCAGGATATGGATCAGTCACAAGAGGAGGTTCATGGAGTGGAAGAAACCACTCATGCAGTGCCAACCATCAGAGGGCGGAAGCACAATACAGAAGCTGAGCGACTGAATCTTGATGCAGCGCAGAATGTAGAAGCCCCTACATCATAGCACAGACAGAGACAGTCACCTAACCAATTTACTGGATACATGGCTCTTATGATAAAGTATATCATGACAGAACCATCCTCTTTCGAGGAAGTTGTGGAGGATCCCGCATGGGTAGATGCCATGGTGGAAGAGTATGATTCAATTGTCAGAAATAGTGCATGGGAGATTTTCCCAAGGCCGGAAGGGAAATCATTGGTATGTTCAAGATGGATCTACAAAGTGAAGAAAGCTGCTGATGGGATCGTCGAGAAGTACAAGGCAATATTTGTTTCCTAGGGCTTCTCACAGATCGAGGGGATCGACTATGAAGAAAAATTTGCACCTGTTGCAATGTATTCTTCCATACAGACCATCCTTGCTCTCTCAGTGCATATGGGTTGGCACATTCATCAGATGGATGTGAAGACTGTGTTCCTCAATGGAATCATTGAGGAGGAGGTGTACATAGAGTAGCTTGAAGGTTTCAAAATCTTCAGCAGCAAGTCACATGTGTGCAGGCTCAAAAGAGCGCTGTATAGGCTGAAACAAGCACCTCATGCTTGGCACACACTGATAGATAGTTATTTCATCGGGCTTGGTTTCATTGAGAGTGAGGCAGATCCGAACCTATACCAGATTGTGGTGGAGGGTAAGTTGCTGATCATTTTACTTTATGTAGATGATTTGATACTAATAGGTGATGAATTTTTGATACACTCATGCAAGGCAGATCTTGCAAAGGAGTTTGAGATGAAGGACTTGGGCCTCATTCATTATTTCCTGGGATTGAAAATTTGGCAGAAGAAGGGTGTACTATTTGTGTCTCAAGGAAAGTATGCCTGGGAGATATTGGAGAAGTTCAACATGCAAGGCTGCAAACCTATCGACACTCCTCTTCCTGGTGGTTGGAGGAAAGAGGATGCTACATCGGCAGAGGTAGTGGATGCAACTGTTTATCTACAGTTGGTTGGTTCGCTCATGTATCTAGTCAATACATGACCAGAAATATGATATACTGTTAACCAGCTTTCACAAGCTATGGTTAAGCCTACCAAACTCTTTTAGAAGGCAGGCAAGCATGTCCTGAGGTATCTCAGAGGCACATCAGGATATGGAATGTGGTATAGACAATCGGATGAGGTGAAGCTGCATGGCTTCACAGATGCAGATTGGGCAGGGAGCCCAACAGACAGAAAGAGCACATCTAGAGGGATCTTTAGTATTGGGTCTACAGTAGTTTCTTGGTACAGCAGGAAACAGAGATCTGTGGCACTCAGTTCAGCGGAGGCCGAGTACACAGCAACAAGTTTGGATGCATGCGAGGCTATATGAATGAGGAAGATCCTGGTCGGGTTGTTCGGTTCACACTTAGATCCTACTGTGATATATTTTGATAATCAGAGTTGCATTAAACTCTTAGTTAATACATCATTTCATGATAGATCTAAACACATTTACATCCAGTACCATCATATCAGAGATTATGTGCAGCAGAAGATCATGTTGCTTTCTTACATTCCTACGGAGGATCAGGATGCAGATATTCTGACAAAGGTGCTAACCAGGAGAAAATTCGAATAGCATAGAGACAGGATTGGGGTGGAAGATAATCCCTATATCGTTGAGAGGGAGTGTTGAGATTCAACAAGATGAGGAGCTTAGTGAAAAGAGTTGCCTTCACTAAGTGGGCCCGCAGGCTATTTTTGGCGCAAAGTCTATTTTTAGACATGTCAATCTTATTCTATGAGTTGCGGGATGCTATTTGTGGATGGTTGGTCAATTTGTAAAAATAGATGGACTTATATTTTTAGACATATTGGGCGGAATCTATTTTTAGATTGCTAGTCTAAAAATAGATATGTCAAATATTATTATCTCTTAATAATATTTGGACTCTAAACATTATCTTATTCTCTTGGAGCACTTCAGTTAAGGGACAAGATGTGGCACAGGAGCTGACAGAAGGAATTACACTATTCTTGAGGGTTTACTAGAGCTATTTCATGGAAGACTTCAGTTAGAACTCATGTGACAGAGTGCGAAAGGGCTGTTTTGTGCAGTCTCACCGATTGAATTTCCCCAAACGAGTTTGAAAGCACTACGTGTAGTGGGAAGTACTTTCGGGTTAGCCAAAGAGGTGACAGATTGGTATACAATGCTCTCAGAAACCTGCCTAATATAGATACAAAGAGTGGTGAAGCTACGCGCACGGGAGGTAACCCTCCATCCACCCGACAGTTGAACTCAACCAGGGGTAGGTCATCTCCTACTCCACCTCCACCACCGCTAGGAGGTGATATGGATGCACATATGAAGCTACCCACCTTCAAGGGTGTGGGAGATGAAGACATGGATAGATTCTGGTTTGTTGTAGATGTAATATGGACTGCGCAAAATGTCAACACCGATGATGTCAAGAGGGCAAAAATAGCTATGGAATTTTAGGGTCATGCACTGGATTAGTTTATGGGATATCTAGCTCAGAACACTGACCCTACTATCAATGAGATCAAATTCCTACCCACAATGTGTAACCGAGCTAAAAGAAATCCGACAAGTGCCAAACGAATTTTTCTGGGAGGAAGATGAGTGATTGAAGTGCACTATCAATGAGGAGGATTTGTCTATGATTATAAGAAACATAAATAATGGTTTATTTCCATGCTCCTGCCGCATTTGCGCAGCCCCCTGAATCAACAAAAAATTGATTCTCAGGCTGAAGCTCTTGAAGTTTCCATGAAGCTGGAAGTCACGCCCAAAACTAATGACCAATTTGGAACTCTAAAAATCCAAAATCGGTTAGAAGAGATGCATTTGGAGATTCAGAACCTGCAGAAGGACATGGGGAAAGAGGCTTGCACAAAGGTATGGTGTATACATTGTAAAGGCTCCGGTCACACAAAAGACCAATGTTCCTTACTTCAGGATTACATTGAAGTGGGAGGGCCAAATCTGTTGCAACCCAAGGACGTTGCAGGACTGAGCGGTACTCCCATGCTATGGTGCTTTGGATGTCAAGTGGCTGGTCAGCATGACACAAACCTTTTCCCTTGATTAGGAAGTTATGTACCATAAATAAAGCAACAATGGTGTAGGTTTTTCTCATTGGTTGGCCACGATGAGAACCACTTCTGCACATTCGATTTGATGATAGACAATGCCAAACTTTATAGAGTGCAAGCTGACCCATCCTCACCAACGTCCCCCTCTAGGCATGGTGGATCTCCTGCTAGAGGAAGGGGAGGAGGGAGAGGAGGAGGTGCAGGTCACGGAAGAGGACAACTGATCTGCTATAAATGTGGAGATGCTGGGCACTTTGGACGTGATTTTTTGAACCCTTCACGACAGTCTTGCAGGTATTGTAGATAGTTTGATCATGTTATTGAAGATTGTCCTATTTTGATTGCTAGAATATAGGAGAAGCAACCACAAATGCTTACGCAAAATATACAAATGGTTATATTTTAGTTGCGGGAAGTTGATTCAAGTGTAAACATAGGTACAAAAATTGGTGCTGCCACTAGAGAAGACGAGGGAAAGAAGGCTGATGCAGAACCCTAGATCAGGAAGGATTCTGAAAAGGAGGAAGGATTCAACCTACAGAGGGAGAAGGAGAATTTTGTAAAGCTAGAAAAGATTTTTCTACTGCAGGTGCTTCTGCATCCAAGTCAATCATAAAAGCAAGGATCGATGTTGAAGTTAAACCCTTCTTTCAAGTGTGCATCAAGCTGTTGCGTAACTAGAAAGTAGTAGAAAACCTTCAAGCTCTGATAGATAGCTTTGAAGATATAGAGTTTCGTTGAACCAAGAAAAAGGCTGTAAACTAGATCTAAAATAATAAGAAGAGAACTGATCGAGAGATGCGCATGACCATGAAGATTGGGGAATATGAGATGGATCAGGTCATTCTAGACTTCAGATTCAACTCGAATGTTCTACCTCAGCAGACCTGATAGAGGATGCGTGAACCAAAGTTGGAATTGTCCAACATTCAATTGTGCATGGCCAATCAACAAAATATTATTCCAATGGGAAGACTCCCACAGGTAATGGTAGATATTGCTAGAGTCAAGGTAGGCAAAGACTTTGAAGTAATGAAATTTTTTGATGATACAAAAACCTACCCTATGTTGTTTGGACTATATTGGGCTAACAACATGGGGAGCATCATCAACTTGAAGCGCATGAGTATGATCTTTGAAAATAATGGTACTTGGGTTGTAGTACCTTCGGATCCCGCAGAAGGGGAGAGATACACACAACTAGTGCTCACAGAAGATGATGTAGACCATGTCTACAAATTGACCGCATGAGATGAGGATTGGATCAACCCAACTGCTGATGGGATGCTTAATTAGGAAAAGGATAGCTTATGCTTCTATGATTGGAATGAGGAAATGGAAAAATGGCATAATCACTTGCATGATGCTTTTGCACTATGCTTCCTCAGAGTCTTTAAAAATTTACGTTGCATCTCATTAGAGGTACGATAATTTCCCTATTATGATGGTTCTGGTAATGTTTTTTTATTTTTTGAAGAAATGGAAAATGTTGTCCCCGAAGATCAAAGGTTCTGGGTGCTCGATCTTTCCATGCGTGCAAATCCAGCACGTTGGTGGGATACGCATAAATGAAACTTTGAAACCTGGGAGGAATGGACCTGTATGATGCATTTGCGCTTCACTCATCTAGTAACAAAGTTGGATGAAGTATACATAGGAAAGGATGACTCGCGCTTACACTTGGATAAATGGAAAGATGCTTGGGGTGATGAACCTTAGCCGAAATGCATGCATATTTTTGTCCAAAATTTAGGAAAGCTGCCGACCAATTGGTTCTTGAAAACAGATTTGTGCCGAGGGAATACTGATTGGACCTCCTTAAATGAAAATTTTCTCCTCACTTTCAGCTTTTATAGTGGGCTTGATTTCATTATCCATGTATTACACAAAATCCAAGGAGTTGTCTTGGACACGACCAAAACTGCAATAGAGTATCCACCACCTGGATGGGATGCGTAGATGTAGGATATTTCCAACTGCAAAAATCTATTAGTGGAAGATAACAATGAAGATTCAAGAAATGTCAATATCCCAGAGTTTGAGGGGGAGCACGTAATTGAAGGCCCTTTGTTAGGAATGATGGATGTGACTAAGCCTTTAAAACTTAAGCAAGTCAACATTGGGATGGAGGAAAAACCTAAGTTGGCCAAAATAGGATATTATTGGGATAATGACACAATGGGAAATATTTCAAAGATGCTGATAGAATATAAGGACCTATTTCCCACAAATTTTTCTGAGCTAAAAGGAATTGTAGGAGACTTGGGAGTTATGAAAATCACTCTGAAAACAGATGTGCACCCTGTCAAGCATGTCAAGAAGTGACCATACCAGTTGAATCCAAAATATAAGTAGCAAGTGAAGTAAGAATTAGAGAAAATGGTTGTTGCAGGAATCATTGAGCTCATGTAAGAGTTTGATTGGGTAAGCCTGATGGTTGTTCAAGAAAAGAATATTGTGGGAGAAATAAGGATTTGTGTGGACTTGCACAAACTAAATGATGCATGCGTACATGATCCCTTTCCTACCCCATTTTCAAATGAGATAATGGAAAATGTTGGAGGAAAAGAGGCATACTCTTTCAATGATGGATTTCCAGGGTATCATCAGATCAGGATTGCGCCAGAATACTGAAGTAAGACCACTTTTGAAACAAAATGGGGACCCTTCCAATAAACAGTCATGCCCTTTGGATTGAAAAATGCACCTGCTATATTATTGCATATAGTAGTATCTCTATTCAAGGAGTTCATGCACACGTTTATGGAGGTGTACTTTGATTATTGGACTGTGTTTGGACTGCTGAGGAAGCATGTTTCCAACCTGCGCATGATGATCGACACTTGCAGAAAGCATCAGATCTCTCTTAACTTGGAGGAAGTGTATATTTTGTGTTCGTTTTGGGATCTTTTTGGGGCATATTGTTTGTTAGAAATGTTTGATGGTAGACCCAACCAAGGTTGCAGTTATTTTCAATTTAGAGGTTAACTCCAATGTAAAAAAACTATGCTCAATTACGAGACACACGGGATATTATAGAAAATTCATTCAGGCTACGCGCTGATCACGAAACCCATGGAAACGTTGCTGAAGAAATATGTGTCCTTTTTTTTGGATGAGGACTACCAAAGGATATTTGAGCTGCTCAAGGAAACGATAGTTACTGTGCCTATTTTAATATTCCATGATTGGTCCAAGGTCTTCCATGTGCATGTTGATGAATTCAACAATTCACTTGGAGTTGTCTTAGCGCAGCCAAGAGGAGGAGATATAGATCAGCCATTTCCTTTGCAAGTAGAAAGCTCTCTAGTGCAGAGTGCAATTATTCGACCACAGAGAGGGAAGGTTTGGCTATGTTGTATGCTCTGTAGAAATATAGGCATTATCTCCTCGGAGGGCACTTCAAAATGCTCACTGACCACTCTGTTTTGAAGTTCCTAGTCAACAAGCATGTGTTGGGTGGAAGATTTGTAGATGGCTGCTGCTATTCCAAGAATATGATTTTGAAATTATTGTTAAGCCTAGTAGAGTGAATGTTGGACCTAATCACTTATCACACATTAATAATGGGGAAGAACCGACCATTCTAGAGGACATATTACCTGAGGCATAGCTCTTTGCCATCAAAGTCGTTGATGAACACTTTGGAGATATCATTAAATTTCTAACTACTGGTAGTGCACCTGCTGAATATTCGATGGAACAAAAAAAGTTAGTTATGTGTGCAACTGAATTTACATTGATTGTTGGTCAACTATACAAATTAGGTGCAGATGAACTTTTAAGAAGGTATGCCTTAGAACATGAAAGATAAGACATCTTGGCTGAAACTCATGGGGGAGTGGCAGAAGGCCACTATGCATGGAAAGCCACTGCGCAAATGGTTCTACCTGCTAGATTATGGTGGCCCCCACTGCACAACAATGCACAGGATTTTTTTCAAGATTGTGATGCATGCCAAAGAACAGGGAAGCCATCGCATAGAGATGAGATTCCATCGTAGCCGTAGATGGCCCTGTAAGATTTTGATAAATGGGCCATAGATTTTTTTGGACCTATTAATCCTCCTGGAAAAAATATCGGTGCATGCTACATGAACACTGCAACAGACTATGTAACCAGATGGGTAAAATCTAAGCCCATAAAATATTTTACTGCATACACTGCTGCACAATTTGTTTTTTTAGATATCTTGACTAGATTTGGGTGCCCAAAGATATTGATGCGTGATCGGGGTACACACTTTGTTAACCAAACTATTGAGGCTATGACATAAGATTTCAAGTTGCATCACCAGAAGATTACTCCCTATCACCCTTAGGCAAATGGTGTAGTATAAGCCTTTAACAAGATCCTAGGGAATGCCCTTTCAGAGATCTACAATGCCAACTAGAATGATTGGGACGTGCACATACTTTCTCTCTTATGGGCTTATCAGACCACCTGCAAGAAGTTGACTGTTAAAACATAATTCAGGATGGTTTATGAACATGAAGCTATAATTCCAATGGAGTAAATCATTTAGATCCTGCACAGAGCAAGAATAAATAATATGGTTGAACCAGCCATCATGGAGGAATGTCTGTCACAATTGGTTGCCTTAGAGGAGGATCGATTTATTGCCAACTTTCATCAGCAAGTCTAGAAGGCGTGCGAGAAGGCCTGGCATGATAGGCACATTAAGAATAAGGCATTCAAAAAATAATATCTGGTTTTATTGTACAATAGTTAGTTTGCACGCCACCGAGGGAATTTCAAAAAACATTGGTTGGGGCCATATATTATGAAGGAGATCACTAATGGAGGTGGGGTGCGCTTGGCCACATTGCGCGGTGAGAGTCTCCCAGGATACGTCAATGGAAGTCGATTGAAGCCATATAGGGATACAACTATGCCTACCAAATGAATATATGGCTGAATAAAATATATCCACTTGTCTGCATGCTGCATGGAGGGCATGCACAGGCAGGTGCCACACGAGCAGAAAGGTTGTGCACGGTGGGAAAAACTAGCCATTGGAATAGTAACCTTGGGTGAAAAGTTGATTTTACTGTTGGATGGAGTGGCTTTTGAATGATAAGATATTGTGATATTTTTTACCTTTTTTATGGGGATAAGGTGCCATTAATGAAGTTCTGACCATTTTTACCATGGATCGCCTATAAAAAAGAGGAAGCGGGTCACATTTTGCTCTTTTTATGTTCGAGGGAATTGTTCCATAAGATTATTAGTGTGAATTGTATGTCTACCTGTGAGAATCTCATGTTTGAAGTAAGAAATACTGAGTTTATATTCAAGCCAAGGATTATGGCAACCAACCCCACTTCCGAGAGTGTGAAGTTTTAAGAGATATATGTGTTGTTTACGATGTATACTGAGCAAGGCTCTGAAGAGGTTCATGAAGTTGTCCCTGAGGTCCAAGAATTCATATAAAAACCTTCCAAGGGGAAGGCTAAGGTGACTAAGGGATCATCGTTGAATTTCCGTACATCCCAAGGAGAATCACATCCACGCTCTAGGTACCAAAGGACAGATCTCCTACAGGGGATCCAACAAAGTGACCTATGACCGTAACCGAGGAGGTTGCGCTCATCTCATGGCTCCCAAAGTATGTGAAGCCATGCAGACCCACTGTAAAATCCCCGAAGGATTTGGATATGGTGCACACCTACCTATAGATGACATTGATCCCTGAGGCGGTCCCGTTGGAGTGGGAGATATTTGGGAAGCTCCCCTCTCTGAAATTTGATGACTATGATATGGCCAATGAAAAGACCTTCCCAGAATTGGTGCCAGAGTACTACCTCGAACGCGTTCTATAGGTTGGAGTGGTAAAAGTAGAGCCCATGCCCTGGGCGAGCGGGTTGATAAATGCCAGAATTATCAACTTGTTGAGGATTCCTCACTTTAGAAGGTATCCCAGCACGGATACATGTGTGTGCCAACTGCTGGCATTGGTGCACGATGATTGTCTCTGGATTAAAAATTGAATTCCAATCAATGTCACGTTGATCCATCAGATCACTGCCCTACTAAAGAAGGGACCTAACCCTATGGAGAATTATGGAAAGAGCCAGGAGTAGAAATTCATTGTGAAGGTGAAGAATGACTATAAGGTGGGACGTGATACTAGGGGCTTCTTGGTTCACTATATTTCAGATCCAGAGGTGCACCTCGGGACATTAGTTCTAACTTGCAAAATGATGCGCAAGTGTAGGCCTAAGCTGGTCCTCGCGCATGTCATCACAATGGCAGGGAAATGAAAGAAGGGCATGAGTTTCAACCCGGTCCTAATTATTGTGCACTGAATTCCTGAAAAATGTGCAGGAGGCACAGGAGGAGGGTAATAATTTTTTCTATTCATGGTTGCTCCTGCTCATTGCTCTAGTTGCGTGGGAAACGCTAGAGAATTTAGTCCTCTAGGACGTAGAGATTGGTGTGTTTGAAGGGGCACACTACGCCAACTTGTGGGATTATACAGAACCTAAGCGCATAATGGAAACTAAGATATTTTTGGTCTTATTCAAAGGATGGTTGCTACAGCAATCCACTCGCACCCTCGATTGTCCCCAACTGCATATGGAAACTATAAGGCCATTGCACACTTCTAGGTGTCTATGCATAATGTATAGATCCACGAATGCAAGGATAGGGTATGGTACAACCTACCCTACATGGTGACAAAGGGTGAAATTGACCAGGTCATTCCGACTTGGCCATCATTATCAAAAACCCGGCTAGGCTCTGCCAAGCCTACCATAGCCTCAACATCAGGAAAAGAGACGACATATGCTGCCAAAGAGACAGAAGCTAGAAAATAAGGTGACAAGGACACCGAGATATAAGTGGAGAATGAACCTGAGGTGGAGATTGAAGTTCATATCGATGGTGGAGATGGAAAGAATGGCGTCGGAGAGGAGTCCCCCAGAGGTACCAAGCGAGGAGATGAAACTCCCAAGGATGCGCACAAGAAGAGAAAATGATCTAAGAAAGGAAGCGAGGATGATGTCACCCTGCCGAAGGATGATCTGGATGAAATTTCATATGCGGTCACATATGCATCTGAAGATCGATGGGCTGCACTAGAGGAGCAGTATAAAGTTGCGGTGGATGCAATGTAGACTGATCTACAGGCACTTCATCTCAAGACAAAAAACATTCAAGCAAGCATAGCGAGGCTGTATCCAGCTAGTGAAATTATCATCATCGTCATTAGGACATCAATAGCCGGATTTTCCCATTTCGTGGAGCTGTAGTCACCTTGTAGCAGCCCGACTTGCGCGCATAGGTGCAGATTTGCTCCAAGGTGGGTATCAACCTGTCCATGCTTCCCAACAATAAGTTGCACGCGATCTAGTCCATTTTCAAATATGAGCTACAATGTCGAGAGGTACGCATGCACCATCAACTCATAGAATTAGAGCAGAGAGTTTCAGTGCACACAAAAGAGTCTCTGTAGGCTCAAACAACCCAGCAAGCAGTGGTGGATAAACACGTAGAATTAGAGTGTCTAATTTATCGCTTCTGTGGTGACCTACGTAAGGTTTCCATCCTTGCCTCTGCTGTGCCTCAGGACAAAGTTGAAGGATTGGTGGCCACCTTGAAGGCCTCCTGCTCATAAGTCCAAGTGGTTAAGGAAGATTTTGAGCAGCATATTGCGGAGTTACAAGCCATGCTCCAGCCAGAGACTCCACCCAAAGTGTGAGCCCAACGTGTTGCCCTGGTAAAGGAGGCTTCATCCAGAATTGCAGCAACAATTGAAAAGGGATCATAACTCTTGGATACTACCATGGGATTGTGGACTTCTGTGCATACAGACACCCTCATCCAAAAGATATCATAATATCTACGCGGAAGGGAACAAACTTTTGATGAGCTTCAGGAGGCGCTGCCAACACTTTTTCCTGCTCAGAGAATGGCTCTCTTGTAGACAAGCTAAGTGCTACACGTAAAAAATTGAAGATCTACGCTGTAAGAAGCATATCATCAACACCCATATGAAGCCATGGGATGACGAGGCCACAAAATTATCTCAGGACCTAGAATCTGCCATGAAGACCCTGGGGTAGACGCATCGGAGCATCAGTCTCACAGCGGAATGACCTACATCGCAAAATTTGGTGGATTAGGATCAGAGTGCTGTTGTTCAGAGCGCAAATGTCCTTGTGCCCTTCATTGCATCTATTGAAGAGGTGAAGACCAAGAGGAAGACCCCACCTCCTCTATGACTTGGAACGAGTCACAAGATTATGTTGGGGGACTATTAGAGTAGGGTCCCTTAGGAACACAATTTTAGGACAAATCTAATATTTTTTTTAGTTTTGAGTCATGCGCGCTACAAAAATAAGAGTCAAGGGGCTCTGGTGTGGTTCAAAGTCCTTTCATGAGTTGTAATCGGAAAATGGGTAAAATAGGGGACTCAAACGACGGTTTAAGGACCATAGTATGAGCGTAAGTGAAGGTATAAATAGAAGTATAGATCGAAACAGATAGATAAGAATAGATAAATTATGAGAGATTAATGACATATTTGAGAAGTTGAATCTATTGTAAGCATCTGTGTCTGAAAGGATCTTGCTGGATGTGTGCATGGAGAACCTAATCCGGCTATGTGCAGAGCCTGATAGCTATTTCTGTGGGTAGATCTGGTGAATTGTAAGGGTTTCTATGAAGACTGATTAATAAAGAAATGTTTTCCAAATTCTATGTACTTAGTGCATCTTCGATTCGCTTATGTGTATTAATTCTAATTTCTATGTATGATTTATGTTATCATTAATTGGGATCTGTTATCATTATACTATTGATGCGTAAGATATTTGGATAGATATGTTACTTTAAAGGCTGAATATTACATTGCATAGATCTGTTAGAGCAGTTAAAGGTACTTCAGATCTACTGTTTATGCAGGTGCATAGGGTTAACCTGTGTTAGTTGACCTAGAGTTTCTGGTACACATGATATTCTAGTTTATAAGATAGAAAAAATGACACCCACTTCATTTAATTCTCTCTCAGGGTGTGGAAACCTGGTTCCAACATCCAGCCATACTACTTTGAGTGAGACTATGGTCTGCGCAAGTAGATCATTGCTGAAAGGTCCAGTAGTAAGAAGGTTTTGTTGGTTGCATGCTAATTCTGAACCTGTGTGAGGACCCCTCAAGCCAATGGTCCTAACCTGAACTATAATTTTTTTTGTGGCCCCTATGGGCAGAATTTAGTGAGTTCAATTAGTGGTTAATTTTAGAGAATCTTAGTTTTCTTGAGGTGTGCCTTGGTGAAGTGAATTTAAGAAGAGGACAAAGGTCCCAACACACTGGGTGTCTTTTGGTCCAATTCTTACCGATGCTTCATGTGTGATTTAGAACATAAAATCACAAGTGTTATGAGATATGGATATGTGGTGATCCTTTAAAATCCTTCTCTAATTACGCTGTGTGTGATTTTTCCTTGCAAGAAATAAACAATGTGCAAATGATGGGCCGCTTACACCTTGCCTAGTTAGACGAAGTTTTGTGCTATAGGGAGATGGAAAATTATCTTAATAAATCTTTCATATGCATACTCAGGTTCACCGAGAGGTGCAAGGTTGGAATATATTACTTGCCTTCTTTTCGATATTTTGGTCCTAGTCTCGAATCCTAATGCAAAAAATTGAACTAAACTAATGCAAAAAATTGAAAAACAAGAAATTAGCTAAATATGTGTGGATGTATGGACCACTTACGTTTTCAATAATTATTCTATGTGTTTGGCATATTTTACCAGCAAATATTTTGTTCATATAAATTTTTTGGATTGGAGGCCACTTAATTTTCCCTACTTAAAATATGTGCAATTTGCAATCATAAAAAACTAAAATTAAAACCAACTATTTGATAATCTAAAATTCAACAAAAAGTGTCCTAACTGGTCATGAAATAACATAGCACAATGGTGGAAAATTTCTTATGGGTTTCCAAGACCTTACAACTGCAAAAAATTGAGAAAAAACAATGAAAAATGAACTCTCTTCCTACCGCGCAGTTTATTTTTAGACAGCGTGAGGTTTGTTCATCTTTCTGGGTTGAACGCATGCAGATTACAGTGACTGAAAAACTCTTCCTTCTCTGAGCCAAAATTCTCATTGAGGGTGACTGTAAAGTGTTGAGAGGAAGCAGGAGTGATCTTGCAGCAAGTTTGGGCAGGAGAGAGCACCTGCAACAACAACCACTTAGCTTAAAATAAAGAATGAAGTGGAGTCACCATTCCTGTTGTAGTGCATTCGACGTAGGGGTAGAAAAAATACACTATGCTTAATAGGGGGGCTTCTTTCCAACAAGCAAGTCATAGGCCAATTGTTTTGTTAGATTGTTACTGGAACAAAATAACATGAAGTAAACTAAGGAACATAGCATGGTACATCAATGAAGAAACATGAAAAAAAAATATCATGTAAAATAACAAGCTCAATCGAGTCAAACACACTAATAATTCAAATGGAAAAATCTCTCCCTTTATTAGGTGCTGATGGTAAAAGAGAATAGGATGCTAAATCACTTGCAATGGATCCTTAGAGCTATGGCGCTCTAATATCCAAGATAAGGGGGTATCTTCCCCTCAAGCTTCTTGCAAGCCTCTCTCTCCCCTCGACGGATGGTAGAATGATGGACATTTGGTGAAATTTTTCTCTTGGATTGAGGTGTTTTTTGGGCAACAGTTGAATCCTTCCAATCCTTCTTGCTGGTTGGACAACATAAGTTGGTTTGCTCTCAAGAAATTTGTCTAGCATAACAATGTGTTCTCATCTTTCTCTTCCCATAGCAGTATTTTATAGAAAAAATTCAAATTTTCCCTCCCTCTCTTGGTAAAAGAGGGATTTTGACACAAGAGTGGGAGGATGAGTCCTTTGTGTGCTACACTAAAGCCTCAAGGTAGCTCCAAGGTGACTGTACTTGGCTGGCTTGAGTGGAAATCTTCTTCTTCAAGTGTGCCAAGTGGTCCCATATGGTGAATTTCTTCATACTTAGGAACATGCAGCTCTTTGAGGGATAATCGTGATGATCGTCATGGCTATCGAAGAAAAATCCACAAAGATTGTCTGGGGTCAGTGATTTATGTGCGCAATTTAATAAAATTGTCTGCTTTACCTTAGGAAAAGTTAAAATTTTAAGCTCGTGTAATGTATTCCTTCCCTGTAAACCCTTATTTGTACCTTATTCTTGACATTTCCTAATGTATTTTTCTTGTATAATTTTCTAGTGTTAACACTGTGTACAACCCCATTAGTAGTCATGATTTTAGGGGTCCATTACTCTCCAGAGGTTTTTACCCTGGGGGGAACATCCATCTACTAGTTATGCTAGCCCGTAGCAACCATTTTCTGGGGTGAACCCTTCTCACCACCAAAAAACGCATCCATATAATAAATTTATGGGGGGACCACTAGTTTGGTCAGGGGATTCTCCTTCCTATGAACCATTTAGTCAAATTCATAATTCATTTCTACCCTCTCTCGATTTACTAGATTTAGCTAAATTTCCTAATGACCCCATTCATAATGTGTTATGAAACCAACTCCAAAAATAGAAGAAAAGAGAGAAATACAACTAAATGTATCATATGTATTGGGATCTTGCTACAAGTTTTGAATGAGTGTCCACACTTCTTTGTCATTCTTCCATTCCTCCCTTGCTTCGGTTATCCAATCTGGTTGGATAATAAAAATAGCACAAATCAATGCTTCCACCTCCTCATCCTTTCTTGAGAGTGCATCTGCAACAAAATTTAGCTTCCATTTTTTGTAGATGATTTCAAAGTCACAACCCAACATATTTTTGAACCATTTTTGTTGCTCTTCTGAAGATAGTATTTTTTACAAAAAGTATTTAAGACTATCAAGATTAGTTTTTTACCTTGAAGTGTCTTCCCATTAGGTAGGGTCCCCATTTATTTAGTGCATGTACTATTTCCAACATTTCCTTCACATAAATAACTTTCTGTAAACACTTTCCTTTGATTGGATGGATTTCAAAAGAAATGGGTCTTCCTTCTTGCATTAAAACAACACCAATTCCATTTACTGGGGCATCACATTCCACAATAAAGGTTTTTGTGAATTCTGGTGTAGCTAAGTCCAGTGCTAGGCACATTTCCTCTTTAAGATGTTCAAATGCCTTAGTTGCTTCAAGAGTCCATGAAAATGCATAATTATTCAATAATGTTATTAGAGGTGCTGCTATTCTTCCATAATTCTTAAAAAACTTGCAATAATTCCTCGTTAACCCGAGAAATCCTCACAAGTTCTTTACGATTGTGGTGAATTTCCTTTCCTTAATGGCATTAATTTTGTTAGGGTGTACCTAAAAAATCTCCCAAGATACAATATTACCTAGATATTCCACCACTTTTACTCCGAATAAACATTTGGATGTTTTTTCATATAATTTTTTCTCCTCCAATAGTTTTAGCACCCTATTAACATGTTGAACATGATCCTTCCAAGACCTACTGTAGATTAGTATATCAACAAAAAATACTAACAAAAGTTTTCTAAGGAAGGGTTTGAAAATGGAATTCATCAACCCTTGAAATGCAGAAGGTGCATTGGTAAGGCTAAAAGGAATTACCAAAAATTCATAATGACCCTCATGTGTTTGAAATGTTGTTTTCAGAATATCTTCAGTCTTCATTCTAATTTGATGATATCCTGAACGAAGATCCAACTTGGTACAATAAATTTCTCCATGTAATTCATCCAATGATTCATCAATCACATGAATGGGAAATTTATCTTTAATAGTGAGCTTTTTGAGCTCTCTATAATCCAGACACATACACCATGATACATTCTTCTTGTGCGCCAATACTACTGGAGTAGAGAAATAACTTTGACTAGGTTGAATTATACCAACCTCTAAAATTTCTGCAACCATGCATTCAATTTCGCTCTTTTGGACATAAGGATATATGTAAGGCCTGATAATTGGATGAGCACTTCCTAGAATCAAATGAATAGCATGATCATGATCATGAATACGTGGGAGTCCTTTGAGAGTTTCAAACACCATAGAATGTATGTCTAAGACTTTTTAAAGATCTAGAGAAATAGATGTTTTGATGTTGGAACTTACAGTGAGCATAATTGTGAAATTACACCTCATTGTTATTTATATAGAATATTGGTCATGAAATTAGAGCGTATTATCTTTCTCAGCTTCCTTGCGATACCCCATAATTCAACTTCTTTTCCTTTTGAAAAAAATTTCAAGAAAATTTCTTGAAAATGGAAAGCTACCGTCCCCAAAGAGTGTAACCATTATACTCATAGTAAAACATAAGCACCTTCTGTTGGAATGGAATGAATTGGACTATTCAATACATATTCCCCCATGGTTAGCTTGATATTATGGCATTTTCTAGAGAAATTTATATTTCCTCCATTTTTAACCATCACTTGACACTCTGGTGCTGGGTATAGGAAGAAATTCAATTCCTTGGCTACCTTACAGTGAATAAAATTATTTTTACTACCCGAATCAATCAACACTATTAAATTTTTCTTCTTGATATTTCCTTCTCTATTGAGAGTTTTTGGAGTGGTAATTCCTGCCAGTGCATTATAGGATATGGTCAAACTCATTTCTTCTTTCTCTGGGGTTGGTTCCCGGTGTATATCCTCTTCTTTTGCAGTTTCTTGTTCATTTTCTTCCTCCTATTCACAATCTATGTAAAATAATTTATTCTCAGCACACTTATGACCCTTAAAGTATTTTCTATCATAACTATAGAAAAGCCCGTTTTCTCTTTTTTCTTCCAAATGTTGTGGTGTCAACCTTGTAGGTTGTGGAAGTCTAGGAGTAGCAACACTTCCATATTTATAGATGTGAGTGGTAGGCTTCCTTTTCGCCATAATTTTACTTTCAATTTTTCTTGCCAACCTAAATTCCTTCTCCAATGAATCGGGTTCCCAAAGGTGAACCTCATGTTTGTTGTTATCCTTTAAAGTCATTATGAATACATCAATCTAGTGTTCCTCTGGAATATCAGTTACCCTTATATTGAATTTTTGGAAGTCCTCAATGTGCTCCACCATTGAACCCTTTTGTTTGAGATTTATCAATTGGCTAAAGAAGGTGTTTCTCTTTGTATCCTCATAATGTGTTATCATTTCCACTGTAAAAATCAACAAAGTGACAATTTTTTTATGAGAGCAAAGCCATCGATACCATACAAATGTATTTTGTTCTAAATATAAAGTTGCAATGTGTACCTTTTGTGTGTTTTTCACATTATGGAAATAAAAATATTGCTCCATCTCTAGTATCCATGTTGCAGGATGCTTGTCATCAAAATGCCTCATATCGATCTTTGGAATATGGTGGATCTTCAATCCAACATTAGAGTTTATGAAATGACGATTAACATTTATTTTGTTCTCATCATGATTTTCATATACTAACTTTTGGCCATTAGGAATCATTTATTGTATCAACTTTTTCAAACCTTCCTTCAAACCTTCCATGTCTGCTTTTAGATCATTCTTCATGCCTTCCATGTTGTCTTTCATTTTTTCTTCTTTCTTAAGTTCCATGCCATCCATCTTACCTTCAATGCCATTCATATTAGCTTCCATGCCTTCTATGCCATTCTTCAAACCATCCATATTAGCTTCCATGCCTTTCTTCAAATCATCCATATTAGTCTCCATGCCTTTCTTCAAAACTTCTATTTCATTTTTTGTTACTCTTTGCGAGAGCGAAATTTGGTGCACTTGGTCTTGTAATTTTGATATATCATGTTGCACTTCTTCCTCTTCATGAGTCATAGTAGAGCATCATGAGGGATTAATGGGTGTTGAATTCTTTTTAAGGGCCATTCTAGAACCCAATACTGATATATATGCTTCAATATTCCCTTGGAATCACTTCAAACTGATCTTTCAAACAAGACTTATGCAATTTCGAAAAAAACATACACACCTTTTTCTTACTTTTGAGGAGATCAATATTGAAACTAATGTATCTCTGTAATTTCATATCCCCAAGGTTTATCATCAATTCTTTAATATCCCTCTGAATCTTCTTTCCAATGCCACAAGTCTGACCTAATTTGGATTCTTCAAGGAAAATTTATTCCCAATCTCCCACAATGACCTAATTATGGACTCATTTAGTAGAGAGAAGTTGTATGATGTTCCACGTGTCACTGTTTCCTCTTTCGGCTCTAAAATTGATAGATGGGAAAATAAATTCCATGTAATTTTGGCCACTTTTTACATAATTTCAATCAGATGCTCAGAGAGAGAGAGAGAGAGTTATGAAGATTTTCCCAAGGTTACCTCTTTGAGATGAAATTTGGGAGCTAGCAGAAATCGAAATTTCCACATTCATATCTTTGAAAATATTGCGAACCGAGCTCTGAAATGTTTACACGAAGTGCCTTAGGATTTCTTTGCAAATGGGTTTTTGTTTTAGCTTCTGAACCTTCGTAGAAAAAATTTTATAGCGAAAATTCTGCGATGACCCATTTGAAGCAGTGAAACCCTAGAATCGAAAGCTTTGATACCAAATGTTATGGAACTATCTCCAAAAATATAAGAAAAGAGAGATAAACACCTTATAAATAAGCCAGTTTGAGAGGGAAACCTCGTTCACATTACATAAATGAACAATTCTTGGATGATACAAATGACAAAACCTCCTTTCTATATATAGGAGTCCATGGGGTCATAATATAATCCTAACTGATCTAACAATAATAATGTAAGGGAATAAAAATAAAAATAGTGGGATTTTATGGGGCACAATAATAACAATATGGGGACTACAGGGGCACAAAAATAACAATAAGGGGGATAAAATAACAACATTAAGGGACTACACTATTAATATAGGGACCTAACATCATGATCCTTGGTGGCTGCCTATGTCTACCAAATTACCATCTGAGATTTCCAAGTTCGAAGGGAAGCTTGGGGAGAATCCATCCACCCACATCACTGCCTACCATTTATAGTTCTCATCTAGTTCATTAGTGGACGATTCTATTAAAATTTCCTGTTCTAAAGAATGTTAACCGGGGATGCTTACATTTGGTACATCGAGTTAGATGCTGCATCCTATGCTAATTTTTCCTCTCTAGCTTAAAATTTCCTGACACATTTCCAATTACGAACTCGGTATGATCTTGACTTTGGCCTTTTGATTGACTTCAAACAATATTATGACACAATCATTTATGATCATATTCATGGGCAGCATCATCCCAAGAGGTTGGTAAGAACCAAGTTACCCGATGAAATTATCCGTAAATGATTCATTAGATCACTCTAACAAAAAATGACCAAAGATGTGTCCATGTTTCGAGTTATTACTGAGGAGAAAGATATGTTAGCTGGCCAATAGTTGGATCTCATATATTCACAATCTAGTACGTTGTACAAATTTTTTCCTTATTCCCCTATGCCTTCCATTGACTCACCTAAAATTGTCCCTGAACCACATGTTAATGGTGTGATTAGGTCTATTTTCGATCCCATGAGCGAACTTGTTGCTCACCTTGGGAAATTAAATATAACATATCAAGCCTGAGCAAGTGCATTTGGATCTGCTAAAGCACCTCGTCCTAAGTATTCCATAAATTTTCTTGCGGTGAAGTCCTCTCAACCAAAGAAAAACTTTCAAAATGGAGGTAAAAATAACAAGAATAACAAGAAAAACAAACAACAAAATAAAACTTCCGAAGATTCTCAACCCCATCCTCAGAGTCGAGGAGGGGACACCAGTGCGCGTTGCTACAAATTCAAGTTCCCTTGTAAAATTTGTTAAGGAAATCATATCACTCATGAGTTTCCTCGAATGGATTAAGTTCATAGGCTTCTTTCACCACTGTCTTCTCAACAACTTGTTTTTTAAATGCATCCATTCCCTACAAAACCACAGACAAATGATTGCTAAAACTTATTAACCTCCACAAGGGGTAAATTAAGGGTCATCTTCCCATCCCCCTCACAGTTCATTTGTATTTATGTGCAAGGAAGATGTCAACGTGGCCACACGTGATAAGTATTATGATGCCCCTGAGTTGATTTCTCCTTTTAAGTACTCACCAGCTCCACCTAGTTCCACTGGAACGCTCACTTTAGATAATCCTATGGAACCTGTCTATCGCCCCCCCAAGAGTGTTTTACGTAATATGAAAAACAACCCTTTTTCCAAGGCTACTGACCATTATAGTATTGTTGAATATCTCTCCCATACACCTTGTGCCATGTATGCCTTGGAGGTTTTGCAAAGTTTCCCTCAACAGTGCAAAGCCTTATTGTCTACCATTGGTGGAGTTGACCTTTTTGACTCTGGTGTCATCACTTTCAATGCTGAGAAAGTTTCTACTCGTCTTTCCCATCAGATTGCTTTCGAAACTATTGTGCAGGTTTCCCAAAAGAATATCCATCGCACTATGGTAGATGAGGGATCTTCCACTTGTGTCATGTCCATATCTTGTTGGAAACCTGTTGGCACTCCAACTCTTGCAACGTCTAATACCACTATGCAAGCATTTTACGATCATAATTTCATTCCTAAGGGAGTCCTCCAACATTTTTCCATCGAGTCAGGGGTGAAAATGGTACATGTCAATGTTGAATTCGTCGACGCTCCTTAAGACTATAACCTGCTCCTTGGACGTAGTTGTTTTATGCCATGACCACAGTGGTCTCATCTATATTTCGTGTCCTTTGATTATGGACATAAAGGAGGATAAAGACATAAACTCCATCCCAATATGGACATAAAGGAGGATCAAGACATAAAATGCACCTTTTCTTATGTCTTGATCCTCCTCTATGTCCACGAGGTAGTTTTGTAAGTATGACTATGTTAGATTGTCCCTGGCTTGGTCAACCTTTCCGGATGGGGCAATTTTACTTCATTTTCCATGGATTTACACTGGTGAACCATATGGCCTCTTCTTCCCATAATTTTGTGTATAAGAACCCTTAGCCCGTGCCAGGCTGTGGGCACTTCTTAGCATGACTACTAGACTAAGTTGCACTTGTACATACTATACATAAGAGTGTGATTCTTTATCCCCTTTTTGGTTTGGTGTGTGATGCGAGTATTTATCATGCTTGATTTATGCCAAAAATATATATATTTTTTTATTTAAATTCAACAAAACCAAAATATAGGTCTTTTTTTTCCCTCGTCCATGATTATTTCTTTAAATATGTGATTTAACCATGGGTCTAGTATTTTTAGATGGTTTTTACATGACAACGTGGCATTTCTATTGCGACATCCATTTGACCTTAGGTGTGTTTCACTTGAACTGGCATATAGGGGTAGGTCATTTTTTCTGATTTCACATTTTTATTGTCAGCAATATTTTTATGCCTTAGATCCGACCCCTCCAAGTTGCGACTTTAGCCTCTTTCCTTTATGCATGTTGTCACTTGGTGGTAGATATTACCCATTCATGGACACTGTAGTTAGCACCTCCTTGCCAAATTGGTTTCCATGTAGTCATTTTTTATCACTCTCAGAATCCCTCCTTCAGACCCACCATGACTTCAAATTTGTGCCTCATGTCCTCTTCTTCATCATATTTTTGGCCATACACCAGGATTATTCCACACTCTATCCCTTGTGATTTCCACTTTTATTAGCTTCATTCTACAGTTTAAGCCTCAGTTTCTCTTATCCATCGTCATCACTTGCTTGGCCTACCATCCACACCCACTTGGTGTTTTACCATTTCTTGGAGGAACTGCAGTGATGAGCGGTCCCATTAGCAAGCATCGTGCCTGCCTTATTTCATGCGTAGTTCCACCATTAACGGAACTAGTTTCTACCATTTATACCACTCATTCCTCGAGGAGGAGTTTTCTTTAAGCTCTTTTCAGACTCCTTAACTTAGAAAATATTTCCTAGTGAACTTTTGTACTTCACCCTCATTAAAGTACCTGAAGTTTCGTCTACCTAGGATAAGTTTAAAATTTTTTTTGGACTGGGATAAAATAGTTATGGAAAAGGAATACCCTTGTCTATTGTGGCTAGGAGGTTCTCCCTTGTATAATTTTATCTCTTTTTCGGGCTTGGGGGACAAATTTAAGAAAAATGAACTTATAAAAAAGAAAAAGAGAAGGGAGGGAACATCTATCTTCATTTTTCATCCATTGGCAACATTAATTACGCCACCCTTGAACATAGAACCTGTCTGTCTCATTATCTTATAGTTAGGTTTTAGCTTGCCTAGGAGTCATACAATCTATATGAGTCTCTTTACTCCTCTAGTTGGTTACTCTTCCAGTCATATGGAGCGTGCCTCGATGCCTACTGTGTTGTTGAATGATATCACATGGTGCTCATTTATTCATGCTGTGAAGCCACTCTTCTATCATGTCGTTATGTGTTCAAGGGAAGTCTCAACCTATGTCGGCAATCTGCAGTAGCTTGTTGAATTTTTTTGAGTCGACCATCCCTATGTCAGTTGTACTTCATCACTTCATGACTTCATCCATACATCACATCATCCTGGTTTGTTCTATGTCAATTAATGGAGAATAAATTACGGCCCTCCTTCGAAGAATCTTCTCCCATCGACTTCAGCTCATTATCCAAGTGCTTGATCAAGGAAACTGTAGTACCTTGGAGCTTGCATACCTCAGTGGTAGGCTTCCTTGCGATTGACAGTGGTTTCACATCATTGGCTCCTGATTGGTAGATTTCATTGGTGTTATACATCATCTCATCTATTCACACTTAGTGGATTGTACTAGGTACCTTAGGGTCCATTTTCCTCATTGGTGGATTCCCTCGCGTATGTTACTGGTTTAGCTTATTGGCTGGTAATCAGGTGGTTTCTGCCATTGCTCGACTTCAACTCATTTATTCACATGAGCAGGTTCATATCTTCGAGGTTATGTCGAAGACCTTGGGTTAGGGATATCTCACTCTTATTCTACATCCTTCCCAGGTTGTGTTGGATTTATGTATCATTTATCTACTTTGAGGGCTATTTGCGACACTTCTCTTTCTCTCATGTGTCCGTAGTCCTACTGATGTATACTGTGAAATAGATCCATGATTGTATGTCTTAGTGGCTATGCTCTGTTCATTGAGTCACATGTATCCACTGTGTATGTCTGTTGTGGCCATGTTTTAGTCCTTTATATCATGGATCCAAAGTGTATGTTTGGCGGCCATGTTCAGTATCTTCTTATGACCGAGCATGGATATGCCCGACTCAGGGATGTTGTCAACACCGTTGAGACTGAAACTTCAGTTTTTTCTTATCCATGTTCTTGGTTATGTTTCCCCATTACTACTTTTACCTATGATTTTTTTATAATGTATTTCGTCCATCAGCCGCTCATTCTGACCTCTTACATTAGGGGGCATCTTTTACGATCTTATTTTTCTACCCATAGATCACTAACCCCTAGCCGTCACAATTAGATTTCATTTTCCTGACTTGGGGGGGGGGATTTTTCTTGTTTTACCCTTAGCCATGGGCTTTCAGGATTGTGCCCATGTCTAAGGGCCTCTAGCCATGACCTAGGTCTCTTGTGCCCATGGCCAAGGCCCTATTTTTCATCTTGTGTGCCTGTGGCAAAAGGAATCTTCCTAAATGACTCAGTCCCTAAGAGATCACTTCGATTATTCACTAATTCAAGCTAGCAAAGACTCATCCATCAGAATTTCCTCTAACTTCTTATCATCGTGAGCGTCCACATTCATCCTCCTGAGACCTATCATTTACCTATTTATAGTGGATCGTTTGAGAGGGCTCAGGCCAGTCTGGTGGGTGTTTATATATATTTGGAGAGTCATACTATTGTTGCGCTTAGATCTTGATCCTTTGTTTCTAAATCTGCAGTTAATTTTTGTTTCGTTTTCAAGTTTAATAGAAAAAATATTAATATTGACAATTTTGGGAGACTGTTCTTCTTCACCAAGAAAATTTTCTTCACTGTTGCAATCTGTTTCATAATCTGAATCCGAACTGTGTAGTTCGAATTCGTTTCTGAATTGCATGAAGTCTTCTATTTGTTTGTCTCTGTCGAACACTTGCCGATATTTTTTGTTAACAGGAATGGATGGTCTGAATTTTATCTGAGTTGTGCAGTCTGTGGTTTCATGTGGTGTTAAGCATGTTCTAGATGCAAAGGCTAAGTTATGGGCCATGATATTTCTTTTTCTTGGGACAAAAATTACCTAGTACTCCTCAAAAGTTTTTAAAAGATCCACGACATCATTTTGATATGCCCTAAGTCTTGGGTGGTTTGCGTTGTATTCCCCATTGACTTGCCTAATGATTAATTCAGAATCCCCATATGCTCTGATTCTTTTGGCTCCTAAATTTTTCAACAAACGTAAGACTAAAAACATGGATTCATATTCCGCTATGTTATTCGAACACTGGAAGTTTAATCTACATGAAATGCTTTCTGTGTTTTTTTTCTCAGTCTTACATATCTAGACACCTGCACCAACGTTGGTTCTAGTGCATGACCCGTCGAAGTTCATACTCCATAGAGGACTAGATTCGGGTTCATATGTTTGGTGTTTGTCCTCTTCAACTAAAGCGCTTTCGGGTTGTTGTGGAATATCAACATTTAGTTGTATTCATTTCAACTCCTCAGGTTTTTCACTGTGTTGAGGGTTTCTTTCTCGACTATCAAGGTTTGAAAGAAAATGACACATGACCTGTAGCTCAAGACCTTTGTTTGGCTTTCTAAAGTTTTCAAACACAACAAACTGTTTTGACACTTCTGCGTTGTGTTCTTCTTCCTCTCTATCGGCCAATAATTCTGTTAAAGTGACTTTTTCAGCAAAATTTTCATCGTTAAACAAGATAAAAGAATCAAGGCCTGTATTTACAGAGTACAGAGGAGAGTTTTGCGGTCTGTCTTGGCTTGTAACTGTGTATTGCATATGGGACTCCCTGTAAAGTCTTCTTGTCTGATTGAAAACAGGGATAGTCGCATAGGTCATGTCCATCTGCATAGTTCCTTGTAACTTAGCCCCCCAAGATCTTGATAATAGCATTCCATACTTTGGGGGCACATCAGCCACAACAATATCCATAACCAAGCATTTGGCTAGGATCTGTGCTAAGTTGACGCAGAGATATTTGATCAATCCTAAACATTTTACTCTGCTCGAGTCAAAGGAGTATAGGTCTTTATAAGGTCTGGTGATTTCTAGACCCAGGCTCTCCATCACAGCTTTAGGCATTAAATTATGAGAAGCCCTGGAATCATGCATAGCGTTGTGCAAAATCTTGTCATGAACATTTAAACTTACATAAAAGGGAGGAATAGGTCCCTCTTGATACTTACCTTCAATCTTTGAACCAAAAATAAGCTCTGGTTGGTCATCATTAAGATTGAATATGTCGTTATTACCCTCTATGTTTAAAGCCTTCAAAATTTGGGTCCTATATACATTCTGGGCAGCTAACTCGGTCAAGGGAACAGAGATTTTAATTTTGGAAATTTCCTGCTCCAAGCTAAAAGGTGTTTGATTCTTTGAGGTAATTGTCTCAGCCTTATTAGTTGCCACTCTATCAGCAACATTAGCTTGCTAATTTGTTCTATTTACATTTGAAAAAATTGTTTTCACAGGAGTACTAGCTGAAGTGTTAGTACTGCTAAGGTCTGCACTCTGTTTTGTAATGTTTTGAGTGCCTTTCTCTTTACTTTTATCAGAATTTACAGCTACTGTTTTGTCCTTCTGTTTGACAACTTTAGGCTTGTTTACAGAGCTGTTTTGTGAAGATTTGACAGAGGTTTTGGTGTTGGGAGTTTGTTGACTGGTTTTACTTCTAAGGTCATATTGCCTTTGAGATTCAATGATGACATTTTCCATGTCTTGATAATAGCTTTCATCATCATCTCCTTTGTCATCATAATGGGTGTAAATACCTTGTTTTATATCATAATGAATCTCAAAGTCATCATTATCTGCTCCCAACATGTTGATATCATCTTCCTTTGTTATTTCATCTATTTCCTCAACCTCAATTACATAGTTTTGATGAAAGGGAGGAGTGATCTGTTGATCATCTTCCCTAGGTCTATTTGGAGGTTGGTTCCTTCTAAAATTCTGATTCTGGTTTTGGTTTCTGTTTTAAGGAGTATTTCGGTTTTGACTTGCTTGTGCTCTCTCAAGAATTCTCATTTTCTTCATCATCTCCTCCATAATTTTTTCCATATTTGAGCTGGAAGTGGAAGGGGTAGATTCCTCTCTAAAGGACACTCTTTTATCGTTTTTCATTCTCACTCTCTTCTCCATTAAGCTAACTTCCACAGCAAGAGCTCCTTTTTGCATATCCTCAAGAGTTGCAGGATCTCTCTCTCTCAGCTGATAGGCCATCTCAGGGTCAAACCCTTCAGGAAACTTGTTTAGAGCCGAGCCTTGTGGAGGTTTTAGATATGGGGAAAGCGCATTATACACACTGTTAAATCTGGTGTAGTAAGCTTGAACACTTTCCCCAGTGTTTCTATGGAGGTTCTTGTAATTAGAAAGGACTTGGAGAGGATTCTTCTTCGCTTCCCATTTGTTTAAGAATGTCTAATGGAAGGCTTGGAGATCATTCATAATATGGGGGGTTAAGCCCTTAAACCATTTTCTTAATTCTCCCCCCAGACTCTGAGAAAATAATCTAAGCTTGACATAATCATCATCAATTTCATTTCTGTCAAAGTAGTCATTCATCTTATGCACATGTTGAGATGTAGTTGTAGCATTACTAGCATCATATTATGGAATTTTGGACGGATAGTCTTGTGGAAGATTAACTAATGGTACAGGAAGGACTAAGGGAGCATACCATGCTACCATGATATGTGGTGGAGGTGGATTTACAAGAGGTGGATTAAAAAAAGGAAAATTAGGTTGAAGTGGAGTGGTTTGGACAGTGGATGTAGGGTGAAGAGATGTGGATGGAACAGGGATAGATTACTGAGCTGATATTGGATGAGAGACACCTAAATTGGAAAGGAAGTGTGAATCAGGTGGTGTTGTTTCTCTACTACCAGGATGTTCACTTGTTTTAGGAGATGAAAGTGAAGACTGAGAATCTAGCTGATATAAATCACCAAGAGACCTAGTTCTAAATGGATTTATTAGATCTGCTTGTGATTGTTGTAGAGATGTAAGATTTTCAGGAACTGAATTAGCTCTCAAGGGTGATCTCAAAACAGTTGAAAAATTTATCTTAAGAGACTTCCTAAGGATACTTTCTGGGTTATAAACTATCTCAGGTCGATCAGGGTCAGGATAGGCTCTAGTATGAATCTTTCTAGGAGCCACTATGTTGCGTTTTTCAGACCCAAATAAACAAGAAAATTTCAACCAGATATGACAGTCTTTAAGAGGTCAACTAATATGTTTTACACAAAATTAATCCTACAGTCCTCTAACTGAGTTTAAATGATATTATAATGATAATGGTTCTTCCCAGTGGATTCTTAAGGTCTGTTGAGGATTGTGGAGTCGCCAAGTGGAATTTTTTAGCTTTTTTGGAGGTATAAGGTTTTATTTTCCACCACCATGTTTATTAAATTCCAATATAAAATATTTTTGGGTTTTCTGAGTTATTTTTTAGTTGTGTGGTTTCTAAGAGTGTCCTAAATCTGTTTCACAACTTAGCTATGGTTGTGAGACAAAGACAGTTCTACTGTTATGGCTAAGCTAGCTGATTTTTCAAGGTTAGATAAACTCTTATGAGAATCCTAGGGTCTGCCTAGTTTGTCACTGATTCAAACAAGTTTCATCATGATTACCGTGTGTTGGTAGTGCTTGAAAGACTGCTTTTAATCACTAAACAAAGTTTGTTGGCCAGAGATATTATGCCTAATGATTCAATCAGCTAATAGAAGAAATGTCATTCGAAAGAAAGGAATTACTGATATCTTATGATTATTTGAAATGAAAATCACTCAGACCTTGTCCCAAGCAGAGTCGCCAGAAATGTTAGCTCCCTGTAATCAACATGATTGGAAAAGTCCGATAGTAGGGAGAACACAGTTTCAACCACTTTGGGATTATAGGATCTAGCCCTCTTGAATCTGGAGAGGGATCTCGCCAATAAGTGCAAAGATGGATTTATATTTAAGGTTTTGGGTAATGATATTAGGCTAGTTATGAAGTCCTGAGGTTTTTTTTTTTGTTTTTGGATGGTTGAACATGATTATTATTTGAGTGGAAAGTCCTAAATGGAAAGAGTTTCGAAGGTGAGAAGTTGCAAGAAAATAGAAAAAGCTTTGGCCAAAAAGATGGATGTTTTGCTAGTTTTAGTCCATTGGGCTATGGAGTCATAATAGGATTTAATTGAAACAACCAGGTTCAAGAGTGGTCCATGGGGCAAGTCATCTATTTCTAAGGATCTCTTTAATGTTGATTTATGGAATGAAATGATACAACAAGTAGGGGGATTAAATAAATGAAGAATAAAGAGAAGCCCAAGATCTGGTAAGTACTTTGAAATTAGCCAGCTTTTGACATACACTTAAGAAAAACATAAAAGTAAACTAGGATGTAGTAAGTACTTTGAAACTAGCCAGCCTTTGATACACTTTCAATAGAAAAACATTTAAAACACAAGGGAAACACAGATGATAACAAAGAATGGTCTAAGATCTGGTAAGTACTTCGAAACTAGCCAGCTTTCAACACACTCTTAGGGAAACTTTCAGATAGTCTGTAGGGATAAAACTAGGATAGGGCTCACCATAACTTCCTTAGTTCATCTCCACTTAACATAAGCTGAAAATGACATTAAATAATAACAATTGGCCTAGATAGTAGGACGAGGTAATGCCAGCATTCTTAACTGTTAGAACTGAATTAAATCATTCCTAAAGAACACAAATTGGAAGAAAGAATTTAGATAAAGCTTATCAGTCAGAGAAAGGTACTGATATACAGTAAATCCTAACTCTATGCTTGCTGTTATTTATTAGAGAAGATGAACAAAGTGAAAACAAAAATTGAATAACGATTTACAATAAGCAAAACATCGTCGTCGACATTGACCAGGATCCCATAAATCAGCTTGTATTAATGCTTCAAACCAGTTACAGCTTTAAGTCCAGTGTTTCAAGTTAGCAATCACCTTCACTTCTCAGCCTAACTATTATATCACAAGCAGAGCTTCAAGAGCCTTTGAACACTATTTACAGTCAGAAGTTTTGAGCATGAGTATATTTCAAAGTTCTGCAACCAACATTTTCTCATCTTCTACAGAAGTATTTATAGAAGGAATGAGGAGGTGGGATCTGATAAAAGATCTCCTGGGTCAATTAATACAGAGTTTAATGCTTCTCAGACTTTGAGGGGCTCAATGGAGAAGTTTACAAATGTTTTCACTGTATTAATTATTTTACATTTAATATTAAGCTCGGTGGGAGCTTTTGTTGACTTTATGGCTCTGTTTCAGGATGTAATAACTCTACTGATATTTTCTGCATTAACTTCCTTTAGCATAATTAACTATTTGGCTACGTTGAGGCAAATTTTTGATTTCTAATCAATAGCTTCAACCTTTGTTTGAATGCTTTGAGGCTACAGGTGGCAATGGGTAGCTGAGAGGAATCAATTGGTCTCTGTTGTGGTGGTGGAGGCTTTTCTGTCTGATGATCTTTTGATTTTTATTTAATCCCTATTTTAATTTGGAGGATTAAGCTTTTGATAAACAATCTTAGCCGTAATCCCCCAAAACTATCTTCAATCCTCTGTTCTGTCGTGGTAGGTCTTCAACACTGATACTCTTTTGTTTGATTTAATTTTCTGTGTCTTGTTAATGTGCAGGGCCGCACAGGGTTCATATGGCATCAATGCCCATGAAGCATCGATGAAACGTGAGTTTGAACCCCATGGAATGATCTTCCTGTATGCACAAAGGCGTGAGGGATCATCATCCCCAGCCTTTTTTTTTCCTTTAATATAATGGAAAAAACCATAGAAACTTGCATAAAACAATAAACATAAATAAATCCTGATTTTAGGTGGTAAAACTTCTTAGGAGGTTGAGGGGAGGAGCATGGCCATTGGATGGAATCATCCAACGGTGGAGATCAAAGGGAGACTGTTTGGAAAGAATAATGGTGTCAATTAATTCAGAGCCGTTGACTGCACAGAGATCAACGGTCGGGATTGGCTGTGATTGAATCAGTGTGAAGGAGTCACATTGTTTGGAAAATAGAAGAAATGCAAAGAAATGGGGTTAAAACCTTTATTTCAAGAGAAATGTGATAAAAAATAGAGATGGGGGTTCGGGATGATCGTGGGCCGTTGGATGAGATCAGCCCACGAGATCAACGACGGAGATCTTCGTTAAAAAAAACCTTTTGGTAGAGGCGGAGGGCGATAGTGTAAGGCTAGATAAAATCTGGGCTGTTGATCTGCAGAGATCAACGGTGGAAGGCGCACGCGATAAAACACAATGTAAAAAAGGGAAAGTGGTTTCGGGAGGTAAAACCACTATTTTCATGGAAGAAAAAGGCGGGGAGGCAGTTTTGCCTGTTTGAACATGAGATGCATTCCCGCCCGATACGTGGCTTTTCAAAATCACCAATATCGCGCAGCCCTTGGGAAAATAGCCTTCGCACTAAAAGCTACGCGATATGAAATGTGGGCCGTTAGATCTGGGGCCTCAGATCTGATGGTGGAGAATGAGCGTGATATGGAATAGATGCACATGCAGATAGTGGGGAGGGCGGATTTATTATGGGCCATTCGATTAGGGTATCAACGGTGGAGATGAAATTTGGGTTTCAAAACAAAAATATACAGGCGGAGAAAGGTTGAAGTAGGACCATGATTTGCAGAGATCAATGGCTAGGATTGGCCGAAAGACATTATGAGTGGGGTTGCGTATTTTTAACCAAATTCAGGAAATGCGATCTGGACCGTTCGATCTGGACACGTGTACGGTCTATATGCAATCGGAGGTATTCGATCGGCGGGGGGAAGAATTTTCACAGCGCCGATGCGATCGAGCGCTGACCGTCGATCTGTAGATCAGATCGACGGTGGGAAATAAATTAGAGGGGTTCAGAGATGGGGAAAGGTTAATAATCAGAGCGAATGTGGGCTGTTAGATCTGGGAAGGTGGGGAGGAGATCAATGGCCCTAGATTGATCGGAGGAAGTTAATCGGAAAGGGAAATAAAATGCGCTTGATGAAAAATTTGCGATGTGATGTAGCGCGGGCCATTTGATTGGCTCAAGATCAACAACAGAGAATATCTTAAACATAAAAAAGGTGGAAAACCTTATAATACATGAAAACCCAAAGTTTTTATAAAAATAAAAGGTTTCATGGTTGGGGAAGGATATATATATGATATGGCTTGGCACCTGTCTGCGGGGCCAGTGGTTTATATGAAGTGCGATAGGCCCAGGGCTTATACCTATAAGGGCCAATCACATCGGAAAGTTAGGCTTGGTCTTTCAATCTACCCATTTACATTAAAAAACATTATATGGGCGTGTTTAGACCAAACTTAGGAAAAAGTGGGTTTATGAACTTTACAAAGGAAAATATCAATCGGGAATGGATTATTACAATGTTTTAGCGCCCGATTGCGGGGACAGGGGTTATATGGAGCAATAATATGATCGGGGGTTATGCAATAAAGGGCCAATCACAATCAGAGTTCTCAACTCGACAAAAGACTTGTGTGCACGGATTTTTTCCGATGTGATAAGCGCCAAAAGGGCTTAGCGTTTGGTTCTAGTGCACGAGCACATGTGGGGAAGTGGTTAGGACTTAGCCCAAAGTGGCTTGAGTCTTCAATACAAAAAGGTGTGTTTTTGTTATTTTTTCAGAATTTTTTGATGGATTTGGGGGTTTCGGCAGAGTTCAAAAAGGAGTTTTAAACTCTGTGATGTGGATTTTATGAAGGAAAAAAGTGGAATGGATGAAAAAATAGAGGAAAACAGTGGGGGAAAAAGGGAATAAAATGAAGGTTAGTTTTGAGGTGGGGGAGGGGAAAAGTGGTGTTTGCAGCAGTATTATCTTCATGGAAAACAACAGAATTTCTGAGACGGAAAAGGAAACAGCAGTGAAGATTGAATCGAGGGTATGATGTCTTCATGAGTCTTCAAGAGATAACACTTTTTTGCAATAAAACTTGTTCCTTGAAGGCTCCAAAAATGTTTTAGCCACCATTTGATATGAAAAATTTTACTGGTGGCTAACAGGTACATACACCCCAAAATTCTCCTATGAAGCACAAATATGAGACCTCAGAAATGACTCTATTTTGCAACTTATATATATATATATATATATATATATATATATATATATATATATATATATATATATATATATATATATATATATATTGGTCATGAAATCCATACTTATCGAGCATTGGAGCTAAAGCAGGATCACACAATGGATTCATACAGGGTACAAGAAGGGCAATATGGTATGGTGCATAACTACCAACAAGGTGGAGGTCAAGGCATGATGGGTGGAGGAATTGGAGGGACTATATGAGGACATGGAGCATTTGGATGAGGAAGGGGACCAATAATTTTCTATAATTTTGGGTATCTAAGAAATATTACTAGAGATTGTCCTAATCCATGTTCAAAACTCACATATTGTAGGGATTTAGAGAATGCGACAAAGGATTTGCCTCAATTGATCGAAAAAATTTAGGAGAAGAAGGGGAAAAAACTACAGGAGGCTACTGCAGAACTACGCCAAGATCGATTTCATGGGGATGTGGTTACGTGAGGAGGCACTCAGATCGAGATGGATGCTAACAAGCAGAGAAATAATAATCAACAGTGGGGGAGGAAGGTTACAAAATCTTTGCCAAATTTTGACCCTCAAAAGGAGAAATCTATCTATAAGGGTGCACATAAGGAGTTGGTTACGTCACAATGGAACGTTTCAAAAGAAACTCTAGTATATGATATTCCCAAGTTTATGACAGGAGTGTTGTTGAAAGTACTGCAATTGGAGATAATTCTCTTAAATAATTTTTGAAGAGTTGTTTGGAATTGATGAAAAATAATTATGCCTTATAGAAGCTTGACTCGATTATCGAATAATGAATCAAGGAGCTAAAGGTTGTAGTAGCCCTTACCCTAGGATGCACAGTTAATTAGGATGCAAAAAAGAATAGAACAAGTTGGGAATTGAGGTTTGGTGCACAAATATGCGCTTATGATATGGATTATATTATTCTCGACTTGGGATCACATGTGAATATCTTGTTGAAGAAGACATGGGAGATGATGGGGATACGTAAGTTGACATGGTCCCCTATCCAATTGAGGTGGGAAAACCAATTTGACAGTTGTAGAAGTGGATATTGATGAGGTCAAGAGTGTTGCAGACTTTGAAGTGATCGAGATTGTAAATGATACTGAACCCTATCCAACAATATTTGGCATTGATTTGGCCTTTGAAAATTAATTAATCATTAATTTGAAGGGAAGGAAAATGATTTATGAGTTAAACAATGTTTGAGTGATTGTGTCATTAGATACTAGTGAAGGAGACATGTATGTGGAGCCTGTTTAAGAGGAATTGAATGTAGAGATATTATACAATATATATAGGGAGGATTATGTCAACCCAAAAATAGATGGTGTACTCAGCTGGCACATCAATAGTTCTTATGCTTTAGATTCTGAGGAAGGACTGGATAATTCACACAATTGACTAGATGAAGTCTCTACTAGGAGCTATGCACATGTTACTCATGTAGTGTGATGGATTAGGACTAAGCTGTAGGATCCACCCAGGTATGATGGTTTGCACGCTATTGGGTCTATTTTCCAAAAAGTTGAGTATAAGGTGCCTAATTAATTAAGGTCACTAGCATTAGATGTCGCTTTAAGATAAACTCATGTGAAATTGTGGGCTACACATAAACCTATCATAGATACCCGGTCTAAGTGTAAATAGTTTTTGTGCGTTCAGTTTGAGTCTAACTCTGAGGTTAGGGGAGTTATGTATACTAGGTTGGATTGTTAGGAAACCCATATGAAGAAATTTGTTGCAACATCGAATGGAAGGAAGATACTGTAGGAAGAATGGGTCCATAAATTTGTACATACCTTAGATATTATACAAACGAACTCAAAATTCATAACTAGAAGTGTGCCAAGGTATTGCAAAATGGGAGGAGCTAACTCAGAGTTTCAAGTTCACATGCTATTCACAACCGAGAATTATGTGTTGGATCCAACACTTAAGGTGTTGAAGAAGAATATTTTTTCATCAAAATTCTGACCTATACATATGACAACACACTTGTGTCCATATCATAAACATTTATATTAAGTAAAAGAATTCATGGAGTGTTAGAATGTTAATGAAGACATTGATGGTGATGAGGACCCAAGGGACCTACATATTCCATAGACTGAAGTTGAACAAAGTGTATCCAGATCTAAGCTAGAGATAAAGGATTACTCAAATCCTATTAAAAAGAAGAAGGTAAATATTCTAGTGAAAATAACCCAAATATGGATTTGATAGGGGATTATTAGGATGATGAGACAATGGAGAAGATAGAAGATCTATTGAGACAATATCAAGATTTATTTCAAAACAAATTTGTGGAGATGAAATGCATAATAGGTGAACTAGGAAATATGAATATTCCATTAAATATGGATGTGAGTTCTGTCAAGCAGAGACACTAAGGACTAATTCCAATTTATAGGAAAAAGGTATAACAAGAATGAGACTGGATGCTAGAGGCAAGGATCATTGAATCAATTGAGGAGTCAGACTGGATCGATCCTATCATGGTGAAAAATAAGATAATGAGATATATTCAAATATGTGTTTATTTGAGAAGACTCAATGATGATTGTGTGCATGATCCATTTCCTATCCCATTCACTTATGAAGTTCTTCATAATGTTGGTGGTTGGGAGGCGTATCCTTTTACTGATATATTTTCTAGCTATCACCATTTTTAGTTTGACAAGGAGGGTAATTATAAAACTACTTTTTCTATTGAGTGGGGCTATTATCAATACAAAATGATGCTATTTGGTCTGAAGAATGTTCCAAAAAAAATTTCCCTGATCGCCGTAGCAACATTCAAGGAGTTTATATATAAATTCTTGGAGGTGTACCTAGATGACTGAATTTTAAGTTTGTTAAAGAAGCACATATAGGTACTATAGTTGATGCTAGATAAGTGTCATTGGTTGAAAATTTATTTGAATTTAAAGAAGTGAATTTTCTATTCTTCCTTTGACATTTTATTGGGTCACATTGTGTGTAAGAAAGGGTTTTGGTGGACACTACTAAAATTGTGATTATTGTGGATCTACCTCCTTACACTTTTATGTGGCAGTTATGATCCATTTTGGGTCATACTGGTTATTTTAGGAAATTCATTGAGTGGAATGCTCACAAATACTTGCCCATGGAAATAATATTGAAGAAAGAGGTACCCTTTCATTGGAAAAAATAATATTAGTATGCACTTGATACTTTGAAGGAGAAGATTGTTAGCACCCAAATTTTCATTGTTCCAGGCATGTCAAAGGAATTTCATGTGCATGTAGATGATTCATATATTTCTCTAGGAGTTATTTTAGCAAAACCAGGTTAAGGATACTTGGATCACTCAATTTACTTTAAAAATAGGAAGTTATCAAATGTAGAGCATAACTATACTACTATGGATAACAAATGATTCACAATGGTTTATGTGTTTCAAAAGTATCAACATTATCTGTTAGGGAATAAATTCAAGTTATACATATATCATTCAACGTTGATATACCTGGTGAATAAGCCTATGTTGGGGGTCACATCTATAGGTGGTTATTATTGTTTCAGGAATATAATTTTGAGGTGGTATTAAAGTATGGGTAGTTAAATGCAGGCCCAAGTCACTTATCCAAAATCACCATAGCAGAATACGCCAAAGATCTAGATGAAAATTTAACCAATGCACAATTGTTCTCAATTACAATGGTTGATGGATAATTTTCTTAAATTTCTCAATTCCTTAGTAGTGGGGTTGCTCCAACCGAGTACAATGTTCCATAGAAGATACAATTGGTTTTCAAGTATGAATAATATCAACTCATCGCAAGTTTCTTTTATAAGATAGGTGCTAAGTGGATTATGCACATGTGTGTACTACAGCATGAGCGACCGATGATATTGACAGAGGTGCAAAAAGGAGTTGTAGAAGGACATTACATAGAGATAGTTTTTGCACAAAATATTATATTCATAGTTTTTTGGTGGCCAACTTTACATGTTGATGCAAAGGATTTTTGTAGAAGTTGTGATGTTTGTAAGAGGGTAGGAAAGTATTATAAGAGAGATGATATGCCCTTAGCTTTGAAGATTAAAATTCAAAATTTTGATATATAGGTGATAGAATTTATGGGTCCTATTACTCCACCAACAAAGAGATCCAGTGCAAGATATATAATTACTACAATAGATTATTTGACTATATGGGTTGAAGAATCACTAGTGAGGAATTGTAGCACACTTTTTTTGTTAAAGAATGTGGTGAGTATATTTGGTTGTCCTAGAATATTAATGAATAAATAGGGTATACATTTCTTAAATAGGACCATTGCGACATTGACCCAATAGTTGAAGATTTATCACCAAAAGAGTACACCATATCATCCTAAAGCTAATGGTATAGTGGAGGATTTTAATAAAATCCTGGAGAATTATCTAAAAAATGTTTGTAATGAAAATAGAGATGACTATGACCTTAGAATACCCATAGTACTTTGGTACTATAAGAAAACTCATAAATCATTGACTGAGAAGACACCATTTAGATTGGTGTATGGGGAGGAAGTTGTGATGCCAATGGATCTTCTAGTACCTAGTCTGTGCGGAGCTACTTTTACACATATGACTAAGTATAATGCCCTGGAGTGTAGGCTTGAGGAGTTACTACATCTAGAATCAGATCAGGTGCTTATAGGTTTTCATCAAAATGTGTAGAAGGCCTAAGATAAATCTTGACATCATCATTGTATCAAGCAAAAATAATTTCAACTGAGTGGCATAGTTTTACTTTATGAAAAAACGTTTTTGAAGCACATAAGGAAGCTTCAAACACATTGGATTGGCCCATATATGATCAAGGTTGTAAAAAATGTTGGAACCATGCAAATAGACTCAGTTTAATGTTGAAACCTTAAAAGGATATGTAAACGGGAGTCGGCTGAAACTGTAGCAGGATAGCCAGTCTTCCATGCCACATTGAGTAGGAATATTTCAAACTTAATTTGTGTCTATAAATAAAATGATAGGAGTGTTAAATTTTATTTTTGTTTCAGAATAGAAAAAATTATTAGTGTTATCCTTGATAACAACTAGATTTTTCTAGGTTGGTCTTAGGTAAGTTAGGTTGGGTCATTTGGATGAAAATAAGGTCATGAAGTTCATTAAATTTAAAAAATTGTACATAGTTTAAGGGGTCTTAATAGTCATTAGTCATGCAATAAAGGTCCTATCAAGGTAAATTCAAAAAAAAATATGATTGCATGGGTAATAAAGGTCATTATGTGACACTTGGAAATTTTTTCTGAATTTCACAGTGTAGTTAGTGTAAAACAGTCTAATTTCGCTACAAAAGTGCCAAACAGTTACGTAGCGAATTTTCCCTCTCGAGTACTGGAAATGCTACGAAATCTGTTTTTTTCCTAACGATGGGAAAGGTTATCTTGTCAAGATTTCATTGGTTAGTGCACACTTAGTCATCATGGTACCATTCTATTATGTCTCATCATATGTCATGTGCATGCGTGGTAATCATTATTCCTCACATCATTTCGTTTTTCCCACTCATTTCCTCTTTCCTAATTTAGTATGATCCATAATTAGAAAAGAAACACCTCACCTTCATCCTTGTAAGATATTTAAACACTTTTTCCAATAGTATATATTCTTAAATTCTACCCTGTAGCTGATTAGGCTAAGTGTTATATGTGTCAGGAGAGTTTCTTGTTGTCTCAAAAGAATTCTGCAGGTGTCAAAGAAGGAGCTGATTAGCGTTGTGTTTGAAATTATGGATTCAAATAAAAGGCCAAAAAAGGGTGGCACTGTGGTCAGATATGAGCCCATGGATATGAGGTTAATTGCAAAAGAGCCCAACTTCTCACAAGCTTTTTCCAATGCATATTGCATGCGTTTTTGCTAGAAACTGCAAGGGTATCATGCACAAGTGTCTAAAGATTTTTCCATAAATTTCATTGGTACAGGTTCTGTTAGTGTTAGTATGTTTAGACTATCACCAATGATCAAATATTCTCTTACAAGGTCTTTTTAGGTTCTCAAGTCAACTTTTTGTCATTTCATTAGGTCTTTAAATAAAACTTTGGTCACTAGTTAGTGTGTCTAGGGTTATTTCCACTCCTTTAAAATAATTTCACATGTCGGTTCTTGTCATCACTAAATTGAGTGTACCAAAATTTAAATATCATCATCATCACTTCATTCAACATCATCATGGTTTTCATTCGTCACAGTTTCACCATTAGGTGATTAGGGTTAACGTCACCAAAATTTGTCATTCTATGCATAAATACGGAAATTCAGGAGTGGGAATAGGTAAAGTTGTTCAATGAAATTTGGTTTCAAAATGTAATTTATGTTTCAATTATGTAATAATTTTCAAAGTTATAAAACTGCAATTTCAAGTTCCAAAGCTAGAAGGTTCCAAAAGAAAATAGAAAATCATGAGGTGGGCCACCCTACCTCTTTGAAGAAAATGACTCCAAACAAACCTATAAAAGCTAAATTCATTCATTTTTCTCATTAATATCATTTTCAAAGAGCTCTCTTCGGTCAAAAATCTCTTCATTATCAGTTCCATGGTCATAGCACACGTCAAAGTTTGATGCAAAGGCAACCAGCTATGTTTCCTAGCCTCCACACTGTGTTTTCCCCTCCTACATTGCGTTTTCCTTCGAGAGGAAAAAATACAAGTTCTAAATGTTTTAAAACCAATTTAAAAGGTTCCTAATCCTTCTACAAGTAAGTAATGCCTCTTTAATCCTCCCTATTAGTTGAGCTTTCTTGTTTTCATGGTGTAATTCCTCCAAAGAGCCCCACGTTGTGTTTTGTGGGAGAGCTCTTCTTTGCAAATTTTTAAGTCAAATAAACCCTTCCAATAGTAATTTTCCCTTTCCCCACATCCACATACACTCCCTAAAGCCATCAAAACCCCTCACTTTCACTCCTTAAGCTTCTAATCTAAAACCTATCCCCTACACCACACCACTATCCCTATACTACGTTTTTTGCAGCCTTCTAGACCTAGACCTGTAATAAAATTCCCTATGTATACTCCTACCTTAATTACCTCAAATTCCACTTCCTAAACCTTCCAAAAACCCTGTTATCACTCTGTAATTTCTCAAGGCTAAAGAAATAAATCACTGAGGTAACTATCAACCAATTTTGGAGATTAGGATCTAGCCTTCCTAATGCTCAGAGAGGGTTCTCTCTTAATGATTTAACTTTGTTGTTTAATTGATTTTAGGATAGTTATGTATGAATGATTTGTTTTGATTTTGATTTGTTGGTGGAATTACTGTTTTAGATGGATATGTGGCTTTTTATTTTCCATTGGGTTATGGAGTCAATATATCAAGAAAACATAACAGATTCAAGTTCTAAAGGAAGTGTTATAGGGCAATATAACTGAGCAAAATCAGATCTTAAAGGCTGACTGGTGAAGTGGTTTTCAATCAGGATCATGGAGGAATTAAGGATTCCTTAAACCAAATAATGAAGGAAGGTGAAGGAGGTCAATCGAGATCAGAGAGCAGTCAAGGATTCTCTAAACTAGATATCAAAAGAAAACATGAAAATGAATAATAATTCAAAACAGAGTGTATTTAAACAAGTTCTGCAATAAAATTCCTATTATAACATTAAAATTTAGAAAACATGCAAGTTTATGGAATACTTAAAGAAAAGAACAAGACCAATTGAAATATACTTCACTGAAGTAGCTTAACACATGTATCTTGTAAAGAAATGCCTTTATTACTTGTCCTGTCTGTCAACTTGGAAAAAGGTACAATAAATCCTCAGGTAGTAGATCAATTTAACTATAGAAATATTCAAGAAACCACACTCAATACTTCGAATTGATGAAGTATTTATAAAACTTGTTATTTGTTATTTGTTGATTCTCTGATCGTTGTTATTTGTTTGTTTCTGTTTCACGTTGTATTCTTTCATTTATCTGATTTCATCTGTCTGTTCCATCTCTTATGTAAATCACACTAAATCTCTTGTGTTTCATGTGTTCCTTAGAAAAAATAGATTTTACTAAAAATACATATGTAAAATACAAAATTTTTCTTGGAGAGTAATTTGTATGAATTTTTGTTGTTGCTGGTGTACATGTTTTTTTTTATCTCTATTTAACTATTACTATCTCTATGTAAATTGTCTCTTCCTGCTATGTTTCTGGTTTAACATGGTTTTATTTATGTACATGAAACTTCTGCTGAGTAAAGCCTTTGAATTCATATCCCGAGAGTAAGGAGTAAACAAGTTTTGGAAGTAGTATCAAAACTGTTTGTACAATCTCCTAGTCTTGCTAATTACCTACAAAATAAAACAATTGTTAATGAAAACACAGGCATGTAGGGAGGTGAGCAATGACTTCATTGAACTAGGAGGTATGTGGAAAGATTCCGGACTATGGATGGTCTCAATTCTGGTTGGAAACGACTTTTTCAGTTTCACAGTTCAGATTCATAATTCAAAGAGAGATAGGAAAATAACGATAAAGTAGGGTTATGAAGCTTAAACGGTTTATCACAGTGTTTTACAGCACAATGTAGGAGTAAACATGTGGTTTATCGCACAATGGAAGGGGTTTGTGGTTTATCGCACACATAAAGGGTGGTTTGGCGGTTTTTAGGATGGGGGTGCGATAAGATCTATTGGTGCCGCATGGCAGGGGGGGTGGATAAAACCACCCATTTCGTACCCAACCTCGGTGTTAATTATAGATCATCAGGGGGATGCAAAACTCTTTGTAGACCATTAGATCTGAAAATGGTGATTAGACGACTGTCAGAGTTTTGAATTTTCAAATGAAGTGGGGTCAGGAAATTTATTTAAGCAGAGGCTTAAAGGAAAGTGGGGTCGGGGTAAAGGTTAAGAGAAGGGATAAATAATATAAAGTGGGTCAGGATTTAATACATGCGGGGGTTTTTTATATAAAGGGGTTTGGTAAATATATAAAGCGAGAAGTTAAATGGAATAAATGGGGTTGGTAAAATATATAAACTATATGCTAAAATAAGGGAAGTTGAGAAATATGACAGTGGGATGTGAGAAATACATTTAGAAGGGGGTTTAAAATTATATAGGGGAGGGGTTAAATGAAGTGGGACCCGATATAATATTAAATGCGCTAAACTATGTAAAAGTGGGTTTGGTTGTTTTATTTGAATAATGCAGAGTTAGTAAAGGGGAAGCGGGTTTTAATAATGGAAATGGGTTTTAAGCTAGGGAAAGGGGTTTTAGGAAGGGAAAGGGTTAGAATAAAGGGAAAGGGATTTTACAAGGGGAAATGACTTCCAAGAGTGGAAATAGGGTTTTTAGCAAGGGGAATGTGTTTTAAGGACATTACTGATATGAGATGAACCAATTGATGCTTTTCATTACTTGTGAAAGTAATCTACCTACTCTTTATTTACCCTAACATTTTTACTTCCTTTATTGGGTGCATTTGAGCTTGCTGATCCTTTTATTTTATTTTGACAAACAAACTAACCTATTTCTAACCTTATAACTTCCAATGGCTCAGATTAAACTTAGGAGCTCATTTTTATTCTCTACCTAACTACTGATCTGCCAATATTAAATAGTTTGGCCAGATATTTTTTCACTAACTATCATGACATGAAATTAAAAGAATTAATGAATCATGATTAAAATGTATGATCATCATGAATTGTGCCATTTTGGACAAGCTACACACAAATTTTGTTTGCAAAAATAAAATAAACTAAATTAGTGGCATTTGAATGTGCAATAGTTTTAAGATTTTTGTTTCTTTTTGTGGGGTTCATACTTTATAATATTTTTTGATCTTTTTTATTTTGGCCCTTTGATTATTATTTTAGGACATATCCTCTTTTCATTTTTTAATATGGGAAAATTTTTTCCAAAAGCAAAAGTATGTACAATATAACAAGATTAAAAATAGCCAATTCAAAATTATGATCCCTATTATTATAGGACCCTAATAGTGGCTCCACTTGGGGATGGCATCTCCTTGTGAGATGTCAAGAACACCATCGACTAGTGACTTGATCCATTGGGCCAATCCCAAGCCTACGCATGCTTTGTTACATAATCTATGTGACTGAAATATGAAACTGAAATCACAACCTTTTCTGCAAACTGAAATCGGACACATGCTGAATTTAAATCTGATCTGAAATAAACTTGCTGCTGAAATCAAAATCCAATAATACTGAAATTATACCTACTTAATATAATCAGTTGTACAACTGCTGATTAGGTAAAATGAAACAACCAAGGCAACCATTCAATAATTATATACATTGATAGAGTTTGCTGCATTCACTTGTTTGTGATCAAAACTGAAGTTCTACAACCCAATAGAAACTTGTCAACAAATATGAGTTTGATAAGAAAATATTTAATTTCCTTTGTTGAATCTAGAAACTGTTCAAAAGGATCTTCCAAGGCATATGCACTAATGTTCAACTGATCCAAGAAATTTTACATCTGTTCTAGATGGCCTCCATGCCATGAAACTAAATAGTTATTTTTACCTTTATTTCCCTGCAAAATTAACCTATGATTGTTGTGAGATAATCACAGATTTTTAGATAAGCTTTGTGATGATGTTAAAAAGAGAATCCATACAGGTGAAAAAGATTTTTGAAAAGAGGAATAACCTGTTTCTGATTTTTTTTAATAACCCAACATTTCGGACTTGCTAAGTGAGTCCATCATCAGGGGTAGGCATCAAACGTTCTTTGAAATGTTGAGAGAAATAGAGCAAGAGAATGGAAGAATAAATAGTGACTTAAAAAGGAGTTTTATAAAGTTCAGTTTGAATGATGGTTTCAGTTTAATCCAAATTTTAATTTATTTAAATTATAATTTAATTGAAATTAAGAGAAATTATGTAATTTATTTTATGGAAATATGACAATGTTAAAATTAATATATATAATTAATAAACTATTGATTTTAATTTGTTTATTATAATTTAATTTAATTAAACTAATTTATATCATTAAATAATTTACTATTTTCTTTTATTATAATTTAATTTAATTTTGTTTTAAATTATTCATCAATTAATCTATTCTTTAGTTTTAATTTAATTAACTTCTTTATTTATAGTTTGTGATGATATTTCTACTAATGGAAATGTCTATCTGACGATCATCTTGATTCTGAAGCTCATAGTTAGTTAATGGAGAAATATTTTGATTGCATTCATCATCCAACACATCAGCTATTGGATCATGAAAAACTTGGAAGGATTGTTGCAAACTATTACATATCGGTTTCAATGGGACTTCATAGATTTCTAAAGGCTTCTCATCCTTTGCTTTAGAGATATTATAAAAAATTTCCTTTAAAAACTGAAATGATTCAAAACATAGTCGTATAGAACTTTCCTGTGTAATTTGATCATGTATTTCAATGTAATTTGATAACTGTAATTGTGAAATTGAAGAATCCCGATCAAGAGTTTCATTGTCTTCTTTGTTGTCAATAACAATACCTAAATACTGTTGATTTTTTATTGCATTAAAGTTGTTTCTGATGAATTTAAATGAAGAAAAACAAAGAGGCAAAGGTCCTTCACTTATTTTTATATTTTCTGCTCTTTCTTATTCACTCCCATAATTGATAAGTATTGGTTGATCACTGTATTCGAGTTGTTGAAACTGAATTTTCTCATCCCACAAACTAGCTACTGATCGCTCTGTAAAGTTAGCTTGAATTTGGAGAACATAATTATCATCATACTAATAATACTTAGGAAAATCATTAAAATAAGATATGTCATCAAAAATATACATTAGATCAACAAATTTCTCCTCCACATATTGATCTATAAGTCCATTTTCTCATCTATGGTAGTTGGGATTAGCAGGAAAGTGTTTATGGCCAACAACCTCTTCTTTTTCTATAATAAGTGGGTCATGGTGATCTTGAGTGAAAATCCATCTTTCATGGGGATGTTTTGTATCCTTTCCTCTATTTTACTTACAAAAATGTCAAGTTTCACTTCTGAAGATGTCAGGGGCTCTGTAATGTTGTTCTTCTCTTCTTTTGCTTTCAACTTTTCCCTTCTAATTTTCAAATTAACTTCTACATCTACTGCAATGTTCTGTATCTGTTCAAGTGCCTTTGAATTTCTTTCTCTTAGTTGAAACTCTATTTATGGATCAAAGGCCTTTGGATAATGCAAGAGAGCTGAATCAGAAAAAGGTCTTATATTTGCTGGCATTGAATAATAAAATTGATTAAATCTATCAAAAAATCATTGTATTGTCTCGTTTGGCTATCTTTTCAACTGATTATATTCTTCTATGATAATAAAAATATTGACTTTAATTATCCATCTATCAAGGAACAATTTGAAAAATTGTTCGAAATTTGAGATGCTTTCAATAAGAAGATTCTTGAACCAACTTTTTACTTTACTTTGCAAAGAAAGAGCAAAAAGCCTGATACTAACATCATCTTCATCAATCTCAAATAGGTCCAGATAATTCTCAAAACCTTGAATATGTTTTTGGGAAGTGATGTTACCATTTTCTCCATCAAACATAGGGAGATATTTGTAATAGTTATCAATGAAATCATGGAGTATAAGAGGTAAGATGAGTGGCTTATATCTATCTAGAAGTTTACAAGGTATAGGAATATGTACAAGAATTATAAGATTAGTCTTGATTACTTAAGGCTTATCAATCAGAAGATGATTATCATAAGTTTTAGAAGAAAGCTCCTCAAAGGGATAAGGATAATTTTCATTTACAATCTTCAAAGGAAAGTAATTAAATACTAGTCTAAGATATTTTCTAAAATACAATATACATTGAAAAACCTTCTTGATGAGAAAGAACATGATGTCTTGGATTATAATCCAAGTTATAAAACTGATATTCCCATGCTGTTGTTTCAGGTTCATTCCTCCAGTGGAGTCTTGGATTTGATTTTGAAATTGATTTGGATGATTTTAGCCTTTGTGTGTCTGATCACTGTCCACCATCATAGATCAGATATAATCCTTGTATAATATTTCTGAAGAAGATGTTCATCCCCAGTATGGTCGCCACTATGTTATCACTCTGTAATTTCTCAAGGCTAAAGAAAGAAATCACCGAGGTAACTATCAACCACTTTTTGAGATTGGGATCTAGCCTTCCTAATGCTCAGAGAGGGCTCTCTCTTAATGATTTAACTTTGTTGTTTAATTGATTTTAGGATAGTTATGTATGAATGATTTGGTTTGATTTTGATTTGTTGGAGGAATTAATGATTTATATGGATAGGTTCCTTTCTATTTTCCATTGGGTTATGGAGACAATATATCAAGAAAACATAACTGATTCAAGTTCTAAATAAGTGTTACATGGCAAGATAGCTGAGTAAAATCAGATCTTAAAGGCTGAGTGGTGAAGCGGTTTTCAATCAAGATCATGGAGCAATTAAGGATTCCTTAAACCAGATAATGAATGAAGGTGAAGGAGGTCAATCAGGATCAAGGAGCAGTCAAGAATTCTCTAAACCAGATATTAGAAGAAAACATGAAAATGAATAATAGTTCAAAAAAGAGTGTATTTAAACAAGTTATTCAATAAAATTCCTATTATAACATTAAAATTTAGAAAACATGCAAGTTTATGGAATGCTTAAATAAAAGAACAAGAATAATTGAAATATACTTCACTGAAGTAGCTCAAAACATGAATCCTATAAAGAAATGCCTTTATTACTTGTCCTGTCTGTCAACTTGGAAAAATGTATAATAAACCCTCAGGTAGTAGATCAATTCAACTATAGAAATATTCAGGAATCCACACTCAATACTTTGTATTGATGAAGTATTTATACAACTTATTACAAAATATCATATCAACTGACTAGGATTTATTCTAGGAAATAAAATATTTGGATGCAAAAAGGTAGTGACACCTTTCTAACTAACTGAAATATGGCGTTGATTTTCTGATTGTTGTTATTTGTTTGTTTCTCTTTTACGCTGTCTTCTTTCATTTATCTGCTTTCATTCGTTTGTTTCATCTCTCATGTAAATCACACTAACTCTCTTGTTTTTCATGTGGTTTTTAGAAAAAATAGATTTTACTAAAAAGACATACGTAAAATACAAAATGTTTCCTGAAGAGTAATTTGTATGAATTTTTGTTGTTGTTGATGTAAATGTATTTTTATCTCTATTTAACTATTAATGTGTCTGTGTTACATCTGTGTAGAATTGCCTCTTCCTTCGCAGTTTACGGTTTAACTTGGTTTTTATTTTTGTATGAAACCTGCTAGTAAAGGCTTTGAATTCATATCGAGAAGTTAGAAAATATGATAGTGGGATGTTAGAAATACATTTAGGAGGGGGTTTAAAATGATATTGGGGAGGGTTTAAATGAAGTGGGACCCAATATAATGTTAAATGTATTAAACTATGTAAAAGTGGGTTTGGTTTTTTTATTTGAATAATGCATAGTTAGTAAAGGGGAAGGGGGTTTTAATAATGGAAATGGGTTTTAAGCTAGGGAAAGGGGTTTTAGGAAGGGAAAGGGTTAGAATAATGGATTTTACAAGGGGAAATGACTTCTAAGAGTGGAATAGGGTTTTTAGCAAGGGGAATGTGTTTGAAGGACATTAGTGATATGAGATGAACCAATTGATGCTTTTCATTACTTGTGAAAGGAATCTACCTACCCTTTATTTACCCTAACATTTTTACTTGCTTTGTTGGGTGCATTTGAGCTTGTTGACCCTTTTATTTTATTTTGACAAGAAAACTAACCTATTTCTAACCTTATAACTTCCAATGGCTCAGATTAAACTTATGAGCTCATTTTTATTCTCTACCTAACTATTGATCTGCCAAGACTAAATGGTTTGGCCAGATCTTTTTTCACTTTAACTACCATGACATGAAATTAAAAGCATGAATGAATCATGATTAAACTGCATGATCATCATGAATTGTGGCATTTTGGACAAGCTGCACACAATTTTTATTTGCAAAAGTAAAATAAACTAAAGTAGTGGCATTTGAATGTGCAAAAATTTTAGTATTTTTGTTTCTTTTTGTGGGGTTCATACTTTATAATATTTTTTGATATTTTTTCTTTTGGTCCTTTGATTATTCTTTTAGGATAGACCCTCTTTTAATTTTTTAATATGGGAAAACATTTGCAGAAAGCAAACTTATGTACAATATTACAAGATTAAAAATAGCCAATTCAAGATTATGATCCCTATTATTATAAGACCCTAACACACCCTTCACTACTTCCCTAATTTTTCCCATCCCCATTTCCCTCTCCTAACCCGTCTATCCTACTCCATTTCTCCATTCCCCTATTTTTCACTATTAGGGTTTTCCCCTTGCAAAGAACATATGAAGAAAGATAACAGGCCTTAAAACAAGGGAGGCTAAATTTCAAGATATGAGCCCTTAACCACTCATGAATTGATGTCATCACCATTATACAAGAATTTTTTTCAAAGGGTAGGGTGTCTTCCTATTTGTAAGCAAGTTGAGAGAGTAAAATACCATGCCAAATTGACCAAAGTGTATGGCACGCAGCTAAAAAAGGATAAGGTCATGATTGCAGGGGTTAAATTCACTATATAAACTGATGTAGTAGCAGAGGCCACAGGGTTACCCAATCATGGTGAGAAATTGTTCAAGAACCATGACCTAGAGATTCAAAACTACAAGCCCTACCTCAAAAGACACTATCAACACCACATGAAGAAGGTTTTTCATATTGGGAAGATCCTTGAGAAGTATACACCATTAGTGAAGCTCATCATGAAGTACTTCACTTGTGAGGGAAAATTTTCTAGACTATACAGGTACCATGCTAGAATATTGATGCATTTCATAGGGGTAAAGCTACTAAATTTTCCCTACTACCTCTACAGAAGTCTGACAAAGATGGCAGAAAAAATCCAGAATAGGTAGAGTGATATTGAAGTCAGCCTCTTTCACCATGCTCCCATCAAAATAATTGTTGTATACCATCTTGAAAAAAATAACATCACTTGGGAAACATTCATACAATCAGATGTTTTTTCCCTCCTGCTAGTCAGCCTACTAGCCCTAGGCCACCATCAACACCATCAGCACCATCTAGACATGTGAAGGTTGGCTCACCTAGCACAGTTCCAGTTAAGAGGATGTTTAAGGTCACTCAGGCATACCAAAGAGACATAAGTCTTGTGTCTTCTCCTCAAATTGAGGAAGGGGCCAAGCCTAAATCAGCAGAACAGGGATCACCATCACATCATGAAGCATATTTGCATGATGAGGATCTCATCCATCATGACATTGATATAGTGGACGTTGAGGCCAATGAAGAGCATGAAACCACAGAGTAGGTCATCAAGGATAAATATTCTCATATCAAAGAACTCAAGAAAAATTTGGTGAGGGCTAATTTCAGGATTTCCTTCCTAGAGAAAGAGAACAACCATTTGAAGGTAAAGTAGTTGTTTTTAGAGAAGAATCAGTTTAAAGCTAGTATGAAAGATGTGAAAGAAAAAGCAATGGTTGACAGGGAAGATTCAGATAAGCATGAAGAGTAGGTGACAAGGAAAAGGACAAGGACCATGGTTCTCTGAAGGGCACCTCAGAAATAAAGAGAATAAAATCCACCAAATGAAGAGTTGACATTTAAAGAAAGGATAGCCATGGAAATAAATGAAAATGGGTAATTCTCACTTGACACAATGAATTGTCACTTAGAGAATATAATTGACAAAGAAAACAAAGACAAAAAGTTGGAAAGGCATATGTATTCCCATTAATACACCAAATATCAGATTTATAAAGTCAAAGTCAAACAATTGCAAGCAAAAGTAAAGGAAACCCTAATCAGCCAAAAGGAGAAGGGTAAGTTAGAACTTCTTGTCGATGCTTCTCTAATAACATAACACACCTTATAAAAGCTCCATCTATCATATCTAGACAAATTTAGAATTTTTTTGGAGCAAATTTTGGTTTTTGTGAGTTCTCGGTCAAAATTGACAATTTTGAGAACTAGTCCCACTGGAAAAAACGCAGTGTGGGCCACGCTGCGCTTTTGTTGGGGAGATCCAATAGATGAATTATATAAATTGGTGGATTACTCTTTACACATAATTCAATCCTAGTCAGTGCTGGAGCCATGTCAGAAAATTTTGGAGGGTCAAAGTTCCCAAAAAAATAGCTAAAAATGGCCTTTTTGCCTTCTTTTTGGAGGCCACACTATGTTTTCTGAGTACTCTTAGGAGAATGAAGATTTAGAGGGCTATAAGCCACCTTTTAGAGTGCTTGAGCAACATATCATGTAGAAGAAATCCATGGCTATCCATATCAACTTTCATATCATCATTTGGACACCTGGAAGACCTTAAAATTGCCTTTTTCCCAAGCATGTTGTGTTTTCTCCACACACTTTGTGGTTTGTTCAGATTTCACTGCATTTTCTCTAGTATGCATTTTTCACAGGAAGTTTGACCAATTTTGACTTTTAATTGTGTAATTGATGAAATATGATGATATTATGATGTCGTGAAGTGTAATTGAGTAGTTGAATAGTAAAATAGGGTAGATACATGCTTGCTAATGTGATTTTTGGTCAAATGTATCTAGTTTCCTATGATGAGGTGAATTGGTTGACCTCCCTAGACATTAGGGTTTTGTTGAGAATATCATGTAATCAACTCCACAATTGAGGGATTCAACCCATAATATAGGGGAGAGGTTTTTTGGTCTATATCTATCATTTTCAGAGTCATTTGACTATTTGGACATCAAATTTTTGAGACCATTGTAGCTTGTGCTTCAACTTTTATTCAAAAATTCGGAGGAACAATTACAGCTATTATCTAGGAATTCATGTGCAATGAGTTATGGATGTTGGTTTTTTCTCTGTTATAGTATTTTATGAATGATATATATATTCTCTTTCCATGTCGTTCTTTCCTCAGTGATATTGCTAAAGTTTGATAAGAAGAATTCCTTCGTGGCTCTATTTTGTTTGGGAAAATAATTTCATGTTTATTTCCTTCAGTTTTAATGAATTCATGATGCATGCTCATTAATATTATCTCCACTCTTTCAAGCCCTACACTACACCGAAAAAACCCTAATCCATCATTAAAGAATTTATTCCTTTTTCCTTTATATATTTTCAGCTGTAACCCTTTGATCATTTGACCTAACTACCTGGTTTCATCCCTGATCCAACACCAAAATAATCAAACTTTAAAAACCCTAGAGATGAGCTAACTAGCCTAAAATATACTCCTCATCCTGTCAAATCCTTTGGCTATGATCTCATAGAGAGAGCCATCTCTAGTTTGGTAGGGCTAGCTACCAAACTGAAATCTTGGTTTGAGGTAACCTCTGTCGGAATCCATTCATTAGCCTTCGGACGTTGTGGAGGCTAACAGGGTCAAAGGTGGGCATCCTCAATTTTTCTATGTCTCCTGAAACAATTGCACATACAAATGAGATTCCAAGGTCTGGAGAGGAGTGGTTTAAAGAAATAAAGTTCAAGCTTCAAAACTATGATGAGTTTCTAAAGGAGGAGCACATAGGCATATACATGAGCTCAAACATCTCCAGGACTTTCCTTAAGGACAATTATTCAAAAATATTGATGGTGATTTAGAAATAATTTACTTGTGAAGGTAGATTTCACATGATCTATCAATACCACTTCATATTGATGCTTCATTTCATAGGTAAACAACCTCTAGATTTACCATTTTTGTTGTTTAGGAGTTCAGGAAAAATGGTTGATAAGGTTCGAGATAAACCTAAAAGCAATGACACTTCTATTTTTCACAATGGTTTGATAAAATTGTTAGTTATGGAGGAGTTGAAAAGTTAAACATGGATTGGTCCACTTTTCTATTCTTGAGTGGATATGAGTTTGATGTCCTCACTCCTAGAAAGACACCTAGATTAAAGGAAAATAATCCAAAGAAATAGAAATACTCTAGGGCTGAAACATAGATTGAACATGAGGTGGAAGTGTAGATAGAGGGGAAAGGCAAGCTAGAAGATATCTTGCAAGGAATTGACATTGAGGAATCTCCTATTGTGAAGCCTATAGAAGCTAAAGGAGAAAAAACCAAGAAAAAGAGTCTTAAAGCTAAGAAACTAGACTTTTCCAAAGAAGACTCAGGTTTTATTTTTAATCCTAGGAAGCCACTCACTAGGTCACAATTATCAAAAGGAGAAAAATCTGAGAAGTTTCATAAGGAACCAGAAAAGGAGAAACAACCAAGAAGGGAAGAAATAATAGAGTTATCTCCAATGGAGGAAGAGGTGAGTAAGGCAATAAAGGGCAAGGAAAATGTTCAAGAAAAATATGAACTGGAGCTCTTAAAATAACAACTTAAGGAAGCTAGAGAATATATTTTGGAAACTAAGATGGAGTTAGAAGACATCAAACAACAGAGGAAGAAGCTCATAGACATTAAAAAATAAGTGAGGAAATAGATATATTTTTATGATGAGGTTGTAAAGGGGTCAAGGAAAATGTTAAAAAGGAAGCTTCCTTTGCACAGAATGATGAAACATATCTTCAAGAGGAACAAATGGTTGCAATTATAAAGAAGGAAGTTATAAATACAAGTCAAAGAATTGGAGATACAAATGGATATGGTGAAGGAAGAGTTGAAGAAAAAAGGTTTAAAGATGATTGCGATGGAATATGACTCTTATGCTCCATAAAATATGGTAAGACACACCTTTTTTGGCTAATTTTATTCTTAAGAAATAATATCAAGTCATTTATAGGGCTGCAAATATATTTTTGGTGTTAGAAATAGAAAATGTAAAATTTAGTGAAATTAGGCAAGTTCGTAGTGAGCTCCAGGCTTGAAGCTGAGTTTTCGCTACGAACTCTCTATAGAATTTTTTGAGGCAAAAGTTCCCAAAAAATATCATGTTAGGAGTAATTGGAGGCATGCATATACCTTATTAAACCCAATGAATATCCTCCCATAGTCATAAGAGTCAAAAAATCTGCAGAAGGTAGTGTTATGAATATACTACGAAAATTACGCTACGAACTTGCCTAAATACTCTGTTTTTCCAGTGTTCTAAAGTTTTGGTCTTTTTCAGGAAATTCAATGCATTTCAGGAAGGATATGAGTCACTAAAAGAGATTCTGAAGTGTTATTGGGACATTTTTTGATGAAGACAACTCAGTAATACACTTCACAGGATTGACATGGCTGACAACACATCTCTTTTTCCACCTCACCAATGGACAACTCATCATCAAATTTGGTATATAAGGACCTGAAATCCAGTATGATAGTTTTCCACCTAAATATGGTTTTTTGGTTCTATAGCCATCATTAACATGGGTTATTAAAAGTTTTTTTTTGATGTAGTTAATAATGATATAGTCCTTTTTTACTACAAACTCCCTCAAACAGAATATATCTATTTTTTCTCAATCTAAAGGAATCCTTTTTGGATTAGATCTCTAGATCAGGTTTGAGAGTCTAGCCTAGGTGGTAGACCTATGTAAAAGGGATTTCACTTTATAAATAGAAGAGTTTTAGAATGAGATGGGGTTGATGGATGTAAATGACCAGAGCTACTATTGTAATTTTTTTTCTTAGCTCAGTTAATACATAGTTTCAAAAGTGTTTGTTCAGGCCTGAGATTCTGAATGAGATTTTATGTGTTTGTGTCCATTTATATTTTGAATATTGATTCAGATTTCTTATACATGGTTACTTGGAATTCAAAAAATTTTATGCTCCAACTTCCTTTATGTATTATGTTAGCTATCAGAGTTATTTTTTAAAAGCTCATGTGCCTCAATTTCCATGAATGATACTTACTTGTAATTGAATTTCCATGAAAAATCCATGCCCAATGGTAGCTCTCACTCATATTCCAACTGCAAAAATCATCTAAAAACCTATAAGAGTTAGCCATCTTCATTATAATCTTGTTTCTTGAATATTCTTGAGAGATCCCTCTCTGGTTGGAAGAAAAATTCAAATCCCAAGTGGTTTGAAATAATTACATAAAATTGACTGTTCAATATCCCAACTAGTCCCAATTTGGTGATAACAAGTATTTTGATGCAAAATTAGTAGTTGAGTATATATTTTCCACCATTACATGAAGAATTTTGTTGTGCAAAAGGGGAGTGTAACATGAAAATATGTTGCAGTGGTGAGAAACGTGTATTTTTTGGTGTGAATATCATATAAAAAACTAGGTGTTAAGCATAGGAGTGACTAAGGATGGGGTGTAGAAAAACCATAAGTTGAGTTGATTGGTTATTGTAGCAACATGTAGTGAATTTACGACAAAAGTATAATAGAGTGACAATGTGTCTTGTGTCAGGAGCATTTCCATCTTAAACACAAAGGAAACGTCATCTCCTCAGCTTGTTAATGAATGTATTAAAAACATGGAGGCCAGTTGTGTGCACAGATCTGAAAAATATAACTACGGATGGGATGAAATTAGAATCTAGGCATGTGTTGCTCAAGCCATCACTTGCTGCTATTAATTTTTCCAGTAAGTAAAATTGGGACCAATGTTGTTAGTGCAGAATTATGAATTATGGATAAATAATTCTTCCCTAGACAGATGCTAATCTAGAAAAAAAATTTAAATACTATATGGCTACTTTTCCTAACTAAGAACAGACACACAGAATGGATTATAGGTTTACTTGGAATCCAAGCACTTCCAAATGATTCCTTCTGTCGCTTCCATTGTAGCTTCAAATTTCAGCCGGCTATGCAAAATATTTCCTGCGAGAATGAACACTAAACAACAGAAGATAGAAATAATATAGATGTCTATTCAAGTTAGTTTGCTAAATTAGTAAAGCATAAAATATATAAAAAAATAAGATGTTGTAATATGGAAAATCAAAGCCAATATAGATGCATATAGGGAAAAGTAAGCTGTACTCTTTATTAATGATATAAGGGGAGTTTACAACCTAATTATTGATTTAGTGTCACCATCTCCAGCAACATCCCAACCTCATCACAATGTAGATATCTCCAGTAACCTGTCACTCAAATCAACCTCCTCAATGAAAAATCCACCAGCATTTCTCTACACAAATTCTTCCCCCTCAAATACTAAGATCTGTGCTCAATTTACAATCAATGAATTTCCAATAATAGGAAAGACATGTTCCAAATCTTGTAGATGTCAAATGGACACATGGATTTGAATTTTGACACATGTGAACTCTTATAGAAGGAACTGGCCAAGTGGAGACTCTGGAACAATGAGAATTTCGCTCCCAATGTGACCAAAGGACCCATAGATGTTGGGAAGTGCTTTGCAGAGCAACCTTGCATAGGGCTACCTACATATGAAATGCACTTAGTCCCTTTAGAGGCAGCGTTGGTGAGCTCTCATATGATATATTATAAACTTCAAACTTTGGAAACCTTTGTAGATGAAAGCCTTTGATTTATTTGTCTTGTTCTTTGTCTTAGGGCATGTAGCAATTGAAATGTTAGGGGATGATAGACCCTATACATTGGTACTGGAGATGATGCCCAATTAACCATGTCATTGGGAATGATGCCCAAATTGACTTATAACAATTTCCCCTTAAAGCATGAAGTCAGAATAATAACAACAGTATTTTGATTGATATGCTTTACAATGTGTTGGGTTGGAGATGAAGCGGAGTGGCGACTTGCATCAATCTTACAATACGTTACATCATGATATATCTTCTTAATCATAATTACTGAGGGTAGGCATTCCCATGTTCAACACATAAACAATCTAATAACATGTACATAATTTAGAAAGTCGTCGTCTTTGGAATGTTGCCCAATGCAGACATGCCTACAGATATAGTCCCATGTTCGGATGACAATCTATATGTAAGGTCATCGTAAAAATGATGTGTACAACAATCCTGAAATCACAGCCTAGATGGCTGAAACTAGATCCGAGGTCTTCTTATCTCATTCACTCGATCATTCAGGTACAAGTCTAGCCATGCGAATATATGATTTGTCGTCGAACATGGAAAGACATCGTTTGATTACCAGCCAATGATGTGAGCTGTTAACAAATGAGAGAGAACCACCATTGATGTCAATGGCCCTCAAAGTACTGTAGTACATTTCGTAAGGTGTGAATAGATGATTTGATGTCGAACGCCAAACAAAATATTTCGGTCAAAAGTCTAGAAGTGAGGATCTTGTCGATGCTGTAATAAGCCTCATGGTACTGGAATCTGATGTTTCTAAGTAAACTTCCTGGATAATGATTTGTTGTCGATAGGAAGTCACCTTATTGTGAAACGAGAGTTACTGATTTAAGAGACAAGGGTATGACTTGATATAGCAATTTTCAGGGATGATGATCATGAGAATAAAGGTTTATGAGTATTACAGAAGGATGAGTTATTCACTGGACGAAACTGAAATGAGTTGGCAGCATTGACCCAAAACCGAAGTGAAGGTATGATGAACCATAGGTATTAATGAACCGTCAAGATGATTAACCAACCCAAATAGTCACGGACATGGAGTGAAGGAAGTGTCATGTTCAAGAGTGACTTGCTACCATAAAGAATTTTGCTCACTTTTCCCAAATTTTCCCCGGTCATTTGTCGACCAGTACCTCTTTATTTTTTAAGAACCTTGAGGAGGATAACATTTTCCTGATCTATAATTCAACCCTTCAGGTGAATAAAGTATCATTATTTAATAATTTAACGAGTCTAGCAATGAATGAAACTTGAGTCTTGCCATGATCGACAAGCCTGTCGTTATTTTATGTTTTAACGAGCTTAACGACAATGATAGCCCGGTCCTTTTTCATATTTAGAGAGTTTTAAAAAGAGGACAAAATAAAACTCCATAAGTAATTTTTCGTAAATTTGTCGCTTAGATCCGAAAGAGTGTAAAATAATATCTGAGAGAACCTCTTTAGTCATGTTTAACCAAAGTATTCTTTTTTCGTAAATAATATATCTCAGTCTGGAAAAGGGTTAAACTTATACTGAGTAGATATCAATTCATTTACTTTTACGAGCTCGAAAAGACAAGTGCTCGGCAATAATTTCACATTATCGGAGTCTGAAAAGAGCTGAAAGAAGACTCCAGGGGTTCCTTTTTTGTTGTTATCGAAGCTCGAAAAAGAGATAAAATTGCGCTTCAAATCCTTTTTCATTTTTAACAAAGCTCAAAAATAAGGAGAAAAAGTATGCTTTGTGGTCAAATCATTCTTGAAATAAATCTTCACAACTAATTTGTTCATCAGTTGTAAGACCTGTTGAAAAAAACATAAAATGGATTAAAAATACCCGTTTCATGATAAAAAAACATAATAAAACTATAGCCATAGCAATAAATTTAATTTGAAAATAATTAAATGACTATTAAAAGTAGTTTCACTATTCATTTTTACCATTCCATAGTTACCATTTTCATTTTGGAGCTCTGAACCTGATTTTTCCCCCGAACTTCAGCTGTTGATTGTGATCGTTTCTGTGGACAATTTTTGTTGCCGTTTGATCTAGGTTAGTGATATGAACCTCCTCTTTCCTTTAGTATTCATTTCATTTCCAATTTCTGGAAATTTTTAGGGTTTTAAGGCCCCTAGGGTAAATTCTTCCCAAAAAGAGGGCAATGCACCCCTAAATGTCAAAACTTGCGTTGCAGAACAAGTACAGTGAAGGTTACTTGCATACACAATGCACTGTCTCTTGTTAGGGAGTGCATTGGGCACAATATAGATTTTTTTTTCTCACATTATGCCCAAAATGTGCCTTGTTTTTTGCATTGATTAGAATCTAATGGATCTTATGGTTGTATTTCAGGTTTCCATCAGATTACAATGATGATTACATGGAGGGAAAGAGAACATGAAGAACAAGATATGATTTCCTTAAATGATCCGAGTACAGTAAGAGCCCTAAGAGATTGTGGACTGCTTAAGTACTTCAAATTGTCATAGATGAGGCAACAGATATAACTCTTGGAGTTCTTAGTTTGAGCATGGGATCCAGCTATTGAGGCATTTCATATTAAGAACCAAGTGGTTCCCATAACAGTCGAGGATGTGTACTTTCTTATAGGTTTTTCGAGGAGAGGCTTGCCCATTTCGCTTTTAGGGTCTATTGTTGGAGGAGAGACAGCGAGAGATTATGTTTTGCAACATCGTTATCCAAGGGCAGAGCCAAGAAAAGATGGAAAGATAAGCATCCGAGATGTTAGAGATTTGCCTTTGAGAACTATCCTTTTCACGATCGCAAAACTTGCTGGCACTGTTACACTACATGTAGCGAATAGATCGTATATGCAGTACATGCTAGAGTATATGGAGCCAACAGTCTTCAACTAGTCTGAAGCTGTTCTTTCTCAAATAAAGGAACAATTGAATAAAGCAAAGGGAGGAAGGAAGAAGAATTTCAGTTATGGTTTTATCCTTATATCCTTCGTCTTGGAACAGATTCCACTGATGCAGCCACAACATGTGACACTGGATGTGTCTAATCCTAGAGATCCGCGGATGCAGAGATGGGTGAAACTCATGGGTAGGCATGTAGGCCAATCTACCATTGTGTTCTCGACTGCGTTCTTTGCCTAGTTTCGGCGACAGATCGTCGCCATCGATGAGTATGCATACGTAGGCGTTGATTTCCAAGGAGATCCAGATTTAGCATTACCAGAAGGCGCTCAGTGGGGTGTAATAGGTAATAATGTTTTTGACCATGTTTTTTATTTTCCTAAGGTTTATACAATGTTTTGGTATTTTTATGTTTTCCCAAGACTAAACTAAAATTTTGATGTATTTTAGATGTTGGTCGTGTTCAACCAGTAGTGGAACCAGAGTGCGAAGTAGTTATGCAAGCAGAGAGGGTTGTCGGGAGAGCAGTACTTCAAGATATTGATATGGTTGAGACTCTGATTGAGTTTCAGTAGCACATAGAGGGTTTGACCTTAGGGATTTTGGATTTTTGTATAGAAGAGCTACCTATGCAACTGCAACGACACATTATTGGGGTTCCTAACCACTGGATGCAGTTACTTCGTAGGATAGCTAGATCTATAGCATGTTACCATGAGCACCACTAGTTTACTTGTGACATTTTTTATACATTTTGAGGTCAGACGACCGATGTGTCTTAGGCACAAATTTTTCTAAGAACCTATAACTATCTATCTATATGATTTCAGTGTTTTCCTATGTTTACTGTGCAATCCTATTCAATGATGTGAGTGTTTTCTTTACATATGTTGCAAATTTCTGTCTAAAACTTAATTAGCTAATGAATCATTTAATGTGTTCAAGTTTCTGGGAATGTGTTGATATTGAATAAAATCAAAGTTTCTTTCCAAAAGTCAAACTCTAAGGAAAAATCTATGCAATGTTGGATTTCTAACAGTATAAGAACTAGTAAGTTGTAATACCACAATTTCTGAGTATAACCTTATGATGATACGGTTAATACCAAATAAAATGGCATCAAAGAGAAGTTCGATCAACGCTCTATACTCAAAAATATTGTTCGTCGATCTACCAATACAAATCCCTTTAAAACTCACTAACTCGCCATTCGGAGCGAAAATGTCCCACATTATAGAGGATAGATTTTGCGTACTATGACTAGCACTATTAGCATATCCAACAAAGAGTTCTGAATATTCAAACATCTACAATGAAATGTAAAGAAGATTACCAACATCAAGAAAACTTTAAAAACAATTTAAGATAGTTAATGCAAATCAACAACATATATATACAATATAATAAAAAAAATTACCACGCTCATGATTAAGCATAGTAACCTTTCAAATAAAACACATTTCTAGGCTGTGCCAATGGAGTTCCATCGTAATCAACCAGCTCATAGGTTCCCTTAGAAAAAACTCTTTTGAAAATATAGGGGCCATGCCATAATGGCTCAAACTTTCCTCTACCTATTACATTAGCTTCTTGATCGTAAAGAAAGACAAAGTCGCCCTCAAAGTAAATGCGAGGCTGGACGTTTTTGTCATATTTCTCCTTTATACGTCTCTTATGCACTTCGTTGGAAGATTGGGCTTCATGACACGTTTCATCAAGATGGATGAGGTTAAGGAGATGTGCTTCTTGTTCTGAGGTGTCAAGTGACAAGTCAATTGTGAGTTTTAACGATCGTATTTCACATTGGTTTGGTAAGATAGCTTCTAGACCATACACCAATTGAAAATGAGTAAAACCAGTTGCATTTCTCATTGAGGTTCGATATGCCCACAAGGTGGAGTATAAGATAAAATGAAAATTTCTTTTACAAACTCCTATCATTCGTTGAAGCATACGTTTAAGAATTTTGTTGTTAGATTCAACTTGTCCATTTGATTGTGGATAATAAAGAGTAGAATTATCCTGTGAAAATCCTAACTTGGCAGTCAATTCAGCCATCATGTGATTGCGAAAATGCTTCCCATGATCTGTAACTATAGCCCATGGGACCTTGTTGTGAAACCATCTCCAAAAAGAGAGGAAAAGAGATATCAACACCTTATAAATAAGCCACTTAGAGGGGGCAACCTCCATTACATTACATGAATGAAAAATTCTTGGATGATTTAAATTACAAAACCTCCTTTCTATATATAGGAGTCCATGGGGCCACAATGTAATCCTAGTGGGGCCATAATGTAATCCTAGCTAACCTAACAATAATAATTTAAGGGAAAAATAATAACAATATGGGGGTTACAAGGGTACAATAATAACAATAAGGGGGTTACACTAACAACAATAAGGGACTATCTAGTAATATAGGGACCTAAAATGCCCCTGTCCTTCAAAAAAATGTTGTCCTCAACACTTGAGTAGATTTGGGTGCTTCTGTATAAAATTCTCATACTCCCATGTAGAATCTTTAGTGGGTAAGTTCTTCCACTTGATGAGATACTCTGAAATTGATCGATTCCAAAGCTATCGAGTTCTTGTCTCCGTGACCGCTTCAGGTTCCAATATGATTTTTCCTTCCTCATCAAGTTCTGGAAATATTGTTTGAACTGGAAGATTTTCACTTATAACCTTCTTTAAGCATGAAACATGAAAATTGTATGCACTCGTGAAGAAGCAGGAAGCTCTAATTTGTATGCCATACTACCAATATTTTGCAACACCTTGTAAGGACCATAGTACTTTGGCGATAATTTATTATCCTTCTTAGCTTGCTTGAGGGAAATTTTTTTGTATGGTTGTAGCTGTAAAAATACCCAGTCTCCTACATCAAAAATTCTCTGTTGCCGATGTTCGTCCTTACTATTGTTTCATTTTTTTGTACCAAATTCGAGGTCCACTGAGTGGAGTTGGAGAACTTCTTGTTGATGCTCGATGTGATCTTCTTGCTTGATTTGAATTTTCTCTTAAATATGATGTGATGGATGGTGTATGATATCCATAAAGTGCCATAAATGGGGTCATTTTTCCTGCACTATGAAAGGAAGTGTTATACCACCATTCAGCGAGAGGTAACCACTTGACCCATTGTGTTTGTTTATCAGATACAAAACAACGAAGATATCCTTCCATACATTTATTTACTATCTCATTTTGACCATCAGATTGAGGATGATAGGATGAGCTATGAGCTAATTAAGTACCCAAACAAGAAAATAACTCCGTCCAAAAATTTCCAGTAAAAATGGGATCTCTGTCGCTCACAATAACCTTTGGGTTTCCATGTAGCTTTTGAATTGTTTCCATAAATGTAATAGCAAGCATTTAAGCATGCCTTTAAATGTGTTGTGTAACCAACTCCAAAAATAGAAGAAATGAGATATCAACGCCTTAGAAATAAGCCACTTCGAGGGGGCAACCTCCGATACATTACATGAATGAACAATTCTTGGATGATACAATTCACAAAACCTCCTTTCTATATATAGGAGTCCATGGGGCCATAATGTAATCCTAGTGGGCCACAATGTAATCCTAGCTGGCCTAACAATAATAATTTAAGGGCACAATAATAACAAAATGGGGGTTACAAGGGTACAATAATAACAATAAGGGGGATTGTATCATCCAAGAATTGATCATTCATGTAATGTATTGGAGGTTGCCCCCTCGAAGTGGCTTATTTCTAAGGCGTTGATATCTCATTTCTTCTATTTTTGGAGTTGGTTACATAACATTTGGTATCGGAGCTTTGGATTCTAGGGTTTCGCTGCTCCAAACAGGTCATCGTGGAATTTTCGCTATAACTTTTTTTCTACGAAGTTTTAGAAGCTGAAATTTTTAGGGTGCGAAGCCGAAATCCTGAGGAAGCTTTTCTAAAAATTTCAGACCTTGGTTCGCAATATTTGCGGAGATATCATCTGTGGAAGTCAGGTCTTTTTTCAAGCTCCTAAACAGGTCATCGTGGCATTTTCGCTATAAATCTGTTTCTACGAAGGTTCAGAATATGAAATTCATATGGTGCGAAGCTGCAATCCTGAGGAAATTCGTCAAAAAGTTTCAGAGCTTGGTTCGCAATATTTTTGGAGATATGATCTGTGGAAGGTAGTGCTTTTTCAGGCTCCTGAATTTCATCTCAAAGAGGTGATCGTGGGAAAAGTTTAATAACTCTCTCTCTGAATATTGGATTGGAGTGCCGTCAAAAGTGATCACTAGTACACGGCCTGTAGTTTCTTCGCTATCAATTTTAGAGACAAAGGACAAAACAGTGACACGTGGCAAGTCGTACAAGTTCGCTCTACTGAACCAGTCCAGAATTAGGTCATTGTGGGAGATTGGACACAACTTTGTCTTGGAGAATCAACATCAGGTCAGACCTGTGGCATTTGAAAGAAGCTTCAGAGGGCTACTACAGGGCTGAATTTCAGATATCTAAGATTTTCAATTACAGAGATAATTCAATTTCAATATCGATCTCCTAAAAGATAGTAAAAGGTGTGTATTTTTTTTTTTTTCCGAATTGCATAAGTCTTGTTTGAAGAATCAAGTTGAATTGATTCCAAGGGAATCTTTTAGAATAGATATCAATATTGGATTCTAAAATGGCCCCTAAAAATAATTCAACACCCATTAAGCCTTCAGAAGGCTCTACTATGACTCATGAAGATGAAGAATGGCAACATGACATATCAAAATTACAAGAGCAAATTTCGCTCTCGCAAAGAACAACAAAAAATGAAATGGAAGTTTTGAAGAAAGGCGGGGAAACTAAGATGGATGGTTTGAAGAAAGGCGTGGAAGCTAAGATGATTGGTTTGGAAGCTAAGATGGATGGCATGGAAGTGGGCATGGAAGCTAAGATGGATGACATAAAAGACAACATGGAAAACATGAAGAGTGATCTAAAAGCATACATGGAAGGCTTGATGACAAGCTTAAAACCAGAAATGATTCCTAATGGCGGAAATATAGGAGAAGAACCTCATGATGAGAACAAAATAAATGTTAATCATGATTTCATAAACTCGAATGTTGGTGTGAAGAACCACCATATTCCAAAAATGGATATGAGGAAGTTTGATGGAAAGGATCCTGTAACATGGATACTACAGATGGAGCAATATTTCGATCTCCATAACGTGCAAAACACACAAAAGGTACGCATTGCAACTTTACATTTAGAACAAAATACATTTGTATGGTATCAATGGCTTTGCTCCCGTAAAAAAATTGTCACTTGGTCAATTTTTACGGAGGAAATGATAGCACATTATGAGGATACAAAGAGCAACACCTTCTTTACCCTATTGATAAATCTCAAACAAAAGGGTTTAGTGGGGCAGCACATTGAGGACTTCCAAAAATTGAATATAAGGGTAACTGATCTTACAGAGGAACACATGATTTATCTCTTCCTAGGCACTTTAAAGGATAACATCCAACATGAAGTTTGCGTTTTGGAACCTGATTCATTGGAGAAGGCATTCAGGTTGGCAAGAAAAGTTGAATGTAAAATTATGGCGACAAGGAAGCCTACCACTCAATTCTATAAAGAAGGAAGTGTTTCTACGCCTAGATTTCCACAACCTACAAGGTTGACACAACAACAATTGGAAGAAAAAAGAGCAAAAGGGCTTTGCTACAGTTGTGATAGCAAATACACTAAAGGTCATAAGTGTGCTGAGAAGAAATTATTTTACATAGATTGTGAAGAAGAAGAAGAAAATGAACAAGAAGAGGATCTACACCAGGTACCACCCCTAGAAGAAGAAGAAATGAATCCGACCATATCATGTAATGCGCTGGCAGGAATTACCACTCCTCAAACTCTCAAGATAGAAGGACATATAAATAAGAAAAGGGTAATAGTGTTGATTGATTCAGGTAGCACCCATAATTTTATTCATTATAAGGTAGCCAAGGAATTAAATTGTTTCCTATACCCAGCACCAGAATGTCAAGTGATGGTTGCAAATGGAGGAACTATAAATTGCTCTGGAAAATGCCATAATATCAAGCTAACTATGGGGGAATATGTATTGACTAGTCCAATGCTTTCCATTCCTATGGGAGGTGCTGATGTTGTACTAGGAGTACAATGGTTACAATCTTTGGGGACGGTAGCTTTTAATTTCAAGAACTTTTCTTGAAATTTTTTTCAGAAGGAAAGGAAGTCGAATTACGGGGTATTGAAGGGAAGCCGGGAAGGATAATAAGCTCTAATGTCATGACAAAGCTTCTAAAGAAAGAACAACGAGGCGTAATTGCAAAATTATGCTCACTAGAAGTTCCGACATCAAAATCATCTATTTCTGCAGATCTCCAACAAGTCTTGGACAATCATTCCAAGGTGTTTGAAACTCCAAAAGGACTCCCACCTATTCGTGATCATGATCATGCTATTCATTTGATTCCAGGAAGTGTTCCTCCAAACATTAGGCCTTATAGATATCCTTATGTCCAAAAGAGCTAAATTGAATGTATGATTGCAGAAATGTTAGAGGCGGGTATAATTCAACCTAGTCAAAGTTCTTTCTCTGCTCCTGTAGTATTGGTACACAAGAAGGATGGATCATGGCGAACGTGTTCGGATTATAGGGAGCTCAATAAGCTCACCATTAAAGACAAATTTCCCATTCCTGTGATTGATGAATTATTGGATGAATTGCATGGAGCAATTTATTTTACCAAGTTGGATCTTCGTTCAGGATATCATCAAATTAGAATGAAGACTCAAGATATTCCAAAAACAGCATTTTGAACTCATGAGGGTCATTATGAATTTTTGGTCATGCCTTTTGGCCTTACCAATGCACCTTCTACATTTCAAGGGTTGATGAATTCCATTTTCAAACCCTTCCTTAGAAAATTTGTGCTAGCATTTTTTGATGATATACTAATCTACAACAGGTCTTGGAAGGATCATGTTGAACATGTTGACAGGGTGCTCAAACTATTGCAGGAGAAACAATTATATGCAAAAAGTCCAAATGTTTCTTTGGAGTACAAGAGGTGGAATATCTGGGTCATATTGTATCTCACGAGGGTGTTAAAGTGGACCCTAACAAAATTAAAGCCATTAAGGAATGGAAAGTTCCCACAACCATAAAGCAGCTGCGAGGATTTCTCGGGTTAACAGGGTATTATCGCAAGTTTGTTAAGAATTATGGGAGAATAGCAGCACCTCTAACAACATTATTGAAGAAAGATGCATTTTCATGGACTCCTGAAGCAACTAAGGCCTTTTAACGTCTTAAAGAGGCAATGTGCCTAGCACCGGTCTTAGCTACACCAGACTTCACAAAAACCTTTATTGTGGAATGTGATGCCTCAGGAAATGGAATTGGTGCAGTTTTAATGCAGGAAGGAAGACCCATTGCTTTGAAAGTCGTCCAATCAAAGGAAAGTATTTACAGAAACCTATTTATGAGAAGGAAATGTTAGCAATACTACATGCACTAAAGAAATGGCGAACTTACCTAATGGGAAGACACTTCAAGGTAAAAACTGATCATGATAGTCTTAAACACTTTTGGAACAAAGACTATCTTCAGAAGAGCAGCAAAAATGGGTCACAAAGATGTTGGGTTATGACTTTGAAATAATCTACAAAAAAAGGAAAGCTTAATGTTGTTGCAGATGCACTCTCAAGAAAGAATGAAGAGGTGGAAGCATTGCTTTGTGCCATTTCTATTATCCAACCAGATTGGATAACAGAAGCAAGAGATGAATGGAAGAAGGAAAAAGATGTATGGACACTCATTCAAAAGTTGCAGCAAGATCCTAGTACATCTGATACATTTAGTTGGAAAAATGATTCCTTATGGTACAAAGATTGTTTATATCTTTGTAAGAATTCCCAACTAAAACAAAATATTCTTTTGGAATTGCACACTTCTCCTTTAGGAGGACACTCAAGATTTTTAAAAACTTACCACATGGTGAAGAAAGAATTTTTTTGGGATGGCCTTAAATCTGATATTCAAAATTTTGTGGCAGAATGTTTGGTTTTCCAGCAGAATAAAGTTGAGACAATTAAGACCCCGGGACTTCTACAACCTTTATCCATTCCAAGTCAACGTTGGGAGGAGATTTCAATGGATTTATCACAGGTTTACCTAAGTCCAAAGGAAAGAGTGTCATCATGGTGGTAGTTGATAGACTTACCAAGTATGCACACTTTTGTGCATTATCTCATCCATTTAAAGTAAGTACAGTTGCTACTACATTTATGGACACAATTCAAAAGCTACATGGAAACCCAAAGGTAATTGTGAGTGACAGAGATCCCATTTTTACTGGAAATTTTTGGACGGAGTTATTTTCTTGTTTGGGTACTCAATTAGCTCATAGCTCATCTTATCATCCTCAATCTGATGGTCAAACTCAGATAGTAAATAAATGTTTGGAAGGATATCTTCGTTGTTTTGTATCTGATAAACAAACACAATGGGTCAAGTGGTTACCTCTTGCTGAATGGTGGTATAACACTTCCTTCCATACTGCAGCAAAAATGACCCCATTTATGACACTTTATGGATATCATCCACCATCCATCACATCATCTTTAAGGAAAAATTCGAACGTTCAAGCAGTGGAAGATCACATCGAGCATCAGCAAGAAGTTCTCCAACTCTTAAAGGATAACCTGAATTTGGCACAAAATCGAATGAAACAACAGGCAGATCAACATCGCAGTAAGAGAAGTTTTGATGTAGGAGATTGGGTATTTTTACGGCTACAACCATACAAACAAATGTCCCTCAAGCAAGCTAAGAAGGATAATAAATTATCGCCAAAGTACTATGGTCCTTACAAGGTGTTGCAAAAGATTGGTACTAGGCATACAAATTGGAGCTTCCTGCTTCTTCGCGAGTGCATCTAGTTTTCCATGTTTCATGCTTAAAGAAGGTTATAGGTGAAAATCTTCCAGTTCAAACAATATTGCCAGAACTTGATGAGGAAGGAAAAATCATATTGGAACCTGAAGCAGTCACGGAAACAAGAACTCGACAACTACGGAATCGATCAATTTCAGAGTATCTCATCAAGTGGAAGAACTTACCCACTGAAGATTCTACATGGGAGGATGAGAATTTTATACAGAAGCACCCGGAGCTACTCAAGTGTTGAGGACAACATTTTCGACAAAAAGTTAAGAAAGAGGTTATCTTGCACATATAGTGCGCCGCACTTCATCAGCTTACGATTCCCGGATTGACAATTAAATGCAGCAATTTAGGACACACTAAATTGACCAAACAATGAGTGTCCACACTTCTTCGTCCTTCTTCCATTCATCTCTTGCTTTGGTTATCCAATGTGGTTGGATAATAGAAATGGCACCAGGCAATGCTTCCACCTCTTCATTATATCTTGAGAGTGCATCTGTAACAACATTTAGCTTCCCTTTTTTGTATATTATTTCAAAGTCATAACCCAACATCTTTGTGACCCATTTTTGATGCTCTTCTGAAGATAGTATTTGTTACAAAAAGTGTCTAAGACTATTATGATCAGTTTTTACCTTGAAGTGTCTTCCCATTAGGTAAGTTCGCCATTTCTTTAGTGCATGCAGTATTGCTAACATTTCCTTCTCATAAATAGGTTTCTGTAAATACTTTCCTTTGATTAGACGACTTTCAAAAGCATTGGGTCTTCCTTCTTGTATTAAAACAACACCAATTCCATTTCCTGAGGCATCATATTCCACAATAAAGGTTTTTGTGAAGTCTAGCGTAGCTAAGACCGGTGCTAGGCACATTGCATCTTTAAGATGTTCAAAGGCCTTAGTTTCTTCAGGAGTCCATGAAAATGCATCTTTCTTCAATAATGTTGTTAGATGTGCTGCTATTCTCCCATAATTCTTAAGAAACTTGCGATAATACCCTGTTAACCTGAGAAATCCTCGCAACTGCTTTATGGTTGTGGGGACTTTCCATTCCTTAATGGCTTTAATTTTGTTAGGGTCTACCTTAACACCCTTGTGAGATACAATATGACCTAGATATTCCACCTCTTGTACTCCAAAGAAAAATTTGGATGTTTTTGCATATAATTGTTTCTCCTGCAATATTTTGAGCACCTTGTCAACATGTTGAACATGATCCTTCCAAGACCTACTGTAGATTAGTATATCATAAAAAAATACTAGCACAAATTTTCTTAAGGAAGGGCTTGAACATGGAATTCATCAATCCTTGAAATGTAGAAGGTGCATTGGTAAGGCCAAAAGGCATGAAAAAAAATTCATAATGACCCTCATGAGTTCGAAATGTTGTTTTCGAAATATCTTCAGTATTCATTCTAATTTGATGATATCCTGAAGGAAGTTCCAACTTGGTAAAATAAATTTCTCCATGTAATTCATCAATCACAGGAATGGGAAATTTATCTTTAATGGTGAGCTTATTAAGCTCCCTATAATCCAGACACATGCGCCATGATCCATCCTTCTTGTGTATCAATACTACAAGAGCAGAGAAAGAACTTTGACTAGGTTGAATTATACCCGCCTCTAACATTTTTGAATCATATGTTCAAGTTCGCTCTATTGGACATAAGGATATCTATAAGGCCTGATGTTTGGAGGAACCCTTCCTGGAATCAAATGAATAGTATGATCATGATCACGAATAGGTGGGAGTCCTTTGGGAGTTTCAAACACCTTGGAATGATTTTCCAAGACTTTTTGGAGATCTACAAAAATAGATGATTTTGATGTTAGAACTTCTAGTGAGCATAATTGTGAAATTATGCCTCGTTGTTCTTTCTTTAGAAGCTTTGTCATGACATTATAGCTTATTATCTTTCCCGGCTTCTCTGCAATACCCCGTAATTTGAATTCCTTTCCTTCTGAAAAAAATTTCAAGAAAAGTTCTTGAAAATTAAAAGATACCATCCCCAAAGATTGTAACCATTGTACTCCTAGTACAACATCAACACCTCCCATAGGAATGGAAAGCATTGGAATATTCAATACATATTCCCCCATGGTTAGCTTGATATTATAGAATTTTCCAAAAGAAATTTAGAGTTCCTCCATTTGCAGCCATCACTTGACATTCTGGTGTTGGGTATAGGAAACAATTCAATTCCTTGGCTACCTTACAATGAATAAAATTATGGGTGCTACCTGAATCAATCAACACTATTACATTTTTCTTCTTCATATGTCCTTCTATCTTGAAAGTTTGAGGAGTGGTATTTCCTGCCAATGCATTACACGATATGGTCGAACTCAATTCTTCCTCTTCTAGGGATAGTTCCTGGTGTATATCCTCTTCTTTTGATGATTCTTGTTCATTTTCTTCTTCCTCTTCACAATATATGTAAAATAATTTCTTCTCAGCACACTTATGACCTTTAGTGTATTTGCTATCACAACTGTAACAATGCCCTTTTGCTCTTTTTTCTTCCAATTGTTGTGGTGTCAACCTTGTAGGTTGTGGAAATATAGGAGTAGCAACACTTCCATCTTTACAGAAGTGAGTGGTAGGCTTCCTTGTCACCATAAATTTACATTCAATTTTTCTTTCCAACTTGAATGCCTTCTCCAATGAATTAAGTTCCAAAACGCGAACTTCATGTTGGATGTTATCCTTTAAAGTACCTATGAAGAGATCAATTCTATGTTCCTCTGGAATATCAGTTACCCTTATATTCAATTTTTGTAAGTCCTCAATGTGCTCCCCCACTGAAAACTTTTGTTTGAGATTTATCAATTGGCTAAAGAAAGTGTTGCTCTTTGTATCCTCATAATGTGCTACCATTTCCTCCGTAAAAATTGACGAAGTGACAATTTTTTTATGGGAGCAAAGTCATCAATACCATACAAATGTATTTTTTTCTAAATGTAAAGTTGCAATGCGTACCTTTTGTGTGTTTTTCACATTATTGAGATCAAAATATTACTCCATATGTAGTATCCATGTTACACGATCCTTTCCATCAAACTTCCTCATATCCATTTTTGGAATATGGTGGTTCTTCCCTCCAACATTAGAGTTTATGAAATCACGATTAACATTTATTTTGTTCTCACCATGGGTTTCCTCTACTATCTTTTCACCATTAGGAAACATTTCTTGTATCAACTTTGTTAAATCTTCCATGTATGCTTTTAGATCATTCTTCATGTTTCCATCTTAGCTTCCATGTCATCCATCTTAGATTCCATGCTAGCTTCCATGCCATCCATATTAGCTTCCATGCCTTTCTTAAAAACCATCCATCTTAGATTCTATGCCTTTCTTCAAAACTTCCATGTCATTTTTTGTTGCTCTTTGCGAGAGCGAAATTTGTTGCACTTGCTCTTGTAATTTTGATATGTCATGTTTCCATTCTTTGTCTTCATGAGTCATAGTGGAGCCTTCTAAAGGCTTAATGGGTGTTGAATTATTTTTAAGGGCCATTTGAGAATCCAATACTGATATCTATTCTACAATATTTCCTTGGACTCAATTAAACTTGATTCTTGAAACAAGAGTTATGCAATTTGGAAAAAAAATACACACCTTTTACTTGCTTTTTAGGAGCTCGATATTGAAATTGACTTATCTCTATACTTTTAGATCCTTAATATTTGAAATTCAGCCCTGTAGTATTCCTCTGAATTTTATTTCAAATGCCATAGGTCTGAATTGATTTGGATTCTTCAAGACAAAGTTATGTCCAATCTCCCACAATGACCAAATTATGGACTGGTTTCAGTAGAGTGCACTTGTACGACTTGCCACGTGTCACTGTTTTCTCATTTGGCTTTGAAATTTATAGATAGGAAACTACAGTCCGTGTAATTCCAGTCACTTTTTACAGAACTCCAATTTGATGCTTAGAGAGAGAGTTATGAAGATTTTCCCACGATCACCTCTTTGAGATGAAATTCGGGAGCCTGAAAAAGACCTAACTTCCATAGATCATATCTCCGAAAATATTGTGACCCAAGCTCTGAAATTTTGCGACGATATTCCTCATGATTTCAGCTTCGCGCTCTAAAACTTTCAGCTTCAGAACCTTTGTAGAAAACATGTTATAGCGAAAATTCCGCGATGACATTTTTAAGTGAAATTCAAGAGCCTGCAAAAAGCCCTAACTTCCACAGATCATATCTCTGAAATTATTGCGAACCAAGCTCTGAAATTTTACGACGAGGTTCCTCAGGATTTCTCCTTCGCACTCTAAAAATGCCAGCTTTCTGAAACTTCGTAGAAAAAAATTTATAGTGAAAATTCCACGATGACCTGTTTGGAGAAACGAAACCCTAGAATCCAAAGCTCTGATACCAAATGTTGTGAAACCAGATCTAAAAATAGAAGAAAAGAGATATCAACACCTTAAAAATAAGCCACTTCGAGGGGGAAACCTCCAATACGTTACATGAATAAACAATTCTTGGATGATACAAATTACAAAACCTCCTTTCTATATATATGAGTCCATGGGGCCACAATGTTATCCTAGTGGGGCCACAATGTAATCCTAGTTGACCTAACAATAATAATTTAAGGGCACAATAATAACAATATGTGGGTTACAGGGGTACAATAATAAAAATAAGGGAGTTACACTAACAACAATAAGGGACTATACTAGTAATATAGGGACCTAACAATTGTCAACTATTGCAGGAGGATTTGGGTCAGGATCTGGTAAAAAATATTCTAGGAGCCAAAATTTAGACCCGAAGCATAGACAGGTTGAATATTTGTAACATAGTTGAAAAACCAATCTTTGCAAAATAATTGAATCATATAATAATTTGACTGGGGTTTTCTAATTTCAGATGAAATGTTGATCTTTTTCAATAATTCCCCAGTATGGTCGCCATTATGTAGTTTCCCTATAATTTATAAGATTGACAAGAATAAACGATAGAGGAGAATATCAAACCACTTTGGAATCCGAGACCCAACCTTCCTAGACTCAAACCAGATCCAAAAATAAAATAAAAGAGATATCAATGCCTTAAAAATAAGCCACTTCGAGGGGGAAACCTCCAATACATTACATGAATGAACAATTCTTGGATGATACAAATTAAAAAACCTCCTTTCTATATATAGGAGTCCATGGGGCCACAATGTAATCCTATTGGGGCCACAATGTAATCCTAGCCGACCTAACAATAATAATTTAAGGGCACAATAATAACAATATGGGGGTTACAAGGGTACAATAATAACAATAAGGGGGTTACACTAACAACAATAAGGGACTATACTAGTAATATAGGGACCTAACATGCCCCTCTCCTTCAATAAAGTGTTGTCCTCAACGCTTGAGTAGCTCTGGGTGCTTCTGTATAAAATTCTCATCCTCCCATGTAGAATCTTCAGTGGGTAAGTTCTTCCACTTGATGAGATACTCTGAAATTGATTGATTCTGTAGCTGTCGAGTTCTTGTTTCCATGACCACTTCAGGTTCCAATATTATTTTTCCTTCCTCATCAAGTTCTGGCAATATTGTTTGAACTGGAAGATTTTCACCTAGAACCTTCTTTAAGCATGAAACATGGAAAACTGGATGCACTCGCGAAGAAGCAGGAAGCTCCAATTTGTATGCCATAGTACCAATCTTTTGCAACACCTTGTAAGGACCATAGTACTTTGGCGATAATTTATTATCCTTCTTAGCTTGCTTCAAGGACATTTGTTTGTATGGTTGTAGCCGTAAAAATACCCAATCTCCTACATCAAAAATTCTCTCGCTGTGATGTTGATCTGCCTGTTGTTTCATTCGATTTTGTGCCAAATTCAGGTTATCCTTTAAGAGTTGGAGAACTTCTTGCTGATGCCCGATGTGATCTTCCACTGCTTGAACCTTCGAATTTTCCCTTAAAGATGATGTGATGGATGGTGGATGATATCCATAAAGTGCCATAAATGGGGTCATTTTTGCTGCAGTATGGAAGGAAGTGTTATACCACCATTCAACGAGAGGTAACTACTTGACCCATTGTGTTTGTTTATCAGATACAAAACAACGAAGATATCCTTCCAAACATTTATTTACTATCTCAGTTTGACCATCAGATTGAGGATGATAAGATGAGCTATGAGCTAATTGAGTACCCAAACAAGAAAATAACTCCGTCCAAAAATTTCCAGTAAAAATGGGATCTCTGTCTCTCACAATAACCCTTGGGCTTCCATGTAGCTTTTGAATTATGTCCATAAATGTAATAGCAACTACACTTGCTTTAAATGGATGAGATAATGCACAAAAGTGTGCATACTTGGTAAGTCTATCAACTACCACCATGATGACATTCTTTCCTTCGGACTTAGGTAAACCTGTGATAAAATCCATTGAAATCTCCTCCCAACGTTGACTTGGAATGGATAAAGGTTGTAGAAGACTCGGGGTCTTAATTGTCTCAAATTTCTTCTGTTGGCAAACCAAACATTCCACCACAAAATTTTGAATATCATATTTAAGGTCATCCAAAAAAAAAATCTTTCTTCACCATGTGGTAAGTTTTTAAAAATCTTGAGTGTCCTCCTAAAGGAGAAGTGTGCAATTCCAAAAGAATATTTTGTTTTAGTTGAGAATTCTTACAAAGATATAAGTGATCTTTATGCCATAAGGAATCATTTTTCCAACTAAATGTATCATATGTACTAGGATATTGCTGCAAATTTTGAATGAGTGTCCACACTTCTTCGTCCTTCTTCCATTCATCTCTTGCTTCAGTTATCCAATCTGGTTAGATAATTGAAATGGCACCAAGCAATGCTTCCACCTCTTCTTTCTTTCTTGAGAATGCATCTGCAACAACATTTAGCTTCCCTTTTTTGTATATTATTTCAAAGTCATAACCCAAAATATTTGTGACCCATTTTTGATGATCTTCTAAAGATAGTCTTTGTTCCAAAAAGTGTTTAATACTATCATGATCAGTTTTTACCTTGAAGTGTCTTCCCATTAGGTAAGTTCGCCATTTCTTTAGTGCATGCAGTATTGCTAACATTTCCTTCTCATAAATAGGTTTCTGTAAATACTTTTCTTTGATTGGACGACTTTCAAAAGAAATGGGTCTTCCTTCTTGCATTAAGACAACACCAATTCCATTTCCTGAGGCATCATATTCCACAATAAAGGTTTTTGTGAAGTCTGGCGTAACTAAGACCGGTGCTAGGAAAATTTCCTCTTTAAGATGTTCAAAGGCCTTAGTTGCTTCAGGAGTCCATGAAAATGCATCTTTCTTCAATAATGTTGTTAGAGGTGCAGCTATTCTCCCATAATTATTAAAAAACTTGCGATAATACCCTATTAGCCTGAGAAATCCTCGCAACTACTTTATGGTTGTGGGGACTTTCCATTCCTTAATGGCTTTAATTTTGTTAGGGTCTACCTTAACACCATCATGAGATACAATATGACCCATATATTCCACCTCTTGTACTCCAAAGAAACATTTGGATGTTTTTTCATATAATTGTTTCTCCTGCAATTGTTTCAGCACCCTGTCAACATGTTCCCGGAAGTAGATGTTTGCAAACCCTGTTGCTGCAGAGACATTGTGGCTGAAGATGTAGGGGAGGCCATTGTTTGACCACCCACTGGAGATTTCCTAGGGGTGTCTACAATGTGAATCACGATTTAATGCTCTAATTCACCTCCTTGATCAATATCCATATGAACTATGGCCCTCTTCCTATATTTTAGATTGAATTCTTTACTAGCGGTGTCCGTCACCGATTGTGACTGATCCTCTATTGGCCTCTTGCTCCCTATCTCTTTCTCTTGCTCTTTCCCCTTGCCTTCTTTTTATTTTGCACTCTTCCTTTCTTGTGGTGTTGGGGTCTAGATGCCTGAAGTGGACATCACCTCTTCTTCATATTCTTGGAGGGTTTTGGTCACCCATCCTGTTTGATTGGCATACTGCTCAATTATAGGCCTATGTGTGTGAACATAGGGTTTGGATATGTTTTCCACCCTTTTCTTAGAGATAGTACCTACAGGGTCATAATACCAAGTGAATTTGTGGCTAAAAACCATCCCCTTCAGTAACTTATCTACCTCCTCTCCTGCTGCTCTACTGTTACAAATGAACGGCCCAATTTGTGTCTTGATCTTGAACCGAGCCTTCTTCTTTTGTAGTATCCCAAAAGGGAGAATGTAGTAATACTTAAACACAATATAAGAATTGCAACTACGTAAACAATATATATCAATAAAACATTAGAATTTACAGAGAAGATGAGCCATTTTATTATATGGAGATGAATCAATTACACAATGTATAGAAAATGAGTAGATCTAGCCAAAGAGAAGGCTTAGAATCACCCTACAATGGTGCTGCAACTAGCACTACGTAACTGTTGAGATTACAGGAAGCAATATTTTGCTGTCCATTCTACTGTTGATATACATGAAAATGATGAAAAAGGAAATGCATATCTAGGGAGCTCAAGAGCTCTGATGATGCCAAAATTCAAGATCTGGCCAATGTGATGGGTTCCCAAAATAACCCAGAAAGGATTTTCCAGATCTACAACTTTGGAAAATCACCCTCCTAGGCCTTGATCCTTAATTTGTTGGGATTACATATTTGAAGCTAGATCTGACAAATATATGGCTAAAATATGTCACAAGATCATATCTAATATTGAAGGGCTGATCCCTCCTTCAGATCTACAAGCTAGAAGCTCTAGATCTAGCTTCTCAATCCTCCAATGATGATTACAGCTGCTGCAACACAACTGCTCATAAAAACTACGCTGTAAGTGAAAGAGAGGCTCTATGCCTGTTGAAATATGCTACAATAAACTCTAGGATGATGGAAATACTAATGGAAAGGTCAGGGGATGATCCCTCACAATATTACTAGCTGAAATGCTAGTAACTTCCTTCCTCCTTTGGATCTGCAATAATGGATAGCGTAATTCCTAAAGGGATTACTACTACTAGGAGGTGAATAACTCTTGGCCTAATGCCAGATCTGAAATGAAGCATTGGGAATGCTGATTTTCAAGCCGAAGGTGATAGGAATAAACCTTCATTGGTTCTCCAGTTGAAATACTGAAGACAACCTCCCCCTTCCAAACTGATCTTCAGAAATGTACAATTTCTGAATATGGATGCTCTGCAGAAAGTAGGAAAATATATATGGCACCAATGCATGATGTAGAATGAAGTACAACTCTCTCTCCAGAGCTACTCAAAGAAAGAGGTGGGATTCCCGACCAAGAACACCCTGTGCTAAACAACACTTGCAATCTTTGCTAAACAACCCAAGAAAGTAATGAAATGTCACATGACAATTCTAGATGTAAACAGACCTCAAAATCAATAATCAATAGCCTCCTTCATTGTTGTCTTCATCTCCTTTATATAGTTTATGAGCCTTCCCATGCCTTGGCCCTCATCTAAACTGCGCTGTGCATGTGCACAAGATCCTCCATGTTTGACTGCGCTGTCTATCCAAGTCATCCATCAAGTCTAGGTGCAATGTACACCCTCTCCATCATGTGTGCATTAATTGCACAACTTCCTCCATCATCTCTTCATGAATGCTCCATGATCTTTTGTTTGATCCCTTCCAAGTTCTTAGTTGACTGTATCAACCTCCATGATCTATCTCATTAATGATACATGATATCCAATTCCATTCACATTAGTAGTGGCTCCATGACCTCATTATGTAGATCTAGGCTTAATTAATCTACATTCACACATAAAAAGTGGATATTTATTCATCTTGAGGATTATGGGTCCCTCCACCATCTTATTTACTTAATTCATTAAGAAAATTAAGAACTCTAATATTCCAAATATCAAGTGAAAATTTTGGAATATTATAGTCCTCCCCGGAAAAATGTTGCTTGTCCTAAATAAACTGCAAAAGTGGTTGCTACAGCAAACATCCTACCTCCAAATGGAATCCTCATGTGGAAGGTCTTCCCATCTGTCACAATGTGTCATGTATGTCCAACTCCAAAGCTGCCTCTCTAGAATGTCTAGAATGGCCTCCATCTGAAAAGTTAGATACCCTTCCTCATCAATGAATCTCCAAGTGGGAACCAAATTATGACTAAAGTTCCTCTCTACACATGAGATACATAAGATGAAGTGGTTCATTCCCAAAGTGTAAAGTCCCAACTCATGAACTATCTCTCCAACCCATGATACATAGAGTAGATTACATACATCAATGCTCTCATCATTAGCCATGTTGGCCATGTAGGAATCAAACATCACATCATCATAGTGAAGAACAAGAAGTAGAGACACATGGGAAAACATAAACAATGTCAAGCCATATTCTCCTAATAACAACCAACGCAGCAAAGCCTCTTGCTGCCATGCTAGATCATCATGAAAACAAGTAAGAGAGCCATACTCTCTCAAAAGAAGCCACCACAAAAATTCTTCTTGTTGCCTTGTCAAATCATCAATGAGAATATGAGAGCCATACTCTCTCAATACTACCATACCACATCATCATTGTAACAAATGTAGTGGCCATATATCTCAAGAGAAGCCACCTTAATAAGGCATCTTGCTGCCTCATCACATCATCATTATACCATGTACAATGACCATAATCACCCAACAGAAGCCAACGCTATAAGGCCTCCTGTTGCCATCCTTCAACCCAAACTCTCCCAATAGTAACCATAGCAACAATGATTCTTACTGCTTTCTTGCATTATCGTGATGCAAGTCATGGAGCAAAAATAAAGTAATGGACATGTGAGATGTCCCATCAACATGATAAAAACAATCTCCCTTATGCCACATTATGTGAGAGTTATACTCTCTCAAACCCAAGTACATACATGAACATGAGATACATCCCAAACAAAAATACATGTAAAGACATGAGACATATCCCAAACAAGAGTAAATAGAAGGACATAATATATATCATGTGATGTCCAAACTCTCTCATCAATAACCAAAGTAACCATGCCTTTTTCTTATGCATTCTTCTAGTGATGCATAAGGCATGAATTAGAAAAATATGACTCCTTGAGTGGTAGCCATACTCACCCAAGAGAAACCAGTGCGGCCATGCTTCTTGCTGCCCTGTATCATAGATCTACAAGTGGTTTGGAAATGCCTTGCTCCATATCAAAAACCACTCATCCCAATGTGGATGATGGATATCATTCTGCAAACACTTGGTATCCCCCCATTGTAGGACACCAACCTCCTCAAACTGTTGAAGAACTTTGCACTCCATGAAATGTTGAAGTGCACCTCCAATGAGATCTCTTAATGAGACCTTCTTCTGATCCATGGCCTTCCAAAACCAATGAGGTTCTGGATATGCTGCAGGTATAAGTCTCTCTTTGAGCTATGAGATGATCATTGATAAAGTGTCATCAAAAAAGGAGAAAAGATTTCTCATCTCAAGATGTCTACCTTTCATCATCTTAACCTCCATTTCTTCATGAGTGAAGCTATCTTCAGAATTATCTAAGAATAATGGGGCTCCTTCTTTATCACTGCTACTAAGTGAAAACATTGTAGATCTACATGGTAATACATGTGTTGTCTCAAAGAAAGGCACAATACTGATCTCATAACCAATTATTGTACATAGGATCATGCTCATCCCTTTTTCTGAAACTCTACACTTCAAATGAAAAGGTTGAATGTAGTCCATCCATGACAAACTGGGATAGATTTTCATCTCCTCCTTGATTAGATCAAGGGTCCTCTGCGCTGTGATATGTTGCTACTTCAAATCAACATTTTTTTCTAACCCTTGGTTATGCATTAGCCCTGATGGCATGTCCCCATAAGTTTCAATAAGGTCTACTAAAACAATAGGTGATGAATGTGTATGCATACCTTGGATCAACTGATGTGTGGGAACCTCTTGACAGAACACAAGAGTTCCTCCAACTACTGGAAAGAGAGATGGTTGCTCTTCTACTAATGTACCAGCATTGGAATCTTCCTACTGTTCCTCATGAACCTCCTGAATCATGCATGGGACTCTATGTGTCAAGAGCTCAAGACTATCTTGCAAAGTTGCAAGTGTCTCTTCTCTAGATGCAAGCAATTCTACAGCTGGTGGTGAATGTAGTGACCTCTTGTCCAGAGTGACAAGAATGACATCCTCCTATTTCTTCTTAGAAAATGTCTCTTTATGGCACATCTATGATTTCTTCACATCAAACTTATTTCTCAACTTGTGAAAGAAATCTGAATATTTAGTCACCTTTGCATGCTCCATGTGACCAAACCACCAATCAATAGCTCCACCTAAAAGATGAAGTGATGCAATTTGGATAGCCTCTTTTTTAGCCACAGGATGTAGCATGAAAAATGTATCTAACTCTTTCCTCCAAGCCTTAATAGTGCTTGAGGAAGATCCATCGAATGTAGGAAAATAGAATCTATTGTGCCTCTTCCTTCTATTGCTGCTATAGGATCTTCTTTATTATTTGAGTTCAAGGAATTCTTGGAGATTTAGACTCTCTTTGAAGGCTATAGACTGTGCTTTGTACTCTTCCAGATATAGAATGAGAGTCTCATGAGTCTCAGGTTCTTTTCTTTCTTCATTTATATACCTCTCATCTTCTTCAAAGAAATTGGGCATAGTAGATATATGAGGAGATCTATGATTCTCCGGTTTTCTTTTCTGCTGATAGGAAGTTCCTGGTCCTTCCTCATCAAATATTCTTCTTGGATCCTTCCTTTGCCTTTCTCCCTTCATTTTATAGACCTCCTTGGAGAGATCCTACTTGGATCTAAAGAGTGGAATGGAAAAAATATCCTCCTTCATGATATATCTCATCTATCTGCTTCTTCTTTTGATGCAAAATATGAAGTGTCCACAAGCTGAGCCAAAGATCATGCTATGATACCACAGTAGTATCCCAAAAGGGAGAATTCAGTAATACTTAAACAAAATATAAGAACTGAAACTAAGTAAACAATAGATCTCAAGACAACATCATAATTTACAGAGAAGCTCAGCCATTTTATTATATGGAGATGAATCAGTTACACAATGTATAGAAAATGAGTAGATCTAGCCCAAGAGAAGGCTTTGAATCACCCTACAATGGTGCTGAAACTAGCACTGCGTAACTGGTGAGATTATAGGAAGAAATAATGCGCTGTCCCTTCTACTGCTGATATACATGAAAATGCTGCAAAAGGAAATGCAGATCTAGGGAGCTCAAGATATTTGATAATGCCAAGATTCAAGATTTGGCCAATGTGATGGGTTCCCAAGATAACCCAGAAAGGTTTTTCCAGATCTACAACTTTGGAAAATCACCCTCCTAGGGCTTGATCCTTAATCTATAGGGATTATAGATCTAAAGCTAGATATGACAAATAGATGGCTGAAATATGTCACAAGATCAGATCTAATCTTGAAGGGCTAATCCCTCCTTCAGATCTACAAGCTAGAAGCTCTAGATCTAGCTTCTCAACCCTCCAATGATGATTATAGCTGATACAACACAACTACTCATAAAAAATGTGTTGTAAGGGAAAGAGAGGCTCTATTCCTGCTGAAATATGTTGCAATAAAATCCAGGTTGATGGAAATACTGATGGAAATATGAGGGGATGATCCCTCACAGGATTACTAGCTGAAATGCTAGCAACTTCCTTCCTCCTTTGGATCTGCAATAATGGACAGCGTAATTCCTGAAGGGATTACAACTGCTAGGAGGTGAATAAATCTTGGACTAATGCCATATCTTAAATGAAGCTTTTGGAATGTTGATATTCAAGCCCAAGGTGATAGGAATAAACCTTCACTGGTTCTCTAGCTAAAATATTGAAGACAACCCCCCCTTCCAAAATGATCTTTAGAAATGTACAATTTTTGAATATAAATGTTCTGCAGAAAGTAGGAAAAAATATATGGCACCAATTCTTGATGTAGAATGAATTACAACCCTTTGTCTAGAGCTACTCAAAGAAAGAGGTGGGATTCCCAACTAGGAACACCCTGTGCTAAAAAACACTTGCAATCTTTGCTAAACAAACCAAGAAAGAAATGGAATGTCACATGACAATTCCAGATCTAAACAGACCTAAAAATCAATAATTAATAGCCTCCTTCATTGTTGTATTCATCTCCTTTATATAGTTTATGAGCCTTCCCATGCCTTGGCCCTCATCTAAACTGCGTTGTGCATGTGGACAAGATCCTCCATGTTTGATTGCGCTGTCTATCTAAGTCATCCATCATGTCTAGGTGCAATGTACACCCTCTCCATCATGTGTGCATTAATTGCACAACTTCCTCCATCATCTCATCGTGAATGCTCCATGATCTTCTGTTTGATCCCTTCCAAGATCTTAGTTGACTGTATCAACCTCCATGATCTATCTCATTAATGAGATATCATCTCCAATTCCATTCACATTAGTAGTGGCTCCATGACCTCATTATGTATATATAAGCTTAATTAATCCACATTCACACATAAAAAGTGGATATTTATTCATCTTAAGGATTATGGGTCCCTCCACCCTTTTATTTACTTAATTCATTAAGAAAATTAAGAACTCTAATATTCCAAATATCAAGTGAAAATTTTGGAATATTTCATCTTTGGAGAAAAAAGTTGAGCTCATCTGCATATATCATTTTTCTTTTGTATTCTAGTGCAAAGACCCTCATGGAGAGGAACTTTGGAAATTTTTAAGGGGCTAGCTCACTCCCATAGACTCGAATTTCTGTATAATTTTGGTACAAGTACCAATCTAGTGTCTTTACTTTCTCTGTCAGCTGCATGGATTTCTTGATTTCTTTAATTATCTTTGGCTCTACTGCACTGCTGAGTGTGCTGATGGCTGGATGCACAAAAAATTCCACAAAATCCTTGTATTTATAATTATTCCGATCCTTAAATAGCATAGTTGTTAGAAAATGACAGATTGAGGTTCAACATCTTCATTTGCCTTGGTCATCTGAAATTGAAACCTGCTGGATTGGAAATAAAAAAACATATACACCAACACAAAGGTGTATTTGAAAACCTCCTCTGTATTAAACTTTAAAATCTGTTCATGAATGGAATCTGCAAGAGAATGGGCATAATTAAACATGACTGTGGGTTTAGCATCTGAGGAAATAATGGAAAAAAATCCTATCATAGCTTCATCTACCCACTGACCAGTGTGATACCCCAATAAATAAGATAAAACAGTGACAATGTGCTTGGTCCTACCAGGAAATATAGATGAAGGATAGGGTGGATTCTTGGTAGGAATTGGGGCATCAATGGCCATAAAAAGCTGCAAAGTTTTGGCTTTGTTGGCAAAGTCAAGCTTCTGATAAAATTCCCTAAAGGTTTCATAGGAGAAGGGGACTTTTTTTAAGGAGTGGGGGCCTGTATCATTTGCTAAATGGATTGGGCATTGATAGCGAACAAGATTTCTCTTATTGGGGTGTAAATGGTTCTCTGATTAATATCATAGCAGGCCTCACATTTTCTGATGAATTATGGGCAACTATGGGTTTTGGGAAAGATGTAAAGAGGTAGCTTAGTCTCCCACATGCCAATTTCATCAGCTTCATCGAGAAATTTTTCCTCGAGCCAGCAGTAGACATTGAATAAATCAATGCTGACCTCACTTGATTTAAACTTGTCTGCCAGGTGGATATATGATATAAGTCTATTTAAGTATATCAACATGGGGTTGAAAGGCTCCCGGTCCTTCTTAGGAGGCATGATTTTTCTTCTTTGATTAAATTTAACTCGTTCTCCTTCACCGTATAAGAAATAATGGGAATAAAAAGGAGGGAACAACTGAAAGGAAGAAGGAGATAAATAATATGGGGGAAGGGGAAAAATAAAGGGGAAGTATGAGGAATGTGATTTGATTTTTAGAGCATTGTGAGTTATTTTTAATTATTTCGAAGGTTGTCTCCACTAATCCTTTGCTGCACATTCTCTCCCCACAGTTCGCAACCTGTAATTTTGGACAAAACAAGCAAGGTAAATCTTGCTTTCGGGTGTGAATTTGGATTTTAAATTTGATTGGTGGATTGCTTGATTAGGCACGGGCCCGTTGGATAACAGTCTAGCCATTAATGGTAGAACGAATCATTGGTGAGAGGTGATGTGATTGGGTGAAGCGGGTAGGTGGGAGCGTATGCAAGTACTGCCGTGCCGTACACCCGTCCAAGGTCCAAAGGTGCAATGATATCGCAAATAGTGGAGACGATTTTAGGAGGGGGGATGGCAGTCTGTGGTATCGTGAGTTGGGGGGGCAAAGGTTGGGGGCGAGGGGGGGGTGTAAAATTTTCTGGGCACGACATGTAGCACGAACAACAGTAATAGATACCGCTCATTTCGGACCCGCCCCCCCCCCCCGTCCCACATTGTTAAAGTTCAGAGGGTGAGGGGGGGAAAAAGGTATTGTGGGCCATCAAATCTGTATCGGGGAGCGGAGATGGTGGGGAGTTGTAGGGTGGTTAGCATGGATGGTATGTGTGATGGGATGGTGGGGTCGGGATCATGAAAGTAGGGGGGTAGTGTAGAAATTTAGGTTAAGGAAAATATGAGCGGGGTGGGGATATGGAGAAATGAATACTGTTGGGACTTTGAATAAGAAATATAACATAAAGTCTCCAAATTTATAGAATCATCTCATTTTGAGCCTTAGAGTATGAATACTCTTTTTATTCTGATTTTTGTTCTTCCACCATAGGAAAAAAAATGCAATTTTTAAGTTGTACATTGCAAAATAGACTTTAAATTTTCCTTTCATTCTTTCTCCTTATCCTCTCTACCTACCCAAACTATTCATCTAACATTTTTTCTTCTTTGTAGGGTGGATTTAGAATTGTAGACCCTGAAACATTTTTCTTTTGAAATTCTAACATAATCCCTATCCCTTATTTCTCCTATTGGTCTAGATTAAGTTGTTGAACTAATGTCATTTTCTACCTATCTAATAATAAGCCAATATTAAACAGTTTGGGAAATATTCATTTTATAGCATATCAACAAAAGTCCAAAATTGTACAATCATGCTTGAACTTTATGATTGAAAAAACCTTTCTAAATAGTAGTGGCATTTTGATTTGCAGCACTTTCAGAACTATTCATTTTTGTGGGGTTTTCTTTTCCTGTTTTACACGCTCTTTTCCTTCTTCTTTTTTGTTTCTTTTTCTATTCTTTAAAATATTTAATATATATATATATATATATATATATATATATATATATATATATATATATATATATATATATATAGATATGAAAATCTACAAGGAATAAATATTCAATCACCTTGAGATACTGTAAATTACAAGACTCTAACAGTGGTTCCAACTGGGGATGGCACTTCTTAGGGAAGTTTCAAGAAAATCAAGACTAGTAGCCTTGCAATGTTTTTTTGTGAATTTTCTCTTGTTGTTTTGATGAATCTTTCTTGCTGCTTTTTAGCACAAAAAGGTGTCCTTCAAAAGTATTCGAGACCAAAATTGTGGTATTTACAATGGAAAGGGAGGTTCTCTTGACTTAAAAGAGGTAATGCTTCAAAATTCCTGCCATTGACAGGACCTCCAGGCAGCTCTGTTCCATGCATCTCTTGCAGTAAAAATGCATTATTTCCCCTGAAAGAATGAACAATTTATGGGCCCTTCCACAGGTTGTCAAACTTTCCATATTTCCCTTTATCTTCTCTTCTGGAATCCCATCTCAGTACTTTGTCTCCAATATTGAAATCATTTGATTTTGTTCTTTTGTCAAATATCTTATTTATATTTTCTTGCACAACCAGAGTTCTGTTGTAAACTTCTTCTCTGGACTGTTGTAGCTGAATGGTCTAGTTTATCCTTCTTTGTACATCATTCTCCTCAGCCTGTACCTCTTGAATGATTTTCATGGCTGGCACTCCTAATGATGTTGGGAAAATTGCATCCATCCCATAGACCAAATGGAATGGTGGCATGCCAATTTATTTCTTAGTTCTCAGTCTGTCAGCCCACGATGCATGCACCAATTTGTTATGCCAGGACTTCTGGTTGTCTTCTAGAAGCTTCTTGATAATATTAACCAAAATTTTGTTGGAGAATTCAACCAATCCATTACTTTGAGTGTAATAGGTTGTTGAATGCCCCAAGGATATGTGATACTTATGGAAAAAATCCAGCATTTTATTGGACTTAAAAGCAGTAGTATTATCTGTGATGATTTTTCTAGGACAACCAAATCTAGACAGGATATTGGCTTCAAGGAATTTGATAATCACTGAGTCAGTAGCAGTTCTGGAAGGGATGGCTTATATCCATTTGGTAAAGTATTCTGTGGCAGTAAGGATCCATTTGTGGTGGGCAGAGGATGAGGGGTGGATTTCTCCAATGAAGTCTAAATCCCATTGCTGAAAAGGAGCCTTAATAGAAATTGGTTGTAAGGGCAACAACATCAAATTTCTTTTCCCTTCAAAAATTTGACATTTGTGACAGGTGGCTACCATTTTTTAGATATTTGGGAAAAGAGTAGGCTAATAGAAACCAGCTCTAAGGATATTGTTAGTAGTGGTTTTCTAGTAGAGATGGCCTCCACAATCCCCTTTGTGAAACTCTTGCATAACCCTATCCGCATCTTCCTTAAGAAAACATTTAAGCAATATGCCCCCAACATCTTTCCAGTACAAGACATTTTCTAGGATGAAAAATTTTACAGCTTTCAATTTCAAGAATCTAGATTTTGTTTTGGATAAACCAGGAGTAGCATTTAAATGAAATAGAACATATAGTATATCTGTGTACCAGGGAGAATTCATGAATGCTTCCTTAATAGGTGGAGTCACTAGCTCCTCTTGTTCATCTAGTGAATGGATCATGTTGATATCTAGTGCTTAAAAATTTGTTTCAACCATCAATTTGGCTAAACCTTTTCCTTTGATCAGTTTGGTGGGTCTGATCTCTAAATCATACTCTAGGATAACAACAATCCACTTGCCTCTCTTTCCATCAAGATTCTGTGTTAGGATGTCCTTGTCAACTTTGTTGGTCACAAAGGCAATGATATGTGAATGTAGGATGTAAACCCTGAAATTCTTCAGTTCTTTGACCAAAGAAAAGGCCTACTTTTCCATGATATTGTACTTTACAGATGCATCTCTCAAATGTTGGATGAAAAAGGAAATGGGTTGTTCTTGTCCCTCCTTATTTTTCTGCAGCAATGCAGCAAAAATAGTGTGTACTGATGCAAAGGAAAAAATGATAAAATGCTTGGTGAAATCAGGGCTGATTAGAATTGGTGCTTTAGTGAGTGCTTGCTTTACCAAGTCAAAGGACAATTTAGCCTCCATGCTCCATTTAACTCCTGAATCTCACTTAAGCATGTTGGTGATATTTCTCAGTAGTTCCGCAAGGTCTGATATAAACCTCCTTAAAAAATTTATCTTACCAATGAAAGATTGACGCTCTTTGATGTTCCTGGGATGACTGATTTGAAGTATGCCTTCAATCCTACTGGGATAAATTTTCATTCCCTCTTCAGATATAATGTGGCCTAGAAGCTTCCCTTCGTCAAGACCAAATAAATATTTCTTGGGGTTCAAAGACATTCCAAACCTTCTGCACTTTTCAAAAAATCTTCTTAAATGGGCCAAATGCTCTTTATTAGTTTTCGAATATACCGTAATATCATCAACGTAGATCACAATGAAAAGGCCAATCTCTTATGAAAAAGTGATGTCCATTTTCCCCTGGAAAGTGGCACCAACATTAATTAATCTAAAAGGAATTTTCACATACATGAAAGTCCCCCAAGGAGAAGTAAAAGTTGTATTGTGTTGATCATCAGGATGCACCAACACTTGATTATACCCTGAAAATCCATCTATTAAAGAGATCCTTCTGGAAACCACTACCCTTTGCAATATGTGGTCCATCTTTGGTAAATGGTAGTTGTCTTTAAGTGATACCTTGTTCATATTTATGAAGTCAATGCAAAGTTTGATCTCTCTTGTTTTCTTTCTTACCAACACAATATTGGAAACCCATTCAAAGAATTTGATTGGGACTATTATTTTGGCATCATACATCTTCTTGATATCCTTCTCAACTAAGGGAATTAGGATAGGATTTATCCTACACATTTTCTATTTGAAAGGCTTCTGGTTCTCCTTGACTGGAATCTTGTGTTGGATAATATTAGTATCATAAGATTTCAGGTCCTCATAGCTCCAAGAAAACACATCAATGAAATCCTTAAAAAAAGCAATGTATTTATGTTTTGTGGTCACTAGCAGTGTGTTTGATAACTTTATCATCTTGGGATCTTGTTCAATGCCCAAATTGCATGCCTTAATGTTTACTTCTTTGGGTTCCATCTTTGGTTTTCTTGCTACATCATTGAACTCAAATAGTTCTTCTAAAGGGACAAGCCCTCTAGGCATGATGTTATGTTTGAATTGGAGTACTTCAAATTCTTCTTTTTCTGGGTCTTTGTGTATCCTTGTTCTATGTAAATATTCATTTGCTGAAACATTAGTATCAGAATCATGGGGTGGTTCAGCCATACTCACTTTTCCTTCGGTGGGAAAATATTATTCATGATCTAGGTCCAAGATGGAATCTTCAAACTCACCTTTATATTGGAGGAAATTTTCAATCTATTTGTCATTACCAAAGACTTGCCAATATCTCATATTATCAGGAACTGCTGGGCATTGTTTAATCTGCACTGTATATTTCTTGCTGGGTTGAGGTAATTGACAAGTGCTAGTTGAAAATGCTAAACCGTTGGCAAGGATATTTTGATTCCTTGGAATTGCAGCAAGATCATATTCTTCAAAAGTTTTTAGGAGGTCAAGGGTAGAGTTCTTGTATGCTCTCGGTCTAGGATGTTTGGCTGAATATTATCCCTTGATTTTTCTAATAACCATCTTAGAATCCCCATGAACATAAATTATTTTGGCTCCTAATCTAGTCTTCAAAAATTATAAACCCAAAAGGAGTGCCTCATATTCTGCTATATTTTTGGTGCACTGAAAGTTTAGTTTGTAAGAATGATCATATGCATGGTTATTTTCAGTATTTCAGACCCACCCCCTACTCCTGAACCTGATTTGACACAAGAGCCATCAAAGCTCATGTTCCACAAAGGTTCAGATTCAGAATTGTGTTGCATAATTTCCATTTGTTCTGCTTCTTCTCTATCCTGGTCCTTTTCCTCTTCAGCCACTTGTGCATCATTGTATTCATCATTTTAAAGAATGAATGAGTCAAGGTCAGAATGAATAGAGTAAAGTGGGTATTTATGTGGTTTCTCTTGACTGATCACCATGTATTTCATTAAAGTTTCCCTATACAGTCTTCTTTGTTGGCCAAACACTGGTATGGTAGCATAATTCATATCCATTTGGAGGGTCCCTTGTAGCTTGGATCCCCATGAGTGTGATAAAATCATGCCATACTTAGGAGGATGTCAGCCACTACTATATCCATCACTAGACTCTTGGCTGGTATCTGGGCTAAAGTAATACAAAGATATTTGATGAGGCCTAGGCATTTGACCTTGCTGGAGTCAAATGAGTAAAAATCTTTGTAGGGTCTAGTTATCTCAAGGAAAAGTTTCTCCATGACTTCCTTTGGCATAAGATTATGAGAGGCACCTGAATCTAACATGGAATTATGGAGGATATTATCATTAACATTCAGACTGATATAAAATGGGGGAACACCTCCCTCCTGGTATTTACCATATACTTCTGGCCCAAAAAAAAGTTCAGGTTTATCATCATTCAGATTGATAGTGTCAGTAATTTCTCCTATGTTCAACACCTTTAGGACCTAGGACCTGTATACATCCTTGTTTACCAATTTAGTGAGAGGAATTGAGATTTTTATTTTAGCAATTTCATTCTCAATACTGAAGGGTGTCTGAATTTTTGGCAGATTTGAACAATCAGTCTTCTCAGGAACTATTTGAGCAGCAAATTCAGATTGTTGACTTGTGGTAGGGGTATTAGACTGAACAGTTTTGGCAGGGCTGATAGATGGTTTACTTGTGCTGATTTCTATATAACTCTTTCCTGGGATGTTAGCAGTTTTCTTTAAACTTTTAGTTGTTTCCTTGGGATCAGTTTCAGGGAACTTATTAGCAGAGTTTTCAGAATTCTTTTTCTTGGAGTTATCATAGTTCTTCTTGCTTCTAAGGTTATATTGTCTATGTACCTCCAAGATGGAATTATAAAACCCTTTTTTATAATCCTCAAACTCTTCAGCTTCTACTTCAGTTTGAGTCAGAGAAAATAAACCTTGTTCTTCTTCAATAAGGAAAATAGAATCCTCTTCGTTAATTCCCATTAGATTAATTTGACTTTCTTCTATTTCTTCGACCACTCCCTCATCTTCATCAACATAATTCTCTTGGAATGGAGGCCTAATTTTCTGGTCCGGGCCTATGTGTTCTCTCTGTCTTATTTGAGGGGGGTTTTTTCTAAGGTTTTGATTTGTATTTTGAGGAGCTGGCTGATTTTCCCTAGGAATATCTCTCTCATTCATGCTAATTTTCTCCATCATTCTTTCCATAGTCTAACCAAGTTATCAATCTTAGCATTAGATGTGGAGGCTGCGGGTTCTTCCCTTATAGTGACTCTCTTCTCATTTCTTATTCTAGCCCTCTTTGCAAGTAGATTGGCTTCTACACTTACTGCACCCTTCTGCATTTCTTCTAATGTAGTAGGATCTCTCTCTCTGAGCTGATAATCCATTTCTAGATCAAAACCATATGGGAACTTAACCAGGGCTAAGTCTTCTGGGGGTTTCATGTGAGAAGGGAGTGCGTTGTATATAATGTTAAACCTAGCACAGCAGTTTTGGACACTCTCTCTAACATTCCACTTGATGTTTTCATATTTTGACAAGATTTGAAGAGGGTTTTTCTTAACTTCCCATCGATTTATGAATAGATGGTGGCAACACCAATGGAGCATATATGGCTACCATGATTGGTGGTGGGGAACCCAAGGGGGGTTGACAAGAGGGGGTGGAGGATTAAATGGAGGAAGGTGTACAATGGGTGTATGGGTGGTTTGGACACTCTAGTGGGAAATATTCAAGGAAGTGGTAGGGGCTTCAGACACACCTAGATGGGTTGGATGAGGATGATCAGACTTGGAAATAATAGAGGGAGCTACTATAGTAAGAGCATATAACTCTACAAATTGTTGAAGGTAAGCAACATCGACAACTGAGGTGAATCATGCTACCAGATCTTTAAGGGAGTCAAAATGTTAGAGAAGTTGAAGGTCAGCTTGGGTGGATGTGGAGGCTTTGCCAACTGGACTCCGTTGTAGGATAGATGGTTCAAAAACTATCTGGGCTTTCCAATTTTGAGATTTGGTCCTGAATAAGCTTTGCTCAAAATGTAAATCTAACTGGATATCCCGCAAGGTTACAAGGTTTCTAGGGAGGGAACTTGCTCTGTGAAGGGATTTACCGCCAGTTTGACTCTCAGTTCTGGGGTTTTTTCTTATGATTTTCTCTAGATTGTCAACTATTGCAGGAGGATTTCGGTCATGATGAGATCTGGTAAAGATTATTCTGGGAACCATAATTTAGACCCGCGGAAAAAGCAGGCTAAATATTTGTAACACAGTTGAAAAACCAATCTTTGGAAAATACTTGAAGCATACAATGTTTTGACTGGGGTTTTATGAGTTCAGATGAAATGTTCATCTTTTTTAATAATTCCCAGTATGGTCTCCATTATGTTGTAGCCCTAGAATTTATAATATTGGTAAGAATAAACGATAGAGGAAAACATCAAACCAATTTGGAATCCATGACCTAGCCTTCCTAGACTCAGAGAGGGCTCTCTCTATTTATGATTTAATTTCTCCTTAATATTATGAATGTTGATGTTAAGCTAGTTACAATTATGGTGGTATTGGTTGTTTTGATTGATTTTTTTGGTTGGATGAGCAGGTCTGCAGAGGCTAATCCATTGGGATATGGATTCAAAAAAGGTTGGATTGTGCATCAAATTTTTGAGGGCATTCACAGGGAAAGATAACTATGCAGACTGGATCTTACTCGTAGTGTGAATTATGTAATGGAAGAAAACAGTGAGTTCAGTAATTTCTAAAGAGAAATTAAGAATTATTTAACTATACTTCAGAATAAAACATTAAGATAGTAAACACAGACAAAATTAAGGTGCTCTCTCAACAAATCTTAATCTAAAATTTCTGTTTTATAATAAGATAAATCGATGCATGACATGAAAGACAGAGAAAAAAATTAACACAGAAAGAAAAACATCACCATTAACATAGTTCAAGAATCCTATGAACAATCTCTTATTATTGACGCCCAACTCAAAAAATGATAGTGCTATAATACATAAGTTCTTACAATACAGGGTCCAACCTACCAACCTTTGATACTGCCAATGTATGCAGTATTTAACTAACAACTACATCAGTTTCCCTAATCTACTTTGGCAACCTTCATAAATTACAATTAAACTAAAACTAGACTATTGTGGCCATGCAGGGCCCGAACAAAAATCTCTAACAAAACACCGCTGATGGAATTAACTCAGGCATCTTTTCATGAGTTCAAAAAACTTCGGTAGCTCTTCGTGAATCCAAAAAGTAGGCTGAAGGTGGCTGAGGTGGTCACGAAGAGGCAATGTTGGATGGCTCTGACATATGGATCTAATTTTGGCCTGCCTCTGCTAGATCATTAAAGAGGATGCGATGCCGACACTTCTAATCAATTAGTGGCTGTGTTGATTTTCCATCGTTCCCTTTTAATCTTGGTACATGCAAAATTTTCCCCACTCCTTTTTTCCTGGAATTATCGTACCTATGACCTATCGATACACTTGATCAACCTATGTGTATTTGTTGAAAGTGGGCTTGGTGAGGAAAACATGCTTCTGCTCATGTTGAATAAAGATATAATTTCTCAGGAGATCTAAGGCAACTTTCCCAGTCACGTTCCCTTTTATATTGGAGAATTTGGTGGTATCCTTAGCTATTTCCCTGAGCTTGGTCATATAATCTCCATTTTGGACCTACTTGTTATTAATTACATACAGTGAGGGTAGCCCTTTTTCCCTTAGGGCTCAATTTTGTTTAAGAATTTGCTGATGGCCATGTGCAATTCATGACACTTCTCTTCCAGTTGCCTCACTAAATTCCTCTTAGTGAGGACCCTTTTCACCTCTAATATGGTTTATGTTTTTTCCTGTACATCTAGCTCTTCAAGCTCATAACTGGTTTTGGAGTTCAGTAATTTTATGAGCTTGGGGGCTGTGATTAACATATTTCCTAATTTTTGATTTTCTTTCTCAATAGCCACTGTGCATTTTTTAATCAACTCTTTCTCTTAAAAAAGAATGGGGATAGAATAGCAGATTTCATCCATTGACTCTATGATACCGCCCCAAATTATCAGCTTCATTTGGCCTAGAATTTTGTTGGCTGAAAATTACTTCTCTGCCTTCTCCAACCTCTCAATCTTCTTTTTGGCTATCTCATGGGTTGTTTCTAATCTTGCCTTTTGATCTCTCAGGATGCCAATTTTTTCTTCCAACTTCTTGATCTCTTGTGACTACAGGGTCATACTTTCCATGGCCTTGGAAAAATGATCTGTACCACTGGATGCTCCAGAAATTGCTGGAACAACTGATGGAATTGATGAAATGGGCACAAATTCTAGTGGGATGAGTTCCACTCGAGCTACTTCTTCTTTCTCCTTCAGTAGCTTCTCCATCTCGGTCT
>JAXQQM020089218.1:0-33915 GCA_034641835.2 Pinus albicaulis | reverse complement strand
TCATCCCCAATAGCTGTTGGAATTATTGGAAATTCCAAGCAAACAATGGAGAGAATATAAACTCCCCTCTACAACACAGAGATGTTTAAAACGGAAATTTTAATTTGCAGACAGAGATGGCATGATATGCTTTCTATTTCATTAAACAAACTAAAAACAACTGTTACAAATTCTTCCTCAACAGTGAGGGATTCACCAAGTATGTATGACTGCTACAGACGCAGTGCTAAACAAAACAACTCTCTGTCTCTCTTCAAGAATGCACTAACAGTGCTCTCTGTTCTTCTTACTGTGTCTTCTTCTTGCCTGCAGGCTCACACAGCGGTTCACAATACAATGCAGTAATACAACACTCTACTCTACAGGCTCGCGGGCCTTTTCATTTTATATATGTCGCGCATATATTAAACATTACAATAAAAACTATATTAAAATTTAAATAAAAAATGAAAACCAAATACAAAGGAAAATCCTTTGCGAAACTATAAAATATGAAATGGCTGACGTACGAGTGGGGACCACTACACAGTCGGCAATCGACAATCGACAAAAGTCTTGACAACAGACTTTGTGATCCGCTCAATCTTTCGATTGTGATCACATCATGGACTTGATGGCCCGAAATTGAATCTGCCATATAAAACCGTCGGATCCGCGCTTTAAACAAAACGCGCTGCAAAACAAACAAACCTCCGATCCTTCGATTGCGATTGGAGACACGACAATCGATATTCCGCTTGCGATTGGAAACACGGCCTCCAATCTTTCGATTGCGATCGGATCCGCCCTGATCGGGGCGCACAATAAAATCCCGCCGATTAAACCATACGATTGAAACCAAGCGATTACGCTGTTGCGATTGCAATAAGATACCGCCACGTGGTCTTGTGGACCCACGGGCCTCCGCTGCTGTGGGGGTGATTTATGTATAAGTTTCAATGTATTAAACGTTCCGCTTGCGGAACTCTTCCATATCAACAAGACACTGATTCAACTTATCTTTCCGATTCCGATTCGATTGGCATATAAATGGTGGGGACCACTTGTCCCGCCAATTCAAAAATAAAAGGACTTCCGCCTGTTTCTCTTCATTCTGGTTGTTGAGGGCTTTAAAGCCCGAAACGAATGGTTTTTAATTTAGTCTGCTCCTCCGTAGAAACGATCTACAAAAAAAATCTTCGTCCTTGCACTGCAAGATGGCTCTGTCCATCTCCAAATTAAATTTCATCTACAATCTGTGGCTGCGGCCCATCAAGAATTAAATTCATCCTTACGGATTCACCAACATTCTTCAATACAGAGTGCCGCACACTCAATCTCTGTTTCTACTGCTGCTGTCTTTGTACTTTGTTCTTCTTGTCACTGCCCAAGGCTGGCAGGTGACTTTAATATTTCAACACTCCCCCTTAAAGTCAGCTGCTCGGTTGTTCATCATACCCAGGCATTTTCTTAGAAATTCAAATGTTTTCTGTCCCAATGGTTTAGCTAAAATATCTGCATATTGCTCCTCTGTTTTACAATGTTGTAAAACAATTTCACCATTATTCACCAATTCTCTGATATAATGATACTTTGTGTCTATGTGCTTTGTTCTTTTATGAAACACAGAATTCTTTGACAATGCAATAGCTGAGCTATTGTCACAATAAATCACAGTGCCCTTTACCTGTTCTTGGCACAAACTTCTCAACATTCTTTTCATCCAAATTGCTTGACACGCTGCTGCTGTAGTTGCCACATATTCTGCCTCTGCTGTAGATAATGCTACAATAGGCTGTTTCTTGGAAGCCCATGAAATGGCTCGTGAACCCATATGAAAAATATAACCAGAAGTGCTCTTCCGATCATCTACACTTCCAGCCCAATCACTGTCAGTGTATCCAACCAATTCTGAACTTTCTGAAGTAGTATATAAAATACCAAATCCTTTTGTTCCTTTCACATACCTCAGAATTCTCTTTGCTGCCTGCCAATGTGCTTCTTTTGGCTTCTCCATAAATCTGGAAATTAAATTAACAGCATGCATAATATCTGGCCTAGTTGCAGTCAAATACATGAGGATGCCAACTATGCTTTTATATAAACTTGGATCAAAATCCTTGCTGTTGTCATTTTTACTCAACTTCAATCCCATTACTATGGGAGTAATTGCAGCTTTGCACTCCTACATGTTAAATCTTTCTAAAACTTGATTCACATATTTTGCTTGAGAAATAAAAATTCCTTTCTCACCTTGCTCCACTTCTATTCCCAAGAAGTATCTTAACAAACCCATGTGAGTCATTTCAAATTCATCTTTCATGACTGTTTTAAAATTTTCAACAAGGTAATCATCATTACCTGTAAAAATTAAATCATCAACATATAAAACAACAATCAATAACTTACCATCCTTTTCTTTGATGTAGAGGGTGGGTTCTCCCTCACATTTTTCAAATCCATTCTCCAATAGATAAGAATCTATTCTGTTGTACCATGCTCTTGGTGCTTGTTTCAGCCCATAAAGAGCTTTCTTCAATTTACAGACCTTATGCTCTTGGCCTTTCTTCTCATATCCAAGAGGCTGTTCCACATATACTTATTCCATTAAAACTCCATTTAAAAATGCGGATTTTACATCCATTTGATATACTTTCCATCTGTTTTGTGTTGCTATGGACAGCACTGCTCTTACCGTCTCCATTCTTGCAATTGGTGCAAAAGTTTCTTCATAATCAATCCCTTGCTTCTGCTTATATCCTTTGACAACAAGTCTGGCCTTGTGTCTTTCTATTTTTCCTTCAGCATTGCTTTTGGTCTTGTATACCCATTTAACTCCAATGACTTATTTACCTTCTGGTAGATCAACTAACTCCCATGTTCTATTCTTCTCTATGGCTTTAATTTCTTCATCCATAGCTTCTATCCATTTTCTATCTTTAATAGCATCTTCAAAATGAATAGGATCATCAACTTGACAATACAAAGCAAATAAGGAATTCATACTTTCGTTTGCTTCTCCTTGCTCATAAATTTCTCTAAGGCTTCTGAATCTTGTTCCTCTTTCACTTGGTGCAGCCGTGCTTGATGAAGCACTCGATTCTGCTCCTTGTGGTGTACTCGGTGAACCACTGCCGATTCTTCTCAAGGGTGTTCTTACTGCCGCTTGAGGCGTCCCTTGCTGGCCTTGCGCTGCTGGAGGTTGTGCAATGGATGGGTTATTAATCTCAACCACATCTACATCATCTTCATCATGAGATAAACAGTTTTTGACATTGACTGTTTTCTCAATGCTTCCATCCCACGCTTCCTCTTCAATGAATTGCACATCTCTGCTAATTACAAACTTCTTTGTGGATGGGTTATACAGTCTGTATCCTTTGGAATCTTCACAGTATCCAAGGAAAATGCACTTCTCCCCCTTACTATCCAACTTCTTCTCAATTTGTCTGGAATGTGTACATATGCCACACATCCAAAAATTCTCATGTGGGTGACTCCCTGTTTTCTGCCACTCCACGCTTCCTCTGGAACTTTGTTCATCACGGCTTTTGTGGGGAATCTATTCAAAATATACACAGCACAGTTTGCTGCTTCTGCCCAATACTCGTTCGGCAAGTGCTTTTCCTTTAGCATACTTCTCACCATCTCCATTATGGTTCGATTCTTCCTTTCAGCAACTCCATTCTGTTGCGGCATATACCTGGTGGTAAACTGCTTGTGTATGCCACTCTCTCTGCAAAAACGCAGGAATTATTTTGAGATATATTCTCCTCCTCTATCAGTTCTGAGGACTTTAATGTGCAACCCGCTCTGTTTTTCTACAAGAGCTTTAAAATGACGAAATTTCTGAAAGACTTCGCTTTTATATTTTAGAAAATATACCCACACTTTTCGTGTGAAATCATCAATGAAGGTCAACATGTAATTGCTGCCCGAAACAGATGCTGTTTGCATCGGCCCACATAAATCTGAGTGGATTATCTCCAAAGGTGCTTTCGCCCTTATGCTTTTCCCTGATGGAAAATTTTCTCTGTGTTGCTTTCCCAAGATGCAACCTTCACATAGGCTGTCAGGCTTTTCAATCAGTGGTAAACCTCTTACCATTCCTTTTCTGTGCGGCAAATTTAATCCTCCGAAATTGAGATGTCCAAATCTCAGGTGCCATAACCAGTTTTCATCCTTCTCTTCCTTTTGGAAGGCTTCTTGAGTTACAGCTGCTACATTCTTTCCTTTTCCTTTCAAGTCAATGTTGAGCTTGAGCGGAAACATTCTATTGCTGGTCATTTGTATTTCAGCAATAATTTTTTTGCTTGGAGGAATATCTTTTTATTGTGCACACATCATCTTTAAATATTACATTGTAACCTTTATTTATGAGCTGCCCAACACTCAAAATATTACACTTCAGACCTGGAACATAATACACATTAGGAACAAATTTCTGCTCACCATTTCTTTCTCAAATACTAACTTTGCCTTTTCCTTTTACAGATATTTTAGTATCAGTCCTTGTGGTTACTTCTGATTTTACTTCTTCATCTAGATTGGAAAACATTTCTCTGTTTCCAGTCATATGATTACTACATCCTGAATCTAAGAACCAAACTTCATCATTTTTATTCTGTGTTATTGTGTTAATACATTACTAGTTCTTTCTTGTTATCAATATTTTATTATTCTTCATGTTGTTTTTGTTTTCTGTTCATCAGTGAGAGTCTATATTTCTTGTGCACAACACATCCCATATTTTGATTTGTCATACCTTTGTCCTTGAGCATGTTGGTGTTGATGTCCACCTTGCTGGTTGTTTCATTGGTCGTGGCTCTGCCTTTGACTATTGCTCCTTCCATGTGAATGTGAAGAGCTGTCTCTTCCACTTCTATTCTGGCTTCTGCCTCTTCCTCTTCCTTTTCTTTGACCTCTTCCTCTTGCTGAAAGCATCTGGGTCTTGAAGGCGTGCTCAAGAGATGAGCGTTCATCTTTGCTCAATCTTTGTTCATGAGTTATCAGCGAGGCATGAAGTTCATCCACTGTGAACTGTGAGAGATCTTTGGTCTCTTCTATGGTGGTAACAATAACAACAAACTTTGAGGGTAAGCATCTCAAAAGTTTCTCCACAATTCTTCTATATTCAAGAGTTTCTCCATGGGATCTTATCTGATTTACAATCCTAATCACATGTGTAAAAAATGTATCAACACTGTCTGACTCTTTCATGCAAAGAGTTTCAAAATCTCTTCTCAGCAATTGAATTTTTACTGTCTTAACTTTCTCCATACCTTGATAGGCTACTTTCAGATTTTCCCATGCCTCCTTGGATTTCTTAGCTGCTGCTATCCTTGGAAACACACTCTCATTTACATATTGATACAAACAGAAGAGAGCTCTAGCATCCTTCTTCCTATTGTTCTTCAATACATCTTTCTCTGCTTGAGTTAAGGCATTAAAAGCCTGCTCATTAGCTGGTTCTATGAAACCATCTTCTACTAGTTCCCACAAGTCTTGTGAGACAAACAGGGCTCTCATGGTAATGGCCCAATAATCATAGTTCTTTCCATTAAACTGTGGAAGCTGAACACTTCCAAGATTCATACCAGTGCTTGGTCTAGCCATTACTTCTTAAACTGAACTCAGACTTTAAACAAACTGTCCTTCCTTCTTGAAAGAACAAATTCCTTTTAAATACAAAGCAACAGCACTATTATCTTTGAGAAATACCTGACCTTGACTACTGTTGAGCCGGAGAAACGCCGTAACAGTTCTTCTTCAAATTTTCTTTAACTTCTTCAGTCTTTAACACATTAGCTCGATACCATGTTGGAATTATTGAAATTCCAAGGCAAACAAGGGAGAGAATATAAACTCCCCTCTACAACAATGCAGATGTTTGAAACTGCAAATTTTCAAATGCGTATGTAGATGGCATGGTTCATGGAAATTCTTTCTATTTCATTAAACAAACTAAAAAAAACTGTTACAAATTATTCCTCAACAGTGAGGGATTCACCAAGTATGTATGACTGCTACAGACGCAGAGCTAAACAAAACAACTCTCTGTCTCTCTTCAAGAATGCACTAACAGTGCTCTTTGTTCTTCTTACTGTGTTTACTTCTTGCCTGCGGGCTCACACAGCGGTTCACAATACAATGCAGTTACAATGTTACAGGCTCGCGGGCCTTTTCATTTTATATATGCCGCGCATATATTAAACATTACAACAAAAACCATATGAAAACTTAAATAAAAAATAAAACCAAATACAAAGGAAAATCCTTTGCGGAACTATAAAAAATATGAAATGCCAGATGTACGAGTGGGGACCACTACGCAGTCGGCAATCGACAATCGACAAAAGTCTTGACAACATACTTTGTGTTCCGCCCAATCTTTCGATTGCGATCACATCATGGACTTGATACCCAACAATCCACATAAAACCGCTCGGATCCGCTCTTTAAACAAAATGCGCTTTCTTTAAACAAAATGCTGCAAAACAAAGAAACCTCCGATCCTTCGATTAAGATGGAGATACGACAATCGATCTTCCTCGGGGCTTGGGCGATTGGAAAACACAAAATTTCCAATATTTCGATTGCGATCGGATCCGCCCTGATCGGGGCGCACAATAAAATCCCGCCGATTGAACCTTCCGATTGAAATCAATCGATTCAATAGATTTCTGCCACGTGGTCTTATGGACCCACGGGCCTCCGCTGCTGTGGGGTTGATTTATGTATAAGTTTCAATGTATTAAACGTTCCGCCTGCGGAACTTCTTCCATATCAACAAGACACTGCTCCAAAATAAATTTCCGATTCCGATTGGCATATAAGTGGTGGGGACCACTTGTCCGCCAATTCAAAAATAAAAGGACTTCCGCCTGTTTCTCTTCATTCTGGTTGTTGAGGACTTTAAAGCCCGAAATGACTGGTTTTTAATTTAGTCTGCTCCTCCGTAGAAAAGATCTACAGGAAATCTTCATTCCGCTGCAAGACGGATCTGTCCATCTCCAAATTAAATTTCATCTACAATTTGTCGCTGCGGCCCATCAAGAATTAAATTCATCCTTACGGATTCACCAACATTCTTCAATACAGAGTGCCGCGCACTCAATCTCTGTTTCTACTGCTGCTGTCTTTGTACTTTGTTCTTCTTGTCACTGCCCAAGGCTGGCAGGTGACTCGAACAATCCTACTAGTTTATGTAGAACCATTCAATCATATGCCAGTTTATGGGTATTTCGCCGTAGGAAGTTGATATCCTCGAGTGGATCGAGCTAAAATGGAAACCCAAAGCTCCCATTAACCTCTGCCTTAGAGCCAAGGGATTCCTCACAGTAAAATTCAAGGATCTTGACGAGAGGAAACAAATTCTCGACGAGAGGAAACAAATTCTCGACAATGGGCCTTATTTTAGGAACCATGCCGACCTATTCATGATACACTTAGAACCCTACTACAACCCTCAGAAGGAACAATTCCTTGTAGCCCTGATCTAGGTTCGTATCTATTCTCTCCCGGTCAACTTCTGGGAGGTGGATATCGTTGAAATGATAGGAAATTCTATAGGAAACTTTGTAGAAGTCTCTCTAATCACGTGGTATAAAATATTCTCGTCAGATGCTCGCATGTGTGTGTACATAAACATCTCTCAGCCCCTCCCAAAATTTGTAGAAATTTAATATCAAGATGAGACATATTCCCTACTATTAGAATACGAACATTTGTTGTTCAAGTGTCGTTTATGTCACAAATAAGATCATTTGTTCTCGAAATGTCCGCAACAAGCTGAGACTACTGCCCTGACTCCTAGCCATGATGGATTCCAGGAGGTCGAGCGTCTTCATCCCCCTTTGAACAAAGCTCCTTGACCGTTAGGGCCGACAAATATTATGCATGCTACCACCAGTCGCCATGTTGAATCCCCGTCATGGCCATAGGGTGCTCAACCTCGACCTCAAAGCCCCCACCTCTCAACCCTTATAGCAATAGTTTCGCCAACCTTGTGGAAGCTTTTTATCTCGTAGAGACAGAACATATAGAAACCCCAGGGACAACTTCACTCGAATGAGAAAAGGGAAGTCCTAGGAAGCCCAATCGAATAGCAATGAAACCCTCCAGGTCCTAGCTCGGGATCACCAAGCTCTAGAATAAGATGTGAAACTGGAACAACTTCACTCCCATGAGAAAGTCTTGGTAGCTTTTCTTCAGATCTCGGTGAAGGACGGCACAAAAAACATACCACACGATCAACTAGATCAGGTCCATAAAATCTTCAAAGAATGGGAGAAATGTATATCTATGGCAGAACCTCAAAATCAACACACATTACCATCATGAGACAAAGACCACCCCTCATAGCAGTTAGATCTCAGCTTGGGCTCTGAGAAAAGGGATGAAAGACCAACATGGGAATTGATAAGAGAAACATGGGAAATCCTAGTAAATTGAGGGCAAGTAAACATCTTGACATAATATTACCAATGATCTATCCCTCCCCTTTCTCAATGAAGTTGATCTCATGGAATATTAGAGGCCTCAACTCCAAAGGGAAGTTGAGGTACCTTAGGAAAAAAAATTCAAAAAAGTATCCTCATATAATTGTTCTACATGAAACAAAGGTGACTAAAGAAAGAATACAATAAATTTCCAACAAGAGTTGGCCTTTCATATAATTTATGGCACTGGATGCAAGAGGTAGTGTATCCTCTAGGACCTCAAATTTATTTCCTTTGGTAAGTGGGTAGCAAGCCCTCACACTCTCTTACGCCAGTTTGAATGTTTAGGATCAGTGGAGAAGGTTTCGCTAAATAGAGTCTATGGACCCATGGTGCTCGACCAAAAATATTATTTCTTACGGTTTTTTAGGAATCTTAAGGATATAATGGGGGAACCAAACTAGATCATGGCTGGGGATTTCAATCTCCTAAAAGAGCTTAGCAAAAAAACGGAGGCATAAGAAGACTCGATCAGATATTAGTGGCCTTTAGGGAAACCATCCAAGAACTCGGGTTGGAAGACCTAGAGTTCATAAATGGTGCTTTCACTTGGAATAGCTGAAGAGGTGGCCCATCCCAAATCACCTTAAATTTGGATCGCTTTCTCATCTCAAAGAATATTCTACTTTCGGGATTTGTTTTTCCACGCCAAAATCCTTTCATGCATGGGTTCGGATCACTCACTGATCTTCCTGTAGATAAATCTGTGCATGGCCACTCAAAATAAGTCATTCCGATTTGAATCATTTTGGTTAGAAAACCATGATCTCATCCCCAAAATGGAAAATTTTTGGAGGAATTCTAGGGTGAAGGTTTGAAACATGATGGAAACCTTCCAGCTCAAATTAAAATAACTTAAGAGAAGAGTAAAGTATTGGAAAAAATATGAGTTTCGTAACATTTATCGCGAGAAGTGTTGCCTTGAGGAGGAAATGAGCTCTCTTTAGCATAAAATTATTCTAGATGGGCACTTTGAGGCCCAAATAGGTCCTAAGGGGAAGCCCCTCATGGAGTTAGAGAAGAGAAGGAAGGAGGAGGAAATTTTATGGAAGAAAAAATCATGATCTTAATGGCTTAAGGAAGGTGAGAGAAACACGAAATTCTTTCATCGAATGTTGGTGCAACACTACCACCACAGTTGCATATTCTCTCTCAACAACCTTGACAGCCACCAATTGGTGCAACATGAGCAGATCTTAGAGGCCTTGATTCACCACTTTCAATTCCTACTCATGGAGTCAGAAGTGTATAGAAGGGAAGCCACCTCTCAAATCCATCATCACATTCCACCTTTAACTTCAGATGAGCAAACTGAAGTCCTCGTGTGAGAAGTCTCCCTAGGAGAAGTTAAAGAGGTGGTTCATGCTCTCCCTCCCAACAAGGCTCCCGGTCCTAATGTTTTCACCTCCAATTTTTTCAAGGCTGGATGGAAATTTTTGAAAGAGGATATCCTGGAGCTTGTAGAATACTCCTAACGATCCCAATGGCTTTAGGGAGGGTTGAATGCAACATTCCTTGCGCTCGTTCCAAAAAAATCTGCCACTTTCGAGCCGAGAGGGTTCATACCGATAACTTTATGCAATCAAATTTATAAAATCATGTTGGGTATCCTGGTACGATGGATCAAACCTCTACTCCAAGGTATCATTCGCCCGGAGCAGACTTAGTTTGTGGAAGGCAGGAAGATCATGGATGGTATCTTGGCCACATATGATATGGTGCACTCCCTCACATCCTCCCGAGTGTGAGGTATGATCGTCAAACTATATATTTCTAAAGCTTATGACACTATGAATTGGGATTTTTTTATGTCAATTTCAGATGTCTTTGGTTTTTTGCAAGCTTGGATTGGGTGGATCAACTCCATGATATCTACTATGTTCTAGACCATCCTTGTGAATGAAGCCTCGTCTTTCCCCTTCAGGGGTTCTCGAGAACTCACACACATTTACCCCATCTCCCCCTTCTTATTCATTATGTGGCCAAAGGGAAGCATCGACTTACCAAGGCTACTTCAATCTGTTGGGACCTCTTTGGCATCCGCATCTCATAATAAACCCCTCCAGTAACCCACCAATAGTTTGTGGATGAAAATATGTTATTTGGGAAGCCATCATTGAAAGAGGCTAAGAAGTTTGGAAATTTTTTGGATATCTTCTATTTGGCCTATCACACCTTGATAAACGGTGAGATGTCGTACATATTCTTCTTCAACACATCCTCAAGTACAATCTCACCTTTCCAAAATGCTGAGATTTAGAATGGTGAAGCTTCCAAGCACTTATCTTAGAGTTTTTGTGGTTTCTAAATCTCTAATTGCCTCCATCTCGAAGGAAGTTCCCTCTCTTATTGACAGGAAAATGTCTAGCTGAGACTTTCAAGCTTTGATCGTAGCTGGAAGATTGGCGTTGTCAAAGGGATTCCTACAGGTGATCCCACTATACCAACTATCGAATCTCATGGCCAATATTTGCACTTATAAAGAAATGAAAACAATGTTCCACCGCTTTTTATGGTCATGGACCAAGATTGTCCGTAAATGGCCCCTCGTGGCCTGCGAGAAATTATGCAAACCCAATCTCCAAGGAGGATTGGGGCTCAAAGATATTGAAGTATTATCCCTAATCCTTAGTGAAAAGGTGTGATGGCGATGGATTCAAGGTGGTCAGGATCTATGGAAAAAGATATGGTTTGCTAAATACAGAGTCGAGGGATGGAAAAATCCCCTTCACCATCACGCTCACCTCCCGCCAGCCTCCTCAATTTGGGACAAGGCTAAGGCTGAACAAGACTTTATCTGGAAACATGGATTCTTGGAAGTGTGGAATGGAAGCACAACTAACTTCTCGATTCACCACTGGATGAAATTCCTGAGACTTGGTCAAAACCTGGAGTTTGCAGGTCTTCAAGCATTTAACTCACATATAGGAATAGCCAAGGTACAATAGTTCTCGAGTGACCCTCTTCTGGATTCAAAATGTCGAGAGTGGAAACATACTGAAAATTGGCCTCCTCACAATCCTCCCCTTAATTAAGAGGCCCTTCATCTGATTCTTCGCCAACGAATGATGTTAAATAATGGGGAACTTGATATATTATGATGGGGGTACGAGAAACAAGGAAGGTTTACTCTCAAAGAGGCATAGCTGTTGAAATATTTAGCGAGATACATAGAGCCAGAACCTCTCTGGAAAAGGATTTTCTATTCTCATCTATGGCCAAAAGTTTCATTCTTCTTATGGCTTATTAGGCATGGTAAGCTTCTCACATGACAAAAAATATGCAGGAAGGGCTTCTCTAGCGTGTCATGTTGTCCTTTATGCCACATGTAGTTGGAAAAGACAAACCACCTACTCAACTTCTCCCAAAATACGCTCGAAGTATGGAAATATTACTATGAGGTCTTCGGACTCTCTGATAGATCTGTAAATAGTCTTTGGGACTTTTTTGAAACATGGAGATGGACTGTATTTAGAAATCCAATCATCAACTGTGCGTTGTGTTTGTCACGAGGATTTGTCCTATAGAAAATTTGGAAAGGCAGGAAAAGGGCAGCTTTCCACTCTGAAAAGTTTTTCTGAGTCAAGGCTTGACATACTTTCCTTTAAAATATTAAGGAAATGGTATTGATCTCTCCATGGTTCGATAAGGACTAGAAGGAGGAAGGGAGGGAGCTTGCTATCTTGTTAGCTCTTGGCATCATGAGGGAGGCCCATGTAGGCCCCACTTGTCGGCTGACACCTCTTCCTGTCTCCTCAGAAGCGTCCAATACAAGTTTTTTCCAAACTTAGTTTTGATGGGGGCTTCAAAGGGGAACCCAGGCACAACACGATGTGGAGGGATCCTTCGAAATGATAGAGGTAAGGCACTGTGATTCTATGTTGCATCCTGTGGCCACACCACCAAAAATGTGGCTAAGTATATGCCTTTGGAATGAGTTTTGCAGACTACAATAGATATGGGCATCATGAAACTCCAAGTAAATGGACACTCCCAAACTTCAATATCCATGCTCCAACGTCTCATCAATGGATCTCCCCTGTGAAGGGTCATCAAGAGTTAGAATTTGGAGCTATTATGGGAGCACATTCTCTCTAGAATTTCCTCCTTTATTTATGTGATAACTGAGCATGTTGACCAAAAAGGGAATAAATAAGCAGAAAAACTTGTCAACTTGGGTTATGAGGTCAAGGGAGAGGAAATAACTGAAGTTTGGCCTCCTTCCATCGAAAAATTTTCTTGCAGACCTGCACAAAAATGTGGCGGAGGATAATTCTTCCCCAATAAGGGTACAACCTCGACAACATGTGGAGACGAGCTCCCATGTGTGCTCACAAGTGGAGATTTCATGAGGGATGGGCTTCCCAGTCCCTTCACCATTATGCATGCAAAGGGACTGGTACACCCATAATGTTAATCGTTCTTGTGGGAAATTAAAATGCATTGGATTTTTGGGGTAGTGGAAAGCTAAGGAGAGGCCGAATGAATGACCCTCGCATTTGTCTCGGCATTCTAGTATGGTGTTAGGCCTTGTGGTGGTCACCAGGTAGGAAGAGGAAGCGTCGCAGGAAGTATTTCACATGGTGCAATGTGTGTTTTCTTACCATGGGAAATTTCTAGTTCAGTGTGTTCGGTTGGCCCCCGCGGGTGGTTATCCTTGTTATTTTTTGTGTTAGTGAGGACTGGGTGTGGAGGGAAATATCCTCATGGTTTTTGGTATACATTTTTTGTCATGCTGGTAAATGGTGGTCGATCTTGCGGCCTAGGAAATCCCGTATGGGGAGGCAAAAATTGAGGTGCTCCTTCTATATTACTGACTTCTCGTGCCACGGGGCTAGGTGGATTAGTTTTTGGTTTCTTTGTGTCGAATTCGGTAGGTGGCCGTCAACCTAGGGAAGTCTTGCGTAGGAAACAACTACTCTATTCTTGTTTGGTGCTCCATCATTTGTGTTGGTTTGGAGGGTGGAGGGGTCTGGTTTATCTGGTGGTCGGGGTCCCTCGCTGGAAGGGGGACGAGCCATTGTGAATTCCTACTATAGTGTGTGGTGAATTTTGGGTCTTGCACCCGTAGGGGTTGCTTTCTATGGTTGGGGGTCTCTTTTCTGGTCTTTACTTGTGGCGGACTTCCTTTGTGGAAGAATATGAGGCCTTAGGTGCAACAGGGATATAATCCCTCCCCTGTCACCCATGAATCTACATGGGTGGTGGATAAGCCTTTGGTCACAGTGGCGCCCCGTCGAGGTTGTAAGACAACATGATGAGCACAGATGGGAAATGTGGGTGTGCATGGTGGTTGTGGTAGTCGCAAACATGGGGAAAGAAGGGGTGGAGGGTTGCAGTGTAAAAGGAAGAGTCGAAAGAGTGCAAAAGCCCATGGTGGCAAGGGGATGTGTGAGCCAGCTAATCCTGAGGTTCAGGATGGGCAGGGTATCAAACATTGTTTTATGGAGAACTATTGTGTCCTCATTACTAGTTTGATGGATAGGGTGGATGTCACACAGCATGTCCAGTGCGAGGAGCATGCAACACATATGGCTTCTTTGGAATGAGTGCATTACTCTCAGACTCAAGTTCGGGAAAGACTAGTTGTGGTCTGGGAGGGCTAAAAACAACTAAAGAGAAAGCAGAAAAGTTGGATACATTGATGGCACACTACAAAGGGCATTTTCAGTTTGACTTCTACTTTCCACCACATTCAGGAACAACCGTGGACAACCCTGCATCCATCATGTTAGATGATTAGTATGCTTTCTCATGTTTTTTATGTTTTAGTTGTGTTTTAGTTCCTTTGCCCCAACCTTTTATGGACGAAGTCCTTAGATACTCTTAGTCAACAAACCCGGTCGGGGTGAGACCACCTGTTTTGGGAATGCCTCTATGTATTCCTTTTCCTAAATGAATAGAGTATTGAGCTACAAAGAAAAAGTCATTAATCTCAAATTATTTTATTTTAGTTTTAATTTTATGTAATTTGAGCCAATAAAAATGTGGTATTCATAAATATAATTATCGTTTATTATTTTTAATAATATTTTTTTACTTTATTTCTATATATTTGACTGAGTCAAAATGTTAAAAACTACATTACATTCCAACTAGGCTCAATCTTAAGATAAAATTTCACCCCAAAATTATATTAGTGTACTCAAACTCAAATATAGTAAGTTTATATAGTTGGAAAAAAAATATAATTAATTATACTCTTGGAAAGAGAGGTTTACAAAACATCTCAACCACTTTCAACAAACTCAAAACAAATATGTTAATCCGAGCAATAATAGTAACACTATTAATTTGGACTAGGTCATGATTATTCAAAATTATTGAAAACCATTAATTTAATTATTTGAAATCATATATAAAATCTTTTGGTCATAATCACATGAAATCATTTAGAACTTTAAAATTTATTTATAACTATATTTTAAGTATTTTTATGAAAACCTATAAAATAGAAATAATTTTATTTAATTATAAACTAGGGTAATCATGTAAATTAAATGGTTATTATATTTAAATAGAAATCAATTTATTTAGCCTACTTATTCTACAAGTCAATATAGGGGGATTTCTAGGTGTAATATAAGAAAGCTTTTTAACATTTTCACATGGACGCTACATATTTTTCCATATTTTAAATTTATATTAATATCTTCAGTTTGTAAGAGATCGAATAGCAATGAAATCCTCCAAGTCGTAGCTCAAAATCACCAAGCACTAGAACAAGATGTGAAATTGGAACAACTTCACTCGAATGAGAAATTCTTGGTAGCTTTTCTTTGCAGCTTGGCGAAGAACGACACAACAAACTTTCCCCACGATTAACTAGATCAGTTCCATAAAATCTTCAAAGAATGGAAGAAACGTATATCTATGGAAGAACCTAAAAATCAACAAACATTACTATCACGAGGTGAAGACCACCCCTCACAACAGTTGGATCTCAGCTCGGGCTCTGGGAAAAGGGATGAAAGACCAATGTGGGAAGTGATAAGAGAAACATGGGAAATCCTAGTAAACTGAGGGCAAGAAAACATCATGACATAATATTACCAATGATCTCTCCCTACCCTTTCTCAATGAAGTTGATCTCAAGGAATATTCGAGGCCTCAACTCTAAAGGGAAGTTGAGGTACCTTAGGAAAAAATTCAAAAAATAATCCTGATATAATTGTTCTACCAGAAACAAAGGTGACTAAAGAAAGACTACAAGAAATTTCCAACAAGAGCTGGCCTTTGATATAATTTATGGCACTGGATGAAAGAGGTAGTGTATCCTCTAGGACCTCAAATTTATTTCCTTTGGTAAGTGGGTAGCAAGCCCTCATACTCTCTTACGCCAGTTTGAATGTGTTAGCCACCCATATTTTTCTGTCATATCAGCTGGTGGCTAAATGATTCTTGCAGCCTTCAAGAAACAAATTCAGCCTTGAAATTGTTGGTGCTTGAAGTCTTTTTGATGAATCCATAACTGCTGGTTAATCTTCACAGTTGTTTCCCTCTTCAAGACCTCTGAAATCCTATAAAAATCCACAGTTAAATACTTCTGCAAAGGACTCTTTCCCCTTTTCTTCTTTCCACCACTAACCTCATTTTCTATTCTCCGTTTCCCATGAAAACCCCCCAAATTCATGTTCCTTCCTTTCCATTTTATTAAATTCCCTTCCATAAGGTTGAAAACCCACTTTTTGACCTTATCGCAGCCTTCGTTTCCCTTTAAAACCCATAGGAAATACATATTTTCTATGTACTGGACTTAAGCCCCTCAGGCTAAGTCACCTACCCCTTTTTCCTTCATATGCCCGAGCGCCAGGACCCGTTGCTAAACCTATCAGGTGCTTATTCATTTCCTCCACCCAATACCCAAAAAACCTTTATAAATTGTGAAATTTGGGTTTAAATCAGATTTCAAAGGTTTTCCGCCCATATCACTTTAAAACAATTTCGACCGTCGATCTGCTCCATAGATCGGACGGCGTAGCATGAGACCTATCGTGTGGACCCCCCAGCATTACGCCACTTCTCGAAACCGCTTGTTTTTTTCCGCACCGCCTTCGTGTGAAGGATGGTTTTTTCCCAGTTGCCCAGCGATTCCATACGCTGGCTGCCACGCATCCTCGTACATTTTTCAAAACCGCTGCATAAAGTTAGTCCCCCGCGCGTTATCCGTCGGACGAAGGCCGCCCAGCGGAATCAATTATCACCGTCCGATCTGACCTCACGCATCCGACGGCTCTCGTCCGTTTGAAACACCCGCTCTTTAATGAAGCTACGCGCATTTTAGCCGAGCCCCAGCGTAGCCGGGAATCAATCTCCGCTGTCGATCTTTGTAGATCGACAGTCCACATTCAAATGCTTGATTCCATTGCTCAGTCCACCTTTTCCTCCGCTGACTTTCCGAATCGCCCCTGACCGTTGATCACTGCGTGATCAACGGCTCCGATTTCACCATTCTCCCGCACGCACTCTGATGCAGATTTGCCCATAAAACGCATGATTTCCTCATTTTTCTTGTATTGTGCAAGTTTAACGTTCTTTCTTGATTAAATGAAGAAATTTCGCGGGACGAGGGTGACGACCCTCCTCCGTTCGTTTCCTCCGAGGAAGATCATCTGCAGGGGTAAATATCACATTTCATTGATGATTTATTAGGCATTGATGCCTTGCATGCCCTACGCAGCCCTGCACAAGAAGAAAACCATGAAGATCAATGCAGAGAAAGAGTATCAGATGTTGAAGACCAAGAATGAACCAGAACAACAGATTAGTGGACATATTTGTGGGGATTAAGGCTAAGATAGTTATCAAACGCCTAATCCCCGATCTAAAAACATGATTTAAAGGAAAATTTAAAGTGTTTTATCAGGAAACCCTTCACCGCCACAGATGGAAGAAAATTGATTCTTCCCACCAACTAAAGCGCCACCTGTGCCTCGAAGTATTCCATCAAGAGCTGAATTTATTGATCAAAATCAGATATCATGCCTCAAAGCAGCCGAAGAAATTACTTCTTCCATCAAATTTATTAAGAGACGTCCGCAGAGTAACCCAAATTGTACACAGAGCCTCAAATGTCAAACCAAGCTCCCACCATGCTATTTTCATAAATGCAAATCAGTTAATGCAGTAGAACACCTGTATAATTTCTTCTTTGAGCCCCCAAGGGCTAAGAAAGACATTTATGACTGTATTAATTGGTTTGAGATATTTTATCAGGTCTCACCTCCTCATCCTTCTATAAATACTTCAGTAGAAGATGAGTGAGGGGTTGGTTGTTAATGCAAATTGCTGAATCATTGTATTGTAACTGAGCTAAAGACTCTTGATTGTAGATAGGATTTCACTGGCTCTTGGAGCTCTGCTTGTAACATATAGGTTAATTTGTGAAGAGAGATGGATTAAAACACTGGATCTGAAGATTGTAACTGGTTTGAAGCATCAATACAAGCTAATTTATGGGATCCTGGTCTATGTTGATGGTGATGTTATTCTCACTGTAACTTGTATTTTGTTTCTGTTTTCAATTTGTTTCATTTTCCACTATAAAGAATAGTTTAAACAGGGTTAGGACCTACTGTATATCAGTAACCTTCTCTGGCTGAAAAACCTTTATTTAAATGTTTTCTCTCAACTGTGTTATTTGAAAATGATTTGATTCAGTTTAAGTACAGGGATGTTGGCGTTCCCTCGTCTTGTTGTCTTAGCTGAATGTTATTTTTAAATGTTACCTTCAATATATGTTGTGTGAAGATGAACTAAGGAAATTAAGGTTAGCCCTGAGTCCCTTTCTTATTTGCTCAACTATTTGATTGTTTCCCTTAGGATGTTTAAAAGCTGACTAGTTTCAAAGTACTTATCAGATCTTAGACCATTCTGTGTTATCTTTGAGTTTCCCTTTTGTTTTTTTTATATGTTTTTCTATCAGAAGTGTATCAAAGGCTGGCTAGTTTCAAAGTACTTACCAAATCCTAGTTCGCTTCTATGTTTTTCTTAAGTGCCTGGTCAATGGCTGGCTAGTTTCAAAGTACTTACCAGATCCTGGGCTGCTCTTTGTTCTGCATCTGTTTATTTCCCCTTCTTGATGTATCACTCCATTCCGTAAATCAAACTTTAAAGGGATCCTTAGGCATAGATGACTTGCCCCACAGACCACTCTTGGACCTGATTGTTTCAATTAAATCCTCTTATGACTCCATAGCCCAATGGACTTAAAACCTACCATCATCTTTCTTCTTGATCAAAGCTTACTCTTTTTGCTTGCAACTTCTCACTTTTGAACCTATTTGCATATAGATATTTCCGCCTCAGAAAACAACTATGTTCAACCATCCAAAAAACCAAACAAACCCTTGGACTTCATAACTAGCATAATATCATTACCCTAAACTTCAAAGACAAATCCATCTTTGTACATATTGGAGAGATCCCTCTCCGGATTTAGAAGGGCTAGATCCTAGAATCCCAAATTTGGTTGAAATGATGTTAACTCTGTGATCGGACTTTGCCAATCTTGCTTATTACAGAGACCTAACATTTACGGCGACTCCCATTGGGGACTTCGACCCGGAATCTCTTTATAAAAATTTGAGAGTAGAAGCGGCCTTTTCCGAAACTAGCACGAGAAATGGTAATCATGATGAAACTTGTTTTGAATCAGTGACAATCTAGGTCAATCCTAGGATTCTTTTAAAGTATTATCTAACCTTGGAAAATCAGCTAGCTTAGCCATAAGAGTAGACTATCTTTGTCTCACAACCGTAGCTAGTTTTTGAAGCAAAGTTAGGACATTCTTAGAAATCACAAATAAAAAAAATTCAGAAAATACCAAAAAGAATTTCAGATTGGTAGTAAAACATGTGCTCTTACATTTCACTTACCATTGGATGTGTTTTATTTCATACTCTTAGACAGAGTCTGGAAAGGGCCAAGTAGCCTCCGGATCTCATCCCCTTTTAGAGGTGACATATCTGGTGAATGCCCTCCCAGTCAATCTCTGGTTAGAGTTTGTTGTGTTTCGGGATACCCTTGAAAAATGATGTTTCACAAGCACTGTGGTGGACAATGTATCTCTTTGAAAACACTCTGAACTTTCCACCTGGTGACTCCACAATCCTGAACAGACCTTAAGACTCCACTGGGAAGAACCCTTATCATTATAATATCCTTCAAACTCAGTTAGAAGGCTGTAGGATTTTAATTGTGAAAACAGATTAGTTAACCCCTCAAATATTGTCATATCCGGTTGAACTTTTCCTATTTATTTGGGTCTAAAAACATAGCATAGTGGCTCCTAGAAAGATTCATACTAGAGCCCATCCTGACCTGATCCACCTGAGATAGTTGATAACCTAGAAAGAATCCTTAGGAAGTCTCCTAAGATAGAATCTTCAACTGTTTTCAGATCATCCCTAAGAGCTAATTCAATCCCTGAAAATCTTTCAGCTCTGCAACAATCACAAGCTGACCTATTAAATCCATTTAGAACTAGGTCCCTTGGTGATTTAGATCAGTTAGATTTTGAGTCTTCACATTCATCTCCGGAAACAAGTGAACACCTTGGGAATAGAGAATAAACACCTCCTGATTTACATTTTCTACATAATCTAGGTGTCTCTCATCCAAGATCAGCTCAGCAATCTACTACTATTCCATCCACTTCTGTTCATCCTTCATCCACTGTTCAAACCACTTCATTTCAGCCCACCCCACCTCTTGTCAATCCACCCCCACCACCTATCATGGAAGCATGGTATGCTCCCTTAGTCCTTCCTGTACCATTAGTCAATCTTCCACAGGACTATCAGTCCAAAATTCCGTTATATGATGCTAGCAATACTACAACAGCATCACAACATGTGGACAAGATGAATGATTACTTTGACAGAAATGAAATCGATGATGATTCTGTCAAACTCAGATTATTTGCTCAGAGTTTAGGGGGAGAAGTAAGAAAATGGTTTAAAGGCTTAGCCCCCCATAGTATTAATGATCTCCAAGGCTTCCATCAAACATTCTTAAACAAATGGGAAGTGAGGAAGAACCCTCTCCAAGTCCTTGCTGACTATAACAATCTCCGTAGGAACCCAGGGGAAAGTGTACAGGCTTATTGTACCAGATTTAACAGTGTGTATAATGCACTATCTCCTGAACTAAAACCTTCAGAGGGCTCAGCTTTAAACAAATTTCCTGAAGGGTTTGATGCTGACATGACCTATTCACTCAGAGAAAGAGATTTTGCAACCCTTGAAGATATGAAAAGAGGCGCTCTTTCTGTGGAAGTTAACCTTATGGAGAAGAGAGCGAGGATGAAAGCTGAAAAGAGAGTATCTTTTAGAGAGGAACCCACCCCTACTACCTCAAGCTCAAAAATGGAAAGAATGATGGAAGAAATGATGAAGAAAATGAGCATTCTAGAGAGAGCGCAAGAAATTCTAAATCAAAACGCTCCTCAAAATAGAAACCAAAACCAGAATCAGAATTTAAGAAGAAATCAACCTTTAAACAGACCCAAGGAAGATGATCAGCAGATCACTCCTCCCTTTCATCAAAACTATTTAAGTGAGGTTGAGGAAACAGATGAAATAACATAGGATAATGATATGAACCTATTTGGGGTAGATGATGATGACTTTGAGGTTCATTATGATAGGAAACAAGGTCTTTATATGCCTTACGACGACAAAAGAGATGATAATGAAAATTATTATCAAAACATGGAAAATGCCATAACTGAGCCTTCAAAGGAATATGAACTCAGAAGTAGATCTAATCAACAAACACCCAACAACAAAACCTCTGACAAATCTTCTCAAAGAAGCACTGCAACCAAGCCTAAGACAGTCAAACAGAAAGACAAAACAGTGGCTGATAATTCTGGTAGTGGTAAAGAGAAAGACACTCAAAATATTAAAAAACAGAGTGCAAACATCAGTAGTGCTAACACTTCAGCTAGTACTCCTGTTAAAACAACTGTATCGAATGTAAATAAAGCAAATCAGCAAACTGACGTTGATAATAAAATGGCAGTAAACAAGGCTGAAACCAGCACCTTAAAAAATCAAATTCCTTTCAATCTGGAACAGGAAATCTCAAAGATCAAAATTTCTGCTCCTTTGACTGAGTTAGCTACCCAACATGTATATAGGTCCAAAATTTTGAAGGCTTTGAACATAGAAGAAAATGAGGATACACTCAATCTTAATGATGACCAACCAGAGCTGATTTTTGGTCTAAATATTGAAGGTAAATTCCAAGAGGGGCATGTCCCTCCCTTTTATGTAAGTTTGAACATTCATGACAAAATTGTACACAATGCTATGCATGACTCAGGCGCTTCCCATAATTTAATGCTAAAAGATGTGATGGAAAGCCTGGGTCTAGAAATTACCAGACCTTACAAAGACCTCTACTCCTTTGACTCAAGCAGAGTTAAATGTCTAGGATTGATCAAAGACCTTTGTGTTAACTTAGCCCAGAGTCTAGCCAAATTCTTAGTTATGGATGTTGTTGTGGCTGATGTACCCCCAAAGTATGGAATGCTTTTATCAAGATCTTGGGGGGCTAAGTTACAGGGGACCATGCAAATGGACATGACCTATGCGACTATCCCTGTTTTCAATCAAACTAGAAGACTTTACAGGGAGTCCCACATGCAATACACAGTGACAAGTCAAGACAAGCATCAAAACTCCCCTCTGTATTCCATAAGCACAGCCCTCGATTCTTTTATCATGTTTAATGATGAAACACTCCCTGAATAAATCGTTTTAACGGGATCATTCGCTGAAACGGAGGAAGAGGAACACAACGTTGAACTGTCAAAACAATCTACTGTATCTGAAAATCCTAGCAAACCAAACATAGGTCTTGAAGTACAAATCATCAATCCATTAAACTTAAATCTTGACAGTCAAGAGAACAATCCTCAACCCGATGAAAAACTTGAGGAGTCGAATCATACAAAGGACATGCACCAGATGAAGTAAAACTAAAAACGATCCTCTCTGGACTATGTATTTTGATGGGTCATGCACTAGAACAAATGTTGGTGCAGGTGTCTGGATTACTAACACTGATAGCAAGCACACAGAATGTATTTCTTGCAAATTAAACTTTCAGTGTTCCAACAACATAGCAGAATATGAATCCCTTCTCTTAGGCTTGCATCTCTTGAAAAAGCTAGGTGCCAAGAGAATCAATGTATATGGGGATTTTGAGTTAATCATTAGGCAAGTCAATGGGGAGTATAATGCGAATCATCCCAGACTTAGGGCCTACAGGAATGATGTCATGGATCTTTTGAAAACATTTGAAGAGGCCAACCTGAGTTTTGTCCCGAGAAAAAGAAATCTTATGGCCCACAATTTGGCCTATGCTGCTAGAACCTGCCCAATGCTATATGATGACACATCTCAGATAAAATTCAGACCAGCTGTCCCGGATAACAAGAAATATTGGCAGGTGTTTGATGGAGATAAACAAATAGAAGACTTCCTGCAATTGAGAAATGAGTTTGAACTCCATAGTTTAGATTCAGACTATGATACAGACTGCAGTGAAGAAAATTTTCTTGGTGAAGGAGAACCTTCTCCTGAGCTTGTAGATATTAACCTTCAGACTAGAAAACTTAGAAACCAAACAGAATTAAGTGCAGAATCTGAAATAGAGGAGTTGAAAATTCTTCATTCTAAGAATGATAGTTTGCCCAAGGGTTTGACCCCTCTAGAAGAATTGTTTGATTTTAATGATGTGGCCAATAAACCTAAACTGGAACCTGTAGAAACTGAAGTGGAGGAATGAAATATAGGCAGTGAGGAAAAACCAAAAATGATCAAACTGTCCAAAACTTTGCCAGCTCACGTTAAACTCATATACATAGAGCTGTTCAAAGAATTTTTTGATGTTTTTGCATGGAGTTACGAAGATATTAATTCCTATGACACTGAAATAATACAGCACAAAATCCCTCTTAAAGAAAACCAAAAACCATTCAAACAGCAACTGCGCAGAATAAACCCTGTCCAGTTGCCATTGGTTAAGAAGGAAATCATGAAGATGCACGATGCGGGTATTATTGTCCCTATTAGGTATTCTGAATGGGTATCTAATCTGGTGTATGTTAGGAAAAATATTGGAGAAATCAGGCTTTGTATAGACTTTAGAAATTTAAACAAAGCTTCATTAAAAGACAACTACCCTTTGCCCAAGATGGATCATATTTCACAAAGGGTGGTGGGGTACAAAAAATTTCTTTGCTAGGTGGCTATTCAGGGTATAATCGAGTCTTAGTCCACCCACGATGATCCAATTAAAGACGGCTTTTACTACACCATGGGGTACTTTCATGTATGTAAAAATTCCTTTTGGTCTAATGAACGCTGGAGCAACTTTTCAGAGAGCCATGGACATAGCCTTCTTGGAGGAACTGGGCTTCTTCATCATTATATACCTTGATGATGTCACTGTGTTTTCAAAAACAGATGAAGAACACTTAGAAAATTTGAGGAAAGCTTTCGAGAAGTGCAGAAAGTTTGGAATATCTTTAAACCCTAAGAAGACTTTATTTGGTCTCCAAGAAGGTAAAATTCTTGGGCACATCATCTCTAAGGAGGGTATAAAGATAGATCCAAAGAGGATTGAGGCCATATTGCAAATCTCTCATCCTCGAAATATCAAGGAGTTGAAATCTTTCATTGGGAAGGTTAAATTTTTGAGAAGGTTCATCCCTAACTTAGCCGAGCTCCTTGGGAATATCACAAATATCTTGAAGAAGGAGCAAGGGGTAAAATGGACCTTGGAAGCAAAGACATCCTTTGAGCTGGTGAAACAAGAATTAACCAAAACACCGGTTCTCATAAGTCCTGATTTTTCAAAATACTTTTATATCTTCTCATTTGCATCAGAACATACCATAGCTGTTGTCCTTTTACATAAAAATCCACAAGGACAAGAGCAACCTATTGCATTCTTTAGCAAGGCATTAAAGGATTCCCCTCTGAAGTATAACATTATGGAGAAGCAAGCTTTTTCTTTGGTAAAGGCTTTGAAAGACTTCAGAGTATACATACTTCACTCACACATTATTTCCTTTGTCCCAAATTCAGTCGTTAAAGATATTCTAACACAAGACCCAGATGGTAACAGAGGTAAGTGGATTGCGGTTATTCTTGAATATGATTTAGAGATAAAACTCACTAAGCTCATCAAAGGCCAAGGTATAGCTAAATTAATGGCCGAATCAAATTGTGAAGTTCTTGATATTAATATCATTAATGCTTTGGATGACCAAGAAGAATTCTCAGCTCCCATTATTGAAGAACATTTTGTGAATTCTCCTTGGTATACTGATATTGTTTATGTTTTGCTTAATCTGAATACACCTCCTGGTTTATCAAAAACAAAGGAAAGATTCCTAAAGTTAAAGGCTGTAAACTATTGCATTATTAATAAATGTCTTTATTGGAAAAGTGCAAGTGGTATATTGCTTAAATGTTTGCCGGAGTTTGATGCAGAGAATATTAAGCAGGAATTCCATGAAGGAGAGTGTGGAGGTCATCTATACTGGAAATCGACAGCCAACAAAATTTTGAGGGCTGGTTTCTATTGGCCTACTCTATTTCATGATGTCCACAAGATGACCACTACTTGCCATAAATGCCAATTGTTTGAAGGCAAGAGAAAATTCCTACCCCTGCCTCTGCATCCAATCACTGTTGAAGCCCCTTTTCAACAGTGGGGACTTGACTTCATAGGAGAAATCCATCCACCATCTTATGCCCAGCATAGGTGGATTCTTACTGCCACAGACTATTTCATTAAGTGGATAGAAGCCATTCCTTGTAAGCAGGCCAATGATTCAGTTATCATAAGATTTATGGAGACTAACATCCTCTCCAGATTTGGTTGTCCTACCAAGATCATCACAGACAATGCAGCAGCATTTGGATCAAAGAAAATGGTTGAATTTTGTCACAAGTATCAGTAACATTGTGACACTCCACAGCCTATTACCCTCAAGGTAATGAACTTGCAGAATCTTCCAACAAAAGCTTAGTGAACATAATCAAGAAACTGTTGGACGACAATAAAAAGCCTTGGCACAAAAATCTGATCCATGCACTTTGGGCTGACAGATTAACTTTGAAGAGATCTATTGGTGTGTCACCCTTCCAGCTTGTGTATGGTACAGATGTAATTTTTCCAAACATCCTAGGTGTACCAGTGATGAAGTTCATTCAAGAGTTGCAAACTGAAGAAAATGACATGATCAGAAGAACAAATCAAACCATTCATCTTCAGCAAACCAGAGAGGAAGTGTATAACAAAGAATTACAAAAACAGGAAAGCATCAAAAATATTTTTGACAGAAGAGAAAAAGCCAGCAATTTCAAAATTGGGGACAAAGTTTTAAAGTGGGACTCAAGAAGGAAAGAAAAGGGCAAGCATGGAAAATTTGACAGTCTATGGCTTGGCCCTTATTCTATTCATTCAGTTGCTGGTAATAATGCATTTTTCTTACAGGAACTGGATGGAACAGAATTGTTTGGGGGTCTTGTCAATGGCAGGATGCTTAAGCATTACCTCTCTTGATCCATTTTTGTTTTGAAGCCTTTTTGTCTTTATTCCATTGTAAATATCTCATCCACCATTGCATTCAAAGTTATAAAAAAAACAATCAAAAATACAAAAAAAAAGAGAAAAGAAAGAAAAGAGGGCAGAAATGAAAACAAGAAAGGCAAAGCCCCGTGCCAAAAAGAGAAACAAATGCTGAAAGTGTGCAAGCTAAAATGCCACTCCTAAAACACACTTCTAGCTAGTCAAACGACCTAAACTTGACTAACTAGTTTTCAATTTATTGCTGATAGGGTAGAAAATGTGATTTGCCAAACTGTTCAATCTTGACTTATTAGTAGATAAATTAGGATAGAAATTGAAGGTTCCAATAAACTCAAAATCTGAACCAAATTTTCAAAGGGAGATGACTCGAACCTATGTTAAATTATCAGTCGAAAGTATAAAGATCTCGTTCTAATCGGTTTAAAATCTGAACCGAGAAGAGAAAGCAATGACAACTCAAAAGCAAAGCAAAAACAAAGCTGTGAAGAAAAGAGAAGGCCATGATAAGAGACTTTCAGATATTAAGCCTTCCATTTTGTTTCTATTTTTTCTGCAAATAATATCTATGTGAAGCTTGTTTTTATGCCATAGATCAAAGCAAGTCAAACAGCTTAATCTTGACTTGGCTATTTTCTTTAATTTTCTGTTGTAGAATTTAGAGAATGAAAGTCTGTTGGACAGTTTAATCCCAACAGACAGTAGAATAGGTAGAGAAATATTTGAGCTCAACTGTTTAATCTGAGTTCAAGGAGAAATAAGAAGTATAATTAGATTAGTTTTTATGCTTTCAAAAGAATAAAATGTTGTGAAAATAGTTTGCCAATCCAAGTGCACTCTGATGAAGAAAAAATGTTAGATTAGTAGGATTGGGTAGGTAGAAAGTTGTATTGATGAAGTCCATTTATCTTTCATGACTGATGTTATTTTTCAGAAGCAGAGAAAGAGCAATCTAATGGATGAGGCACCTGGTCAGCATCCCAGAGAGAACAATGGATGAGGCAACTGATCAGCCTCCCAGAAATAAAGTCTGAATTCTTGATGCCTTCAAGAAGGCACCATCCCCAAGAGGTGCCACTGTTGGCCACCTATAATATTTTGTTATACAAAAAGGTGGCTAAATCTTTTTGGAGCCTCCAAGGAACAATTTTATCACTAAAAATTGTTGGCCCTTGAAGTCTCTCTAAGGCCTCATGCCTCTGTCCAGATCCCTTATTGTTGTTTACATCCTAAAAAACTATGATATCCTACAAAAATCCAAGTCAAATACTGCTGCATTCCCCTTTTTCCCTTCCCTTTCTTCCAACTTACATCATTCTCCATTTTCCTTTTATTCATAAAAACCCCACAAAAACATATGTTTTCCCTTTAACCCTTCACACATTCCACTTCCTAAGGTTGAAAACCCACTTTTTGACCTTATCGCAGCCTTCATTTCCCTTTAAAAACCATAGGAAATACATATTTTCTATGTGTTGGACTTAAGCCCCTCAGGCTAAGCCACTTACGCCTTTTTTCCTTCATATGCCCGAGAGCCAGGACCCCTATCGGGCGCTTATTCATTTCCTCCACCCAATACCCAAAAAACCTTTATAAATTGTGAAAATTGGGTTTAATCAGATTTCGAAGGTTTTCCGCCCATATGATTTTAAAAACAATTTTGACCGTCGATCTGCTCCGTAGATCGGACGGCGCGGCACGAGACCTATCGTGTGGGACCCCCAGCATTACGTCACTTCTCGAAACCGCTTGGTTTTTTCCGCACCGCCTTCGTGCGAAGGACGGTTTTTCCTGGTTGCCCAGCGATTCCATACGCTGGCTGCCACGCGTCCCCGTACATTTTTCAAAACTGCTGCATAAATTTGGTCCCCCGCACGTTATCCGTCGGACGAAGGCCGCCCAGCGGAATCAATGATCACCGTCCGATCTGACCTCACGCATCCGACGGCTCTCATCCGTTCGAAACACCCGCTCTTTAACGAAGCTGTGCGCGTTTTAGCCGGGCCCCAGCGTAGCCGAGAATCAATCTCCGCCGTCGATCTTTGTGGATCGACGGTCCACATTCAAATGCTTGATTCCATTGCTCAGTCCACCTTTTCTTCCGCTGACTTTCTGAATCACCCCTGACCATTGATCACAGCGCGATCAACGGCTCCGATCGCACCATTCTCCTGCACGCACTCTGATGCAGATTTGCCCATAAAACGCAGGATTTCCTCATTTTTTCTTGTATTGTGCAGGTTTAACGTTCTCTCTTGATTAAACGAAGAAATTTCACGGGACGAGGGTGACGACCCTCCTCCATTCGTTTCCTCCGAGGAAGATCATCTACAATCATCTGCAGGGGTAATATCACGTTTCATTGATGCCTTTTTCCTGTTTGCGCAGCCCTGCACAACGAAGAAACCGTGAAAATAAATGCAGAGAAAGAGTATCAGAGATTGAAGACAACAGTAAGCCAGATCATAGCAGATTAGTGGACAGTTTTGTGGGGATTAAGGCTAAGACTGTTATCAAACGCCTAATCCCCGGATCTAAAAACACGATTTGAAGGAAAATCTAAAGTGTTTTATCAGGAAACCCTTCACTGCCACAGATGGAAGCAAATTGATTCTTCCCACCAACTAAAGCACCACCTGTGCCTCGAAGTATTCCATCAAGAGCTGAATTTATTGATCAAAATCAGATATTATGCCTCGAAGCAGCCGAAGAAATTGCTTCTGCCATCAAATTTATTAACAGACGTCCGCAGAGTAACCCTAATTGTACACAGAGACTCAAATGTCAAACAAAGCTCCCACCGAGCTGTGTTCATAAATGTAAATCAGTTAATGCAGTAGAACATCTGTATAATTTCTTCTTTAGGTTCCAAGGGCCAAGAAAGACATTTATGACTGTATTAATTGGTTTGAGATCTTTTATCAGGTCTCACCACCTCATCCTTCTATAAATACTTCAGTAGAAGATGAGTGAGGTTTTGGTTGGTGGTTAATATAATTGTTGAAGCATTGTAATTGTAACTGAGCCTGAAGACTCTTGACCGTAGATAGGATTTCACTGGCTCTTGGAGCTCTGCTTGTAACAGATAGGTTAGGTTGTGAAGAGAGATGAATTGACACACTGGATTTGAAGATTGTAACCGGTTTGGAGCATCAATACAAGTTGATTTATGGGATCCTGGTCTATGCTGACAGTGATGTTGTTCTTACTGTAACTTGTGTTTTATTTCTGTTTCATTTTGTTTCATTTTCTGCTGTAAAGAACAGTTTAAACAAAGTTAGGACCTATTGTATACCAGTAACCTTCTCTGGCTGAGAAATATTTATCTAGATGTTTTCTTCTATCTGTGTTATTTGGAAATGATTAATTCATTTTAGGCATATGCATGTTGGCGTTCCCTCATCTTATTTCCTTGACTAAATTTTATTTTTAAATGTTACTTTCAATGTATGTTATGTGAAGGTGAACTGAGGAAATTAAGGTTAGCCCTGAGTCCCTTTCTTATTTGCTCAACCATTTGATTGTTCCCCTTAGAATGTGTTAAAAGCTAACTAGTTTCAAAGTACTTATCAGATCTTAGGCCATTCTGTGTTATCTCTATGATTGTCTTGAAAGTAACTAAGTAAAGAAGAGCTAGGAGAGGATTTGTGGTGAGCCCGGCCCGTTAGTCTCTACTCCAAAGGTTGCCTTTAAGTTTCCCTTTGTTTTTCATATGTTTTCTATTGAAAGTGTATCAAAGGCTGGCAAGTTTCAAAGTACTTACCAGATCCTAGTTTGCTTTCCTGTCTTTCTTAAGTGCCTGCTCAAAGGCTGGATAGTTTCAAAGTACTTACCAGACCCTAGGCTGCTCTTTGTTCTACATCTGTTTACTTCCCCTTCTTATTGTACCACTCCATTCCATAAATAAAACCTTAAAGAGATCCTTAGGCATAGATGAATTGCCCCATAGACCACTCTTGGACTTGATTGTTTCAATTAAATCCTTTTATGACTCCATAGCCCAATGGACTGAAAACTTGCCATCATTTTTCTTTTTGATCAAAGCTTACTCTTGTTGCTTGCAACTTCTCACTTTTGAACCTATTTGCATATAGATCTTCCCGCCTCAGACAGAAACTATGTTCAACCATCCAAACACTAAACCAAACCCTTGGTCTTCATAACTAGCCTAATATCAATACTTCAAGCTTTCAAATATAAATCCATCTTTGTACACATTGGAGAGATCCCTCTCCGGATTCAGGAGGGCTAGATCCTAGAATCCCAAAGTGGTTGAAATGATGTTAACTCTGTGATCAGACTTTTGCCAATCTTGCTTATTACAGAGACCTAACATTTCTGGCGAATCCGCTGGGGCACTGTGCATTTTTAATACCTTTTAGAGACCTCAGAAAACCCTTGATTCAAGAAAACCTTGTGAGTAAAAAGTATCCTTTCAAGCACTACCAAGAAATGGTAATCATGATGAAACTTGTTTGAATCAGTGACAATCTAGGTGAACCCTAGGATTCTTATAAGACTTTATCTAACCTTGAAAAATCAGCTGGCTTAGCCATAAGAGTAGACTGTCTTTGTCTCATAACCGTAGCTAAGTTTTGAAGCAAAGTTAGAACATTCTTGCAAACCACAAATAAAAACAATTCAAAAAATACCAAAAAGAATTTCAGATTGGTAGTAAAACACTTGCTTTTACATTTCACTTACCATTGGATGTTTTTTACATCATACTCTTAGATAGAGTCTGGAAAGGGCCAGGTAGCCCCCGGATCTCATCCTCTTTTAGAGGTGACATATCTGGTGAATGCCCTCCCAGTCAATCTCTGGTTAGAGTTTTTTGTGTTTCAGGATACCCTTGAAAAAGGATGTTTCATAAGCACTGTGGTGGACAGTGTATCTCTTTGAAAACATTATAAAACTTTCCACCTGGCGACTCCACAATCCTGAACAGACCTTAAGACTCCACTGGGAAGAACCCCTATCACTATAATATCCTTCAAACTCAGGTAGAGGGCTGTAGGATTAAAATTGTGAAAACAGATCAGTTGACCTTTCAAAGACTGTCATATCTGGTTAAACTTTTTCTGTTTATTTGGGTTTAAAAACACAGCATAGTGGCTCCTAGAAAGATTCACACTAGAGCCCATCCTGACCCTTATCCACCTGAGATAGTTGATAACCCTGAAAGAATCCTTAGGAAGTCTCCTAGGGTACTGTCTTCAACTGTTTTCGGATCATCCTTAAGAGCTAATTCAGTCCCTGAAAATCTTTCAGCTCTACAACAATCACAAGATGATTTAGTCAATCCATTTAGGACTAGGTCATTTGGTGATTTAGATCAGTTAGATTCTGAGTCTTCACATTCATCTCCAGAAACAAGTGAACCCCTTGGGAATAGAGAAACAATACCTCCTGATTTACATTTTCTACATAATCTAGGTGTCTCTGATCCAAGATCAGCTCAGCAATCTACTATCATCCCATCCACTTCTGTTCATCTTTCATCCACTGCTCAAACCACTTCATTTCAGCCCACCCCACCTCTTGTCAATCCACTCCCACCACCTATCATGGCAGCATGGTATGCTCCCTTATCCCTTCCTGTACCATTACCCAATCTTCCACAGGACTATCAGTCCAAAATTCCATTATATGATGCTAGAAATACTACAACAGCATCACAACATGTGGACAAAATGAATGATTACTTTGACAGAAATAAAATTGATGATGATTCTGTCAAACTTAGAGTATTTGCTCAAATTCTGGGGGGAGAAGCAAGAAAATGGTTTAAAGGCTTAGCCCCCCATAGTATTAATGATCTTCAAGGTTTCCATCAAACATTCTTAAAAAAATGGGAAGTAAAGAAGAACCCTCTCCAGGTTTTTGCTGACTATAACAATCTCCATAGGAACCCAGGGGAAAGTGTACAGGTTTATTGTACCAGATTTAACAGTGTGTATAATGCACTTTCTCCTGAACTAAAACCCCCACAGGGCTCAGCTTTAAACAAGTTTCCTGAAGGGTTTGATCCTGACATGACCTATTCGCTCAGAGAAAGATTTTTTGCAACCCTTCAAGATATGCAAAGAGGTGCTCTTTCTGTGGAAGTAAACTTAATGGAGAAAAGAGCAAGGATGAAAGCGGAAAAGAGAGTATCTTTTAGAGAGGAATCCACACCTTCCACCTCAAGCTCAAAAATGGAAAGAATGATGGAAGAAATGATGAAGAAAATGAGCATTCTAGAGAGAGCGCAAGCAAGTCTAAATCAAAACGCTCCTAAAAATAGAAACCTAAACCAAAATCAGAATGTTAGAAGGAATCAACCTCCAAACTGACCCAAGGAAGATGATCAACAGATCACTCCTCCCTTTCATCAAAACTATTTAAGTGAGGTTGAGGAAACAGATCAAATAATAGAGGAGAATGATATAAATTTATTTGGGGTAGATGAAGATAACTTCGAGGTTCATTATGATAGGAAACAAGGTCTTTATACACCTTACGATGACAAAAGAGATGATAATGAAAGTTATTATCAAAACATGGTAAACACTGTCATAGATCCTTCAAAGGAGTATGAACTCAGAAGTAAATCTAATCAACAAACCCCCAACAACAAAACCTGTGACAAATCCTCTCAAAGCAGCACTGCAACCAAGCCTAAAACAGTCAAACAAAAAGAAAAAACAGTGGTTGATAATTCTGGTAAAGGTAATGAGAAAGACACTCAAAATCTTGAGAAATAGAGTGCAAACATCAGTAGTACTATCACTTTAGCTGGTACTCCTATTACAACCGTTGTTTCAACTGTAGATAAAACAAATCAGCAAGCTGTTGTTGCTGATAAATTGGCAGTAAAAAAGGCTGAAACCAACACCTTAAAGAATCAAATTCCTTTCAGTCTGGAACAGGAAATATCAAAGATTAAAATTTATGTTCCTTTGACTGAGTTAGCTGCCCAACAGGTATATAGGTCCAAAATTTTGAAGGCTTTGAACCTAGAAGGAAACGAGGATACACTCAATCTTAATAATGACCAACCAGAGCTTATTTTTGGTCCAAAGATTGAAGGTAAGTTTCAAGAGGGACCTGTCCCTCCCTTCTATGTAAGTTTAACTATTCATGAAAAAATTCTACACAATGCTATGCACGACTAAGGCGATTCCCATAATTTAATGCCAAAAGCTGTAATGGAAAGCCTGGGTCTTGAAATTACCAGACCTTATAAAGACCTGTACTCGTTTGACTCAAGCAGAGTCAAGTGTTTAGGATTGATCAAAGACCTATGTGTTAGTTTAGCCCAAATTCTAGCCAAGTGTTTGGTCATGGATGTTGTTGTGGCTGATGTACCTCCAAAGTATGGAATGCTTTTATCAAGATCTTGGGGGGCTAAGTTATAGGGGACCATGCAAATGGACATGACCTATGCGACTATCCCTGTTTTCAATCAGACTAGAAGACTTTACAGGGAGTCCCACATGCAATACACAGTTACAAGTCAAGACAGACCACAAAACTCTCCTTTGTATGATGTAAGTACGAGCCTTGATTCTTTTATCATGTTTAACGATGAAACCCTCACAAAACAAATCACTTTAATAGGGTCAATGGCTGAAACGGAGGAAGAGCAATACCACGTTGAACTGCCAAGACAGTTTACTGTATCTGAAAATCCTAGCAAACCAAACACAGGTCTTGAACTACAAATCATCAATCCATTACACTTAAATCTTGACAGTCAAGAGAGAAATCCTCAACCCGATGAAAAACTTGAGGAGTCAAATCATACAAAGGACATACATCAAACTGATAGAACTGAAAA
>JAXQQM020075719.1:0-136786 GCA_034641835.2 Pinus albicaulis | reverse complement strand
CTTCTTGAACGCATTTGATTTTTCCTCAGACCTTAGATATTTTTTAAATAATTTCAGATTCTCTAATGCCTCTCAGCCCTATAAATCCTTCTGCTTGACATTAAATAATGTCACCTTTTCTTGTACGATTTTCCAGTGATAACACTAGGTATGGACATTATGAATTTGTGGTGCTTCCTTTTGGATTAACTAATGCACCAACCACTTTCATGAGCTTGATGCATGGAATATTTCACCTATTTCTAGATAAATTTGTTTTAATATTTATTGGTGATATTCTGATTTATTCTAAAAGTGTTTAAGAACATAAGGAGCACTTGCATTTGGTACTGAAGATGCTACGAGACCACAAAATTTATGCCAAGTTCAGTAAATGTGATTTTTATAAAGTAGCAGACCTTAGTGGAAGTTTTGAGGTCTACACGGATGCTTGCAAAGAAGGAGTGGGAGTTGGATTAATTCAAGAAGGTAAGGTTATAGCATACGAATCCAGAAAGTTGAAGGACCATGAACAAATATATTCTTCTTATGATTTAGAGTTAACATGCATAGTGCATTCCATTCGAATTTGGAACCACTATTTGCTGGGAAAAGGGTTTATATTAAGAACTAATCATAGTAGTTTGACCAACTATTTCAAAAAAAAAAGATTTAAATGCCCTCCAAGCAAGATGGAATGCATTCCTAAGTGAGTTTTATTTTGATGCTTAGCATGTCAAGGGAAAGGAAAACCGAGCTACCGATGCTTTAAGCTGAAAATTGCATTGAATTTATGAACTATATGTTAATTAGTTAAAATCTAAGTTTTGGGTGCAAGTAATGGAAGTAGCAAAAAGGGACCCTGAGTATTAGTTCCTGTGGCAGCAGGAAAAGGAGGCTAAGGAGCAAGGTAAGACATCATATTATGAAATTAATAATGAACCATTTCTAACTTTCCATAAGAAGTTATGTATTCCGAATCAGATGAGTTTAAGAGAATTAATACTGGATGAATATCACAAGATTTCTTAAGTGGGACATCCCAGATATCAAAAGATGTTGACAACAATTAGAAAATATTATTTCTGGCCTGGAATGTGTAGAAATATTGTTGAATATTTAACTAAATGTTTAGAATTTCAGCCAGTTAAAGTGGAGCACCAACACCCAGCCGAATTACTACAGCCTATCCCGATACCGGAATGGAAATGGGAAGTTATCTTTCTAAATTTCATCACCAATTACCAAGGAGTAAAAGACATAATGATTCAATAATGGTGGTAGTGGAAAGGATTACTAAGGTGGCCCATTTTATACCAGTGCGGTCAACGTACAAGACCGTAAAAATAGCTGATATCTTCCTGAGAGAGGTATTCAGGCTACATGGTATTCCGAGAGTCATCATCTCGGATAGAGATGTAAAGTTTACATTTTCCCTTTAGAAGTCATTGTTTACGAGTCTGGGAACTCAAATCCAATTCAACAAAACTTACCATCCTCAAACTGTCGGACAAACTGAGAGGGTGAATCAAATACTAGAAGACATGTTGTGCATGTATGTGATTCAACAACCCACAAAATGGGAAGAATACATACATCTGGTTGAACTCGCATATAATAATGGGTATCAAGAATCCCTTAAGATGATCCCATTAGAATAATTGTACGGAAGACAATGCCGAACTCCTATGAATTGTATTAGTCCAGAACCTGATTGATGTTGGGGCTGGATATTATGGAGGAAATGGAATGAGAGGTGGAAAATATTAGACAAAATTTGAAAGCAGCTCAAGACAGGAAAAAAGTATACGCAGATCAGAAGAGTACTTTTTGGGAATTTGAAGTAAGAGATCATGTGTACGTGAGAATTAAACCCAAGAAAAGCACCTCCAGGTGGAATTATTGTGCCAAGTTAACACCCAAATACTGTGGGCCATTCCAGATCTTGGAAAAAATAGGACTGGTGGATTATCGGTTGGCGCTACCTAGTCATATTTTGGTGCATAATGTGTTCCATGTATCTTTATTAAAATGATGCATACATGGCCCTAAACACATGATACACTGGAAAAGCATATATGTAAGTTGTGTTTCCATTTTTATTTACAGTAAGAGAGGAGACTCCATACAACTAATTGTGAATATGTTGATTGCAGGTCGAACCGGATGGCGAGTTCCTGGTAGAATCACTTCGTATCCTCGATCAGAGAGAAATAACGTTCAGGAAGCGAGTCATCCCCCAAGTTAAAGTGCAGTGGAAGCACTTTGACCTGGAGGAGACTACCTGGGAGGATGAAAATTATGTTTGAGAGATTTATCCCGAATTGTTCTCATGAAGAAAACAACACCGACAGTACACGGAAAAGACCCTCTAGAAGAGGTTATAAAGGAGGTTTTTAGTGTTATAAAATTGGCCAAAATTGTCAAAAAAACATTTTCTACAACATTATTTTATGGTTACGGAGGTTTTGGTGGAGCTTTTAACGTAAATTCAACACAACAAAAAAAAAGGGGCAGTCGGAGGTTATTACAGATGTTTTTTTCATCGGTGTGCTACTTTGGATTTAATGCACTGGTGCGTACATGTAGAAGGCACCTCGGGGTGGTCAAAGGAGAATGCACTAGGCCGTTAAGGTATAAAACCACACCAGGCGTAGTGTTGGTGATACAACGCACGAGGTCGTTCTAATTGATCTTGGGATTTGTGTGGTGCCCATAGGTCGTATCAATGCACCAATGCGTAGACTTATAGAAACACACTGGTGCGCTGTATAACACAAATGCATTGATATTTCTAATTAGTATCGGTATTCATGCAGTGCCCATAGGTCATACAAATGCACCAATACGTATAGACACATAAATGCCTGCGTAGTATCACACAAATTCACCGAGATTTATAATTGGTATCATTATTCGTGCGGTGCCCATAGGTCATAAAAATGCTCTGGTGCATATTGACACATAAACGCCCCAATGCATACTACCACACAAACACACCAAGACTTATAATTGGTATCGGTATTTGTGTGGTGCCCATAGGTTGTACAACGACATTGGTGCGTATAGACACATAAACACATCAGTGCGCCGTACTGCACAAACACCTCGATATTTTTAATTAGTTTTGGTATTTGTACGATGCCCATAGGTCGTAGAAATGAACCAATTCTCTTAAGAATACAAACGCACCTGTGTACAGTAATTGACACACACTGGTTTTCATTTTGTATTTTTTAGAGACATCAACCTATGACAATGCAATTATTGTGTTTGTTTTAAATTCCTTATTCATCAAAAGTCGACAAATCTTATAACAATATTCATATTAATTAAATTTTTATTAATGCATTTGAATGTGATGTTTGAATTACTTTTTTATATCATATCATAATTATTGTTGTTTTTTAAAATTCATTATTCATCGAAGGTCAACACATATATATGTTATAACAATATTCATATGAATTAAATTTTTATTAGTGCATTTGAGAATGACAATGGAGAATACAATAGCGACAATGGAAAATGAAATAGAATAAATTAAAACATATATATATATATATATATATATATATATATATATATATATATATATAATAATTATTTGTCATAGAAAATGGGATAATTATTGGTATCCCTTTGTCTTTCAATTGGGACACTATGTCCATTACATTAAAGAAAATGTTTGATTTCAGTGACATATTTCAAAAAATACAACACCTTGTTTTGATATCTAAACATAGTGATTAGCATTCTTCGCTTCAACTGCTGTCACTATTAGAGCTACTTCCATGACTTGGGGTTATTTTTAGGAATGTTCTGTTCACGGTGTTGATTGTTTTCTTCTTCTTCACCTTTCATCTACAAACATAAAAATAAACTATAATGAGTGTATATACATTGGTGAGAATAATGAAAATTGCAATATTAAATAATATACATCAATGTAAATCGAAAAGAAATGACGTACCATTGCAACAATTGACTCATAAACTATACAAATTCCTTCAAAACCATGTAACATGCCATCTTTCAAGATTTTATCTGTTGGCGTAGTTCCATACTTTGTTTCCTGCAAGTTTTATACCCCATAAAAAATCATATATTTAATATAAAAGCATTTTTTTCTATTAATTATAGACGGAGCTAAGTAAAACAAGATCGATAAATGCTTACAATTTTCACAATTAAGTTCTAATATGCCAACATATAATCACAAACCATATTTAACCCAATTTCAATCAGTTCCTCTGATGGTTATTCTTTGTATGTTAGCACCTGTTTGAAGACATTCAATGATGATTTTTGTAAAACAGCTTAAAAAATACAAAAATGAAATCTAGTTAAGTTGTTATAAGGAAGTAACAATTACTCACAAATTTAGATATCAACACTTTTCTTCCTTGTCGTCCTGTTTCATGTGCTTAATGGGTTCCATTTTCTTTTCTTTTCTACAAGAAAATACTTGAAAATTAATATTAATGTTAAATTGTTTATTTATTGTAACTAATGATCGAAAAATTGAATGATTACATATTACATTTGAAGCACATTGTTGTTGAGATGGCTCCTCCTGTGATGCAATTTTGTCTATTTCTTTGACCATCTCCTTGTACACCTTTTTGGACATTCCTACTGGCATATTTCTGATATCAGTTCGTTCATCTTTTGAGATTTTCATAATCTTCTTGAAAATGTAACATGACAATAAACTATTTATTTTTTATATTGATATATGAGAAGTAAATATAACAAAAGTGATATTTATAAATAATTCTAGACAAACATTTAAAGGAATATTATTTTTTCATTCCTTGCTTTTTGTTTTTGTACGTTTTTTCTATTAAATGTCTGACATGTCTCATTGACCAATTCTCTGGAAACTCTTTATGTAATTTAGATAAAATTTGGTTCTTGGAATCATTGGATTGATTTTTGTATTGTAAGTGGAAAGAACGTCTATACATTTGTTTCACTAAATGCCTCAAACTTTTGTAAACATTAGGAGAATTTTGAAGTCTAAAATAAGCCTCATAAAGAAAATGTACAATCAAAATTTACTTTATGAAAACCAATCACATGTTAGGGGATGACATCATCCTTAATGGTTGAGTGGCATTGCTTGAGTTAAAGGTACTTACTTGTCACATTTTCAAAGGTGGATAATAACTCACGGTTAATCAAGGTAGTGGTCTAAGTACTTTTAAAGTCATAAAGTAAAGTACTCATAATAAATGTCATTTCACACTTTTTGAATAAAATATTTTTATTGTCATTTCATATTTTTTGAAAGAAACAATGCATATCCTACACAAACTTCATGTATTTACACATATTTCAATAAATAATATATTTGGATATTTTCATATATTTATTTTTAAATTATATATTCATCTCATTAAGAATTTATGAATTTTTATTTTTATTTTATTTTAAGTTATTTAAGTACAAAGGTCAAATGCATTAGTTGTGCAATGATAATGAATTTTTCTTGAAAAGCCCATTCTTATTTATAGTCACATCAATACAATTTTTTTATTAATTTTATTTTTGTACAAATTTTAAATTGAATTTAACCATGGTTACATAGATTTTGGTGCAAAAAATGAATTTTAAATTCTAAATATTATTTTATTGATTTAGCTATTATTTTATTATTTCCTTAGGAGGCCCATTTTAGACCTAAAAATTCTCCTAATGAAATTTCCCCCCTTTCGTTAACCTCCAGCACCACTCCAGATGAGCTAAGAAGCAATTCATTTTCATTTGCATGTTCTATTTTTTTTTCTTTTCTTAGAAAAAAAATCATTTTCTGAGTTGTTGGTCCCTGTAGAACATTAAATAGATGTAAATTACTAAACTGTTTAACACATGTTATCTAATAATTTTAATTATATTATTAATGAAAATTAAAAAAGAAACTCATATTGGATCGACATATTTTTTCATTCACCCGATTCATCATTTTGCAATTTTTCCATCGAAATTTTATGCTCCTCTGGTCCTAGATCAGAAATAATCCTATCAAGCTTCGTCATTTTATGGCTCTGCATGATACACAGTAAACAATACGTATTAGTTAAACTTACATATAGTTCAAAAATAATATTTTTTTGTAAAGAATTTACAAAGAACTTTTATTTTTTCTTTTTTTGATGTGTTATCAGTATTTTTGTTACTTCATATCTTGTCAGTCATTTCTTTATCAGTCTCAAACTTGTACCATATCATTCATTAATATATTTATAAATAAATTATAAACTTTTCAAGTAAAAAAAAAAATCTCAAGAAACCAGTGCACCATTCATGGTGTACGCACTGACGTCAGTGCATGTGTGTCTTAGAAATGCACCACACAAACAGTATAATAGACCATGCAATGCTCTATGTCAACAAGGAGCACCGATGTGTTAGATGTCAACCACTACACCGATTAACCATGATAAAATATTAAAAATCATCTAGTGTTAGTTTTTGTAGCATAAACCGGTGCCATATTTTACATATGGTGCACCGGTAAAAAAAAATTATTTGATTTTTTATCACATTACTTTTGCGGTGCGCTTGTACAATACAGAGCAACAGAGCGCTAGGTTAGGTCGGGCGCACCAATGAAAAAAAAATCTATTTTTTTTTTTTTTAATTCACGCAAGGGCTGACGTGGATTGAGATCCGACGATGCAAATCGTCCCGTTGGTTAGATTTCTTAGGTCTATATTTAGCAATACAAACCCTATAAATATAAATTGAAAAGACCTAATTCTAAAATCACAGAAAGAGGGAGAAGAAAGGGCAGAAACAAAAGGAATGTAGGGTTTGTATTTTTTGAAAGTGTTTTTTTTTGGCGAAACATAATGCTCACAGTGCACCACAATGAAATAGTGCACCGAATGCATATTTTACAAATGGCGCATTGAGAAAAAATATTTTGTTTTTTTATTTTTTTATCACGGTACTTTCATGGTGTGCTCAAGTACATAGGGCACACCGACAATTTTTTATTTTATTTTATTTTATTTACATAAGGGCCGACATGGATTGGAATCTGACTATGAAAGTCGTCTCGTGGGTTGGATGTCTTAGGCTTATATTTAGCAATACTATCCCTTTAAATATAAATTAAAAAGCCTTAATTCTGAAATCACAGGAAAAGGGAGAAGAAAGGGCAGAAACAAAAAAAAAATGTAGGATTTGTTTCTAAAATGGAATTTTTTTGGTGAAACAACACGTTCGCGGTGCGCCATAATGAAATAGTGCACCAGTGCCATATGTTACATATGGCGCACTGATAAATTTTTTTTTGTTTTTTTAATTTTGTATCATTGTATTTTTGCGGTGCGCCAGTATAATAGAGCACACCGGTGCACTATGTTACGGAGGGCACACTGAGGACAAAAAAAACTGTTTTTTTTTAAATTCACGTAAGGGCCAACATGGATTGGGATCCGACTATGCAATTCATCCCATGGGTTGGATGTCTTATGACTATACAAACCCTATAAATCTAAATTAAAAAGCCCTAATTTTGAAATTACAAAAAGAGAGAGAAGAAAGGGCAGAAACAAAAAGAACCTAGGGTTTTTGTTTCTAAAAGTGAATTTTTTAAAAATTGTGTTTCTAAAAACTGCAGAAAAATTCAAAAAATCAATAAAATTTGATTTTTTTCTTTTACAGCATAAAAAAAACTATAGAAAAAGTAAAAAAAATAATAAACTTTGATTTTTTTCTTTTACTACAGAAAACGTAAAAAAAAAACAATAAACTTTATTCACATCGTTTGAAATTCTATGCTACAGGGTTTGAATCACCAGAGGTTTGGAATTCTGATTGTCTGAATACTTCTGTTCAAACGTATTTCCCTGCTCCACAGGGCTCTCTTGCTCTATTTTCTCCAGATATGTATCTTGCAAATCTCTGGCAGTATTTTTTTGCAAAAATAGTGAAATAATAAAAAGTGTTTAGTATTTAAAGAAATGTTTTATGAAATTAGATTTTCGAAAATATTTTACCACCCATTTTTCAATTTACTGCTTTTTTTTCACTTAAAGAAAATAGAATTGCGCTTTTTTTATTTGCGGTTATTCGTCACCGGTGCGTCCCTTAATCGAACCGCACTGGTGTGTCTGGGTATAAAACAACACCGGTGCGCATTACAAAAAATGCACCGGTGGTGTGATCTGTACATGATGCACCAAAATTACATTTAGGTGTGTGCACCAAAATTTATTGTTGTTTTGCTAAAATGCAGGGAGAAAATATCATAATTATATGGAATGGACAATTCTTGAAAATCCAGCTTGTTCCATAATATTTCTCAAAGTCCATTGCGGAGTTTTCCCTATCCATCTCGAGACGTCATATTTACTTCAGATTTTATTTATATTTCACTATCTAATTGAATTTATGTTTTTTATCCATGCAATCAATCATGCACAACTTAATTAAATTTATAGTGTATACAAATTTACAGGCTCATGCAGATTCAAAATCGAGTTCAGATGCACAAAATATTCAAACTTCTCCAACACGTCGGACGTTCTTATCAAGAGCTGCATACCGCAAGGCACATTTGGTAGATCAAAATGGACAGTTGCTTCACCCTGCCAATTGTAACAATATTGCATCTTCTAGCCACAATCCTGGGACAATGATGGTAAGTATAATTATAATTGTTTATTATATATATTTATTAATATGTAATTATTTCAACGTCAAACCAATTTATAATCATGCAATATAGTCAACATGGTTACTAATTGATATCATATATTTTGTACTAATCATGTTCAAATACAATTTTTATTATTATTAGGATTCTAGTGATAATGAACGACCTACCTACCATCTTCCGTTGCACCCCACAACAATGTAAAATCAAGAGAAGACTAAATTGAGAGAAAAAATCGAAGAGGAACGATGCTTAGAATGGTTGAATCAACCACCGTTTCAATTCCCGCTACGTTTAGATTCACCAATTAGGAATGACTGCAGCGATAGTAGTTCTTCACAAGCTGGTAATGGAAGAAATAAAATAGAGGTTGGTATCGATGATTACTTAAGGGATATGACTGCCATGGAGATAATGTTGTTAGATGTATTCCAAAACGATGATCAACTAGGGGATGATGCTCATATCACTGTCACCTTTTTCGAAAGCCTTAAATTTTCTTCCACCACCCCTCTCTTTGGACCTGGCAGTCAGTCAAAGTCTACCCATTTGGGGACAACGATGTTACTGTACAACTTGAAAGTAAATTTTGGCTTGTCGAATGCATGTTTCTCAGAACTTTTGAGGTAAGTTACCATAAAGTACTACCTTATATAAATTTGAAATATAATCAATACATTGTAATGAGCATTACAAGTGGTAAATTTTATGAATGTTAGTAATTATATCGAAATTAATGTACATTTATTAATATATTTTTCCATGATCACCAACTACAAGTTATTCAAAGATAAGGTTCTTCCGAGTGGTAATGTCTTGCCCTGTAGCTGCAAAGAGGCAAAGAAATTGTTGAAAATGTTGGGTGTTGAGTACATATCATACCATGCATGTCCAAATGGTTGTATTCTATATAGAGGAGAATATGCAGACAAAGAGATGTGTCCGAAATGTGGGCATGACAGGTATGATAAAAAAAAAGAAGGGTAAATCACGTATTGGTCCTCCTTTTAAGATATTGAGGCACATGCCTATAATCCCAAGGATTCAAAGGCTCTTTCGTTGCAAAGAATTAGCTATGTTGCAGGGATGTCATGCCTCACACAGAAGTGAGTTGGGAGTTATGCGAATCCTAACTGATTTAATATTCATGAAGCATATAGAGGATACATGGCCTAAAAAATTCAAGGATGAGTATGAAGTCTATGACTCAGCATAGCCATGGATGGCGTCAACCCATATTCCCTCCAGAACACCAACTATTCTGTTTGGCCTATAGTAGTGATCAATAACAATATCCCCCAATGGTTGTTCGTGAAGAATGAACATCTTATGTTGGCTCTCATAGTCCCTGGTAGAAGAAAAGTGAAGAATATGGATGTATACTTACAACCACTAGTAGATGAATTGAAGGAATTATGGGATGTGAGAAATGTATACGATGTATCAAGACTCATCGCAACAGAGAGAAGTTTTACATTGTATGGAATATGTGCTTACATGACAAATGATTATCCAGGCTTAGGAGTTTTCTCTGGTAAATTACATGTTTAATTTATTGATTTGTTTATATACGTAACAATATTATTTCACATATTAGTTATTTAATTCGTTGTAATATTTGTTCTGATCTCCATGATATTCTTTAACGTACCATTCATATTAATTAATGTATACAAATATAATCTCGCAGGTCTTGTAACAAAAGGGTATTTTGGATGTAAATGTTGTGGACCTTCTGTGAAAGCTAAATGGTCCAAGGACCTACGAAACCAGTGTATGATTGCTCCAAGGTATTCCTACCAGAAGAGCACCCTTGCAGAAGAGAAACATCTTCTTTCAATGGTAAACGAGAGAGAACCTAAAGGCCTCCAATAATGACACTAGCTGAATGGCTTAGAGCATATGAGAGAGAGAAGGAGAAGGAGTTCATAGAAATGTTCGATTCAAATAAGGAGCCTATGTTCGATGATCCAAATTTATTTGACACCTATGTTGAGAAATTAACCATTTGGATGAAAAGGAAATCTATATTTTATGACCTCCCATATTGGGAGCATTTTAATATTACCCACTTATTAGATCCCATGCATATATTTAAAAATGTTTCATCTTCTTTAATGAGGCACATATCATCGAAAAAAAGTGACACATTGGCTGTTAGGAAAGATCTTATTACTTCAAAAACTAAAAAGAGACATTGGCCAAGACGCTTAGAAAGTACGGGATCAGAGGCAGGTGCTGGCCCCTCTAATTCATGGTTTTTCAAAGAAGGTGATGTCCCATGGATTTTAATAAAATATGGTATTTCTTTGGCAAAGGAAGTTATAATGGGTGTGAGGGTGCCAACTTCATACGGGTCTTCACTACGGTGCTGCTTCACTGTGGATGACCATTTTTTGGGGTTGAAATCGCATGACCATTTGAATCTTCTAAGAGTACGTATAATGTCAAAAGCATGATTTTATTATTTGTTATATTAATAAAGTTTATCCCATGCGGGGATCATAAGACATAACTAATTTTTTATATTATTGCATGTGTTTATAAATTTGTAGTGTCATTATCCTTTTTTCGTGCGTGGGTGTGTGAAACATGAATCCCCTCAAGACCTAGGATGGTCATATCTAAATTATCTGCATTTGTACATTGGATCACGTCAAAGGAGATTCATGTGGCTGACATTCCACGGTGGCATCAAGAGATAGTTGAGATTGTTTGTATATTTGAGAAGGAACTACCGACGATTTTCATGGAATTATAGGTTCTTCTTCTAATCCACCTAGTAGATGAGATTGAATTAGTTGGGGTGGTTTCTTGTCATTGGATGTTCTTCTTAGAGAGGCACATGAAGAAATTGAAAGGTTTTGTTCGACAAAGGGCAAAACCCGAGTGGTCTATGGCAGAGGGGTACATATTGTATGAGTCTTTATATTATGCCAGTGAGTACATCAAGCAGATCAACAGCAGACTAGGTGCAGTGATTTGGGACGATGAAAGGGATGAAGAAAAAAGAGAAGGGGAGTTGCTCCAAACGAGTGGAAAAAAGCGCTTGATAAAGAGTAAGTGACTTGTAATTTTTCAAATTTAAAAAAAGGAATTAATATTCATGTTCAATTTTGATATAATGTATATTTTGATCTCTCAGTACTATATAATGTTGGTTTGATTTCATCAACAAATCCAGAAATTGAGGCAATCAATAAGTTTGTTCTTTAAAATTCTGAAGCGACACAACCGTGGGTCACATTGTACGAACAAAAGAGGATGAAATGGGATAGTGACAAGAAAGAATTCAGACGGTTGAATGGTAGAAGTGTTCCTTATCTCGATCATTTAAAAGAAAATATGCCAAAAATATGCCCCAACAGTTGGGTTGTTGACCAATTCAGAGAGAAATACGGTGCTACCAGTCATTATCCGCGTGATGAAGAGGATGTGCTAAATGTAGGGATTGGGTGCAAAAACACAGTAATAATCTTTTTAATTTATATGTAAATTTGAAACTTATATTAATACATCTACATTTCATATTTTAATTGTTGGGTTATGATAAGACACATGAAACTATGATTTTTTAAATTTTTTTATAATAGGTGCATTTGTTCCCATCTATGTGGGCATATGGACACCATTTTCGCATAGAAAATGCCGATGCTAGAAACATCACACAAGACTATGGAGTGGAAGTCGATTTCGATCAATCTAGTCGATCTAGACATCGTGATCAAAACCTAGTACAAGGGACGTTAGGCTACGTCAAAAAGATACAAGAGATCATTGAAGTGGATTTCTCTTCTTTCCAATGTGTTATTTTTAGGTGCAAGTGATGGGACACCTTTGATCGGAATAATGTAAAGGAAGATCGCAATAGTAGGATGATATGTATCAACTCTAGAAAGATGTGGGATGAAGCTAAGGAGCCCTATGTTTTCCCTAAACACTACAACCAGGTGTTTTTTTACCCAGATGTGTTGCATAGGGATTGGTGGTTCGTATTGACACATGATCCTAGATCAAAACATATTTTTGAGAACAATAGTGTTATCATGCCATGCGAGTTGGAAGATAATGAGGGTGATCATGAGAATTGAGAGTTATGATACATGTATTATTTCATCAATATTTATACTTTTTAACATGGGTTTTTCGAAACATTATAATATGTATTTTGAATTAATTGGTAATTTGCATTGTGTTAATGTTAAAATCAATAATTCCCTTGATAATTTGCAATTATGTTGATCTCAAAAACAATAGCGTACTGTATAAATTAGTTTTTTTTTTGTATCTAAGATCATAATAAAATAATGATAATTCTAAAGTACATGAATTTATTTGCATTATTTTCTAAACTTTATTATGTTACAATAAATCATATTATTGTAGATTTATTACTTTACAATTATTTAAAATTTACAAATTTGCAAATTTGCAAATTTTAATATTTTCATTTCACATTAATACAATTAAAATTTTACAAATATTTTACATACAATTAAAATTATAATTATAATTAGAATTAGAATTAGAATTACAATGACAATTTTATAATTTCACATACAATTACAATTACAATTTTAGAAATTTACATACAATTACAATTTTACAATTACAATCAATTCAGTAATACAATTAAAATTTTACAAATATTTTACAAACAATTTAAATTAGAATTAGAATTAGAATTACAATTACAATTTTAGAATTTTACATATATACAATTACAATTTTACAAATTAAAAAATTACAATTACAATTACAATTTTATAAATTTACATATATACCTTTAAAATTACAATTTTAGAATTTTACATACAATTAGAATTACAAATAATACAATTTTACAATATCATGATCATTTAGTATTAAATTAATTAATAAACATCATGTTCATGATAACCATCGTACAAACATCATATTTGACTAAAAAACACATTCAAAATCACTAACATCATCGTGATCATGATCATCTAAAAAAACACAATTAACATTATATATTGACATCATCACAACAAAAACATCAAATATACATCTCATGTCAAATAACTCATGCTATCACATACGCATCTATCTCCAAGCTGCACATTAAATGAACATATCTAACATGACCTAACAATATACACATCATGATGATCACCAACATGTAAATTAAGTACAACTGCAACATGAACATAAAATACATGGACCATATATATATATATATAACTGAATAATGTTAAAAATATACAACTGTAATATAAATGTCACGGATTAGCTAGTGGTAGTAAAACATCAATATTAGTATTAGTGGAGGCCTGCTCAGTCAATGGTGCAGCCTCGACGGTCGATTGTCTAGCCTGCTCATGATCATGAGTACTGATGGATGCTGCAGGCTGCTGACTGGACGTGGCTGGTGGTCCAGCCTCACCTTCATGATGGCTGCTGCTGGATGCTAGTGAAGGCTCATGCTCATCTGGCATGACGCGAGGTGAACAATCATGAGATGATGAGTCACTGCTCGTGGATTGTCCATTACATGCTGTGGCTCGACCATGCCTATAAAGTTCAACAGTCCTCGTTAGTCACGTAATAGTTGTCGTAACTCCTATGACATGCGGCATCAGACTACACATGTCACGTGGCATGCCTCTCCACATATGGAATAGCCTATCATCGGCCTCTATGTCTCTGTAATGAGTGGGCCTGATGTCTGCCTAAAAAATCAATGCACTAATTTGGTCACCCAACTCCATCCGGTATCTAGCATCAAGTCGACCGTGCCTAGCACCGACCTCTTGATGATCCTCGGCATCTGGCATGCCCTGATCGTCATCACGATCCACACCTGGATCATGTTGTGGCACTGGCATCTCCTTGCCATCAAAAGAGCCAATGTCTACAAAATATATACAAGTACACAACAATAATTAGACAATTACATTACACAATTTAATAAAAACAAGTTAAAGAGCATGCTAAAATAAATTTAAATATATAAAACAATAATATTACCTCTATCATTTCGCGGGTCATCAGCTGTGAAGAGGATGTTGGCACACCCATGCCAATCCAAACCCACGTAACGATAGGGGACCATAAAGAAGGGATGCTCATCAACATTGGCTAGCAACTCCAGTGCATCCTATGATATCCTCGCTGGAAACAGAGTCTCTTCCCTCTTGGGCATCATATGCCCCCACATGTGCATACATGCCTCAAACGTCATCCTATGAGGTTGCCAAAGAAAAGTAGGCCTCATCTATGGAAACCTCTCAAAAAATAAACAAAAAAGCTCTGAAGAGAAAGGAAAGTTCACCCTCCCTTGTGTATGAGCATGACATCTATTTAAGGCTATACAAAACTGCCGCAAAAAAATGGCAAACCACCTGACAAGTCGTGGCTCCTGTACTAAAGAATCAACATAATATAGAAGTGAGAAACTAATGCATTTCCCATCACCGGCGTTATGCGAAATGGTCGAAATGATAAGTGAGAGACACTGCACCTCCTCCCTACCAAATGCACCAATACATAACTGACCTCCAGCAACCTGAAACTCTACAGGAGACAATACATTTTCTCCAATGTATCTCTGGGAGTAAAATAACTAACTCCATGCTACACAGCCAGCTGGAACCTCTGGGGATGAGGGAAAATCCAACCCTCTCCTCGATAGCCCTTTAATGAAGTATATATCCTCCTTAGTGGGTGTGTACCACTAGTTGATACCAACCCGGAAAGCCTGTTGCTAGGCATTCTACCTTCGTATAACATGTCTCAAAAAAAAAAATATGACCCTTTAGGGAAGTAGCCTCCTCATAGAACTTGTGGAGGCCTACTTGCCTTAGGAGCCCCTGCGTAGCTGCTGTAATAGGGTGAGGGTACACATCTCTCTCCCTCTCTCATGCCTCCCACAGGTGAACCATGTTATATTGCTCCGCCTGTTGTTGTTGTTGTTGTTCCCCCTCTTCTCTCCTTTCACGTATCTGAAAGATTGACATATTAAACACAATTTTTTTATTAAATGAGACATGCATTTAGAAATATACATATATAATTTTTTTTTGAAAATAAAATAAAAAAACAGTCAGTGCGCTAAAAACACAATCATACACCGGTCCCAGTGCATCTTTCTATGGAGTGCACCAGCGTCGGTGCACCTAATAATATTAATTTCCCCAAGGACGGTGCTCCAAAATTTTTTTTAGTGCACTGTTGACTATGTACAGTGTCAGGAGGGTGGTGCACTGATGAAACTCTATGCCCCGGGGCGTATAGTTAAGTCAGTGGACCGACCTCCTGCCATCTTGACATAGTGAATAGTCCAGAATTTTACAAGGACGTAGGCGAAATACAAAAAGTCATACGCTAAAAAAAATAGCCATCCTGGGGCTATTATTTTGGTTAACGCACCGCGTCGCAACTATTCCACTAGGTCAACGGTGCGGCCGGAAAACTGACCGCACCGGACTTTTAAAAAATAAAATAAAATAACATGGTACGCCTTTGGTACCACCCCGGAGCCAGTGTGGATACCGTTAGCGCCAGTTTACCAGGCCGAACTGTTGACCATGTCAAAATGTGGTATGTGGTGCATTGACAACATTACCCACCTCGGGGTGGATAATTCAGTCAATGGACCGTGTTGCCGCTATTCCACATTTCCAACAACGCCTCTTGGTAAATGACTGCACCACACTTTTTAAATTTTTTTAAAATAACACGGTGCGCCTATCGGTACTGCCCTGGAACCGGTGTGGATACCATTAGCACCGGTTGTAGTGTAGCCTGTAAATTTACAAGCAGCACCGCAATCCAGTTCGAGCCGAATGGCTCAAGCACACCGTGCGGTTTTTTTTTCCTTTTAAATGGTTAATTTTAAGGTTATTTGAAATTCTAATCCGCTAAAAGGTTTAATTATGGAAAAACAAGAAAGATACTTGTACATTTTCTCATTGAGGAGGCATATTAACTGTAGAATTTTCAAAAGAAAATTTGTCCATCGTTTTGCAAAATTCAAGCTGGAGATTGGTGGGCAATGCATAGCAGCAGTGCGTGCAGTGAGTGCAATGGGAGCACCGATGTCAGGGCGCTCAGACAAGGATAAATTGCACTGGTGCTTGAAAGCTCTGTAGCACTGACAAAAGTGAAAACTTTAGTTTTTTTACCGTAATTTTTATTATTATTTAGCCATGCTCTGGTGCACGGGATTTTATAGGCATGAAGATGCGTTTGCTTCATTCTGCACCGGGCAGTTTCTGTTTTCGTGCAATTTTTATGAGGCACCGGTGTGGATGGTTTGTAAAGCACTAGTGCACTATAGTAATACAACGCACTGGGAGGGTGTGTATGGAGCGCACGGTGCTCGGTGTGCCAATTTTTTGTGTGGTTTTTTGGTCATAATTTTTTTTATTTAACCCTGTTCCGGTGCACAAGATTTTATGGACGTACCAGTGCATTTTCGTCATTCCACACCGGGTGGTTTCTGCTTTTGCGCACTTTTTATGAGGCATCAGTGCAGATGCTTTGTAAAGAACTGAGGCGCTACAGTAATAAAATGCACTGGGCGGGCGTGTACAGAGCGCACTGTGTCCGGTGTGCCAATGTTTTGTGTGGTTTTTTGTCCGTAATTTTTTTTTTTATTTAACTCTGTTCCGGTGCGCGGGGTTTATGGGCACAACGGTGTGTTTTTGTCATTCCACTATGAGCGGTTTCTGTTTTCGCGTGCTTTTTATGAGGCACCGGTGTGGATGCTCTGTAAAGAACTAGGACACTACAGTAATAAAAAAACCGTGTAGGTGTGTGCGCAGTGTACGATGTCTAGTGTGCCAATGTTTTGTGCGGTTTTTTTGCCATAATTTTTTTTTATTTAATCCAGTTCCGGTGCATGGGGTTTATGGGTACACCGATGCGTTTTCTTCATTCCGCACCGGGCTGTTTTTGTTTTCACGCACTTTTGATGAGGCACCAGTGTGAAAGTCTTGTAAAGGATCAGTGCACTACAGAAATGAAACGCACCCGACAGGTGTGTACGGAGTGCACGGTGTCCGATGTGCCAATGTTTTGTGCGCACCAGTGCTTTCTTGTGTGGAACGCACCAATGTATTTTACGGTGATAAGCGCACTGGAAGAAATAGATCTGCAAACACCTCCGCGCGCCAACCTCCTCTAGTAACCAATACTAGAAACGGATGTCTGGGGTATTTTTATAAGGGGTTCCTCAAAAACATCCGCTAGAGGGTATTTTCCTTGTAGTGTGAGGATGGTGTTTTTCTCAAGCGGGGGAAGTTGTAACACCCTGATTTATTTCCTGACTATGGTTATTTTATTTTAAAACATTTGAATTATTAAATGAATATGACTATTCATTAGTAAGACTGAAAAGACTGAAAACTTTATCTCTTATGAAAAGTAAATAAATAATATGAGTGATTATGCTAAATAGTTACTTAACTGAATAGTAAAAAGAATTTCTAAGAACCATGGTAAAAAGGGTAAAGGTGGTTCTAACAGTTACCTTCCCCATGGGAATAAATAGAAAATCCTGAGAAGGGGAAGGGGTTCTGCAGAAAAATAAGAGATGGGTTGCAATAAGAGTATTGCAAATAAAGTAGTCCAGAGCTCGTAGGAGCCAGTGGAGCTCTAATAACCCAGAAAATTATAAGCTAGACAACAGTCTTGAGGCTTAACTTGGAAATTCTTCTTGCTACCTAAAGACCTGGGTAAGAGCATGGGGCGAGAAGAGGGCGTGATTGCCTCTCTCAAGGTTGAGAGGAAATATCAATTAAGTGCGTACAGGCTGGAGGTAAATATTTACTTATGTATGTAAGCCTATGTGAAAGTTGGAATGTAAGTACTAGATGTACTTAGAGTTAGAGCTATAGTTTATGGAATTGGCAATATGAAGAGAAACAATATTTATATCTGCATGCATAATTGTGTAATAGAGAAAATAGAAGGAACTATACCAAACCACCAGAACAATACTGTGAATCGCGTATTAGTATTTTTTTTATTATATGAATAGCAAGGGAGGTAATTATTAATACTGTCTGCAAAAAATATAGATACAGAAAAAAGGAAAAATGTAGAGACAAATTAGAACATGTAAACCTAGAGCAGGAAAGAATCTTTTCGAATTTAAAACCATTTGTGATAAAAAAATACATCATATACAGACTCATGAGTTTAGGACAGAACCTTGGGGGTCAGGGTTGAGTCCAAGGTCCCCTGGTCATTATTCACAAGAATATACATAGGATTCATGTTACAAATTTTGTCGGAAGAGAAATAAGTAAAAATATCTATAGAAAAGACAAATTACTGAACAGATAATGCTGCATATCTAAATTACACCTATAGATCTCCATATAAGTTCAAAAGAAAATACTTGTATATCTGTAGGTTTTAGCCCTGTACAGAAATTATCTACAAACGAATCTTAAAAACATAAAATAAACAATAGCGAGAGCATAAAACATAAAATAGATAAACACATAGATTTTCCGCTGGATACCAAATTGGGACGACCAGCTTGATTTTTTATTCTATTCCTTTTAGTGTTACAAAACATATTTATACATGCCGAAGCATACATAAACCCCAATCCATTAACCCTGGATTAGAACATAACCGTAGTTCCTTTGACTGGATCTACAAAATACCAGGGGCCAAAAACCATCATGCCCCAGAATGATGTGCAAACCCATGCACAAAACCATGGGCGAGTCCTCCCACCAGAAAATAAGGACCAAAATTTTTTTCTGGGGTGCTGCCCCAGACCCCGATAGGGGGGGCTACCGCCCCCCCCGTACGTTGTGCTAGGGTTTCCCCCCCACGCGTGACTAGTCGTGGAAAGAATATAACACAAACCCAATATTCTCCCACTTGTTGTTTTCTTTCCGTAGGGGGCCACAAGAGACTTAAGTCATTAGCCTAGTTTTGCAACACCCATTGTTTCTCTACATGAAGAGAGCTTTTGAGTGCTCACAAACTTTGTCAATGCATCTGCAACATTCTTCAAAGTGTCCACCTTTACCAGCAACACCCTTTTATCCTCAACCATATATCTCACAAAGTGATAGTGAACATTAATGTGCATTGTCTTTGAATGATAAGCAAGGTTCTTAGCCAAGAAAATTTCACTTTGGCTATCACAGTCTATCCTTATAGCTTGTTGCACCAACCCCATACTTGAACACAATCTTTGCAATCAAACTGCTTCCTTGCTTGCATGAGTGGCTGCCATGTATTCTGCCTCTGTAGTTGAAAGAACCACTATAGACTGTCTTTTACTCATCCAACTGACTGTACCTCCAAATAGGCTAAACACATACCCACTTGTAGATATTCTTTGATCCATATCTCCAGCCCAATCAGCATCAACAAAACCATGAATGTCGAACACTCTTTCCAATACTAGTCTTCCCTGGTAGCACAAGCCATAATCACTAGTGCCACGCAAATATCTGAAAACCCGCTTCATTGTTGTCCAATGCTCCTTCCCTGGGTTTGAGATAAACTTGCTCAATACTCCCACTGCACGTGAAATGTCTGGTCTAGTACAGACCATTGCCTACATCAGGCTACCCACTGCACTTGCATATGGAACATGGGACATATCCTCCTCTTCTTCTTATGTCTTGGGACACTGTTTAGCAGAAAGCTTTGTACCTATAGGAATCAGAACATTCACTGGTTTACTATATTGCATATTGAACCTCTGCAATATAGTCTCGACATACTTCCTCTGGTTTAACCAAAGCTTCCTGTTTTCCCAATCTCTCTTATTTTACATGCCCAAAATATAGTTTGCAGCACCAAGATCCTTCATGTCGAATTTGGAGAATAGCTGGGTCTTCAAATCTTGGATAATTTCTTTGTCATTTCCAATCACCAACATATCATCCACATAAAAGACCAAATAAATAACACGATCACAATCAATTTAAAATAAACACAGTGATCCTCCTTTCTTCTGGTGAAGCCAAGTCCCCGTATATAGGTATCAAATTTTTGATACCACATCCTTGGTGACTGTTTTAACCCGTACAAAGACTTCTCTAACCTGCATACTAGTTCTTTCTTCCCCTTCACCATAAATCCTTCAGGTTGTTTCATGTAGATCTCCTCTTCCAGATCCCCATGAAGAAATGTTGTCTTCACATCCATATGTTCTACCTCAAAATAAAATGCAACAGAAACAAATAGAAGTAATCTAATAGAAGTAACTTTGGCAACAGGAGAAAAAATATCACCAAAATCAACTCTCGACACCTGGGAATAACCTTTTATTACCAACCGAGCTTTTTGTTTCTCCAACTTGCCTTCTACATTCATTTTCTTCTTAAACACCCATTTTCTCGTGATGGGATTTCTTCCAGCCGACAACTCCACCAGATCCCATGCCTCATTTTTATGCAAGGATGCCATTTCATCAACCATGGCCTCCTTCCAGAGTTCTCCATCCTCTGAATCTACTGCCTCCCTGACAGTTCTGGGATCATCATCAGTTATAGTTAAAGAAAAATTTGAACAGAAAGTAGATGGAATATAACTTTCTAGTTGTCTCCTTTCCCGAACCGATCTTCTCACAGCTGGAGTTTGTGGCTCTTCCTCTTCTGAGTCTTCTTCTATTGTAGAGTCTAATTCATCCTCCTTTAGCTCAAACTCTATCTTCTTAGGTTCCTTTTTTAGGACTTCATGTTTAACAATATCTTTCACCTCTCTAAACACCACATCTCAGTTGTACACAACCTTCCTTTTTCCAGGGTTCCAAAGCTTGTAACCCTTTAAACCATCCTTATACCCAATAAAGATGCACCTTTCAGATTTATTATCCAACTTGATCGTTTTCTCCTTTGGAACATGTACATATGCATCACATCTAAATACCCTCAGATGTGAAAGAGAGGGTTTCTTACTAGTCCATACCTCATGTGGATCTTATCCTCCAATGCTTATGAAGGTGATCTGTGAATGAAGTAACATGCAGTCTCCACTGCCTCTGCCCAGAATTCTTGTCCTAACCCAGTACCATTGAGCATGCTTCTTGCCGTTTCCATCAACGTTATATTCATTCTTTCTGCAACTATGTTTTGTTGAGGTGTGTATGGAGTAGTATTCTGCCGTGCTATACCACATTTCTTACAGAACTCTTCAAATTCCTTCTCGCAGAACTCCCCACCATTATCTGTCCTTAGAAAATTTATCTTCTTCTCTGTTTGGTTTTCCACCAGAGCCTTAAATTCTTTAAACCTGTCAAAGACTTTAGATTTATTCCTCAAGAAATATATCCATGTATTCCTTGAGAAGTCATCTATGAATGAAACATAGTACACAGACTTACCTAGTGATGGAATCAACACAGGTCCAAACACATCATTTTGCACAAGCTCTAATATATTGTTCGCCCTCTTAGCACCAAAAGGAAAACTCACCCGATTCTGCTTCCCATACACACAATGTTCACAGAAATCAAAATCTAGAGAGTTATTGGACATACCTTCTACCATACCATTTCCATGCAATATCCGAAGGCCCTTCTCTCCAATATATCCAAACCTTTGATGCCATAACATGGTATTTTCTCTAGATACCGTTAAGCTTTCCACTCCACTTTCAGGAACCGCAGAACTACTACACCCATCAATAATAGTGCTACCTTGTAGCTTGTACAGAGTTCCAATCTGAACTCCCCGCATTAATACCAGTGCTCCCCGAACCATCTTGCAGGTATATTTCTCGAACACTATTTTTACGCCTTCATCATCCGTCTTGCTTACAAAAATCAGATTTATGGCCAATGCAGGATTATGCAGAACACCAGGAAGTGTTCTAATCCTTCCACCTTGCAGCTTCAGCTTGACCTTTCCACGTCCGACGAAGCTAGCCTTCCTATCATCTCCTAAGAAGACATCGCCACCATCATACTTCTCATACTCGCAGAACCACTCCCTATGGGGAGTGAAGTGAAAGGATGCACCCGAGTCAATCAACCATGACTCATGATCCACATGTGTATTTGAAGAAGAAGCCAAATACACATCCCCACCTTCATCCAAGGTGGTTTTTGCCTCTGCAGAAGAAGCATGATCAGATCCCTTTCTCAGGAGCTTTAGATCTGCAATCCTTTTTGTAGTGCCCTTCCTTTCCACATTTCTAGCACACCTTTACAAACTTTCCAGGAGATTTATATCTCCCTCTATATTTAGATCTCCCACTCGAAAACTTATTCTTGTTTCTGTTCTGGGACCTTCCTCGTATAGATAAGGCGTCTCCATTTTGACCCTCCATATTTCTCTATTTCATTTTCTTCGACAGGAAGGCTAAGACAATGTCATCAAAATTCAAGGTAGTTGTATTGCTACCTATTGCAATAACCAAACTGTCCCACAATTTTGGTAGAAAACACAACAAATTGATGCATTTGTCTTCATCTGAGATTTTAATATCAACAGATGACAGTTGACTTACCATAGTATTGAAGGCGTTCAGATGCTCTGTTACCGAGTCTCCATCCTTCATCCTCAGGTTATACATCTTTTTCCACAGGAACAACTTGGATTGGTATAAAGTCCCTAGTTTTTCCCATAAGGTCCTTGCCGTAGCTTCCCTAGACACATTCAACTATACTGAATCTGAGACACACAAACATATTGTGCTCTTTGCCTTCCGATCCAGCTTCTTCCAGTCTTCATATACATTTCCATTGGTTTAGTACCCAGATCTACTGCGATATACTAATCTTTATCCACCAGCAGATCCTCCATCTTGAGCTTCCACAACTCAAAACTCTGACCATTAAATTTCTCGACCTCTATCTTGTCGCCGCTCACCATCTTCTTTCACTGCAATAATCAATCTCGCAGATCTCCCACCGAACAGGGTCTACCTCAGGCCCGAGCAAAAAACCCCTTAGCAGCAAAGGCATCCCCTTGAAGCCGAAATTGCTCTGATACCAAATGTAGGTTTTAACCCTGCATAGAAATTATCTGCAAACAAATCTTAAAAACATAAAATAAAAAATAGCGAGAGCATAGAACATAAAACAAATAAACACAGAGATTTTCCCCTCGATCCCAAATCGGGACGACCAGCTTGATTTTTCATTCTATTCCTTTTAGTGTTACAACACATATATATATACATGCCGAAGCATACATAAACCCCAATCCATTAACCCTGGATTATAACATAACCATAGTTCCCTTGACCGGATCTACAAAATACCAGGGGCCAAAAACCATCATGCCCCAAAACGATATGCAAACCCATGCAAAAAACCATGGGCGGGTCTTCCCACTCGAAAATAAGGACAAATTTTTTTTTTTTGGGGCGCTGCCCTGGACTCTGACAGGGGGGGCCTGTGACCCCCCTGCGCATGACTAGTCATGGAAAGAATATAACACAAACCCAACAATATCAATACTTAAATGTTGACTCTGTGAATTAAAACCCAATAGTGTAATTAAAGGAAAGGCCGAGTGGCTTCAATACAATTAAGTGTTTGATTCTGATAAATGTTACAATTAAACCCGAGAACAATTTACAAGAACCAACATCTGACAAGAAATCATAAGAGACTCTAAAGGAGAGTTTCTCGAAGAGCTTAAACAAAATACTGGAATGTTTTCCTGTGGAGACAGAGGATGTCCTGTGCAGTCAGAGGATGTTATGCTTAGAAAAGGAGGCATGGAATAATGAAACAAACTGAAACTAACAAAAATAATCAAATCTGTAACTTGTAAATTATTGTCCACTGTAATGAGGGTTGACTGAGGCAAGGTTCCTTTCTTCACTGCAACCTGTCACACCATAACAGAATGGGCTAGCTTTTGGGTTTAGGACCAAATTTTCTATAGTAATTATCGAAACAGAAAAGTAAATTGAGCACTAGTAGCTTAGGGACAAGGTAACCCTGTTTTACCTTCATTAAAGCGTATACTTTGATCTTGGAAGCCAAGTTTTAAGTTGAGTTTTTCTATTAGCAAGTCAAGGAAAAGTGGAAGGGTAATGAATACCCAAGAACCTGAGAGCAACTAGAGATTTAAAAGAAAAACTAGAAAAATCGCCCGATAAATAATATGAGCAAACATGCAAACCATGAAACGAGTTTCAAATGTAAAATACACTCGATAAATACTTTGAACAAGCCTAAAGCTTGAAGACCCTTCACAAATAAGCTGTGACAGGGTAACTATGTCCCACGGTGAACAGGAGCGATAATGGGCGGAGAGGACTCAAAAGAAAAATCGAACCAATAGACAACAAATTAAGCAAAGAAGTTAAACCAAGAAGAACTACTTAGCATTGTAAATTACTTCTTGTTGACAGACTATTCTGACGCCGAAGCAAAGGATTAACTGCAAGCCGAATACAAAAAGTTGCAGAGCAGCAGACCTCATCTCTAACGACGACGAAATGAACTAAGGCAAAGATCTGGGACAGGGGTAGTTACCCTAACTTTCCCTGTCTAGTTGATTCGCTAGAGTTTAATCCAACCGATTAGATCAATAACAAGTGTTTACCAACTATTTCCTCAACATTTAGCCAATCCATAAAATATAATTACATTCCAAATCATATAAGGGTACAAGATGAAGATGATTACGAGTTAACTATGATGAATGAGCAAATCAATCTAAGTACAGATATAAATTAAAATTCCCACCAAAAATGTTATGAATAACAATACACAAGTAACTTTAATTCTGACAGTGGCAATTTACAGAGAACCAATTCATATATCACGGATGCTAACTCTAATGTACCTCATATGCTATGTTGTATATTTATAAAACAATAGATTACCGTGCATACAAAGATTTAGTTAGTATAAGTGGAGTGGGTATTGTAATCCTTTTTATTTATTTGGATACTCAATAAGTGTTAAAATGTGTATTTGGAAGTGGAATGGTACAATTTTTTTTTAATTTATATGTGTATGTGACAGGTTCTCTCTTACATGTTACACTTATTTTACGAGTTATGTTATCTTTTCAAAATAAATTCTTTTAACAGATCAAATAACTTGGAATTTTTATTTTATCAAGTTTACAGATCTCCTCCTCCTCTTACAGATCTCCTCCTCTTTCTCTGATTCTTACATGATGGTGTAGAAAATCTATTTGTCTACGTTCCACACATACCTAATCTCATCTACAACAAAGAGATGTTGTTACGTTTTTCCTGATTTGCTTCAACAAACCAACCATGGAGTACAAATTTGTACCTACACACTTATAACATAGTGGTTTGCTTATACAAACCAACCATGGAGTACAAATTTGTACCTACACACTTATAACACTGGTTTGGGAGGACAGCCTCGTTAAACGGAGGGCGGAGCGCTGATTTTAATTTAAAAACATCACACAGAAAAACTCTCTCAGCATTAGCTCATGTAACCTCACAATAAAAACGCCTTGGGATTAAATATTTTTAAGCAAAGCCACTGTGAAAGCAAAAATCATGCTTTCATTCGTATATTAAATATTACTACCAATACAATGCAACTTAATATTACTACCAATACAATGCAACTTTTCAGCGGGCGGTTGTTGCATTAAGTTAAAAATAAAAAAAATCAAATCAAATCAAATGATTGGTTGTTGCATTTAGTTAAAAGTAAAAATTTCAAATCAAATCAAATGATTATTTCCATATTTTAACAGCTTTGTTTATCTCTTTGGAAGAATTCCGTGAATTTTTTTGCGTTAAAATTTGATATTTGTTATTTTTGATTTTTTAAGTAACGCCATTTTTAATTCCTTCCACGTCAAATGTTTCGGTCAAAGAACACATTAAAAGAATAAGTCTGTTATTTCGCTGAGAACTAAGACTCAACTGCTGCGGCTGAATTATGTCCGTTTGTTGACTGAGACCTAAGATTCAACTGCTGCAACCATTTTAAGCCTTCCAGGTCAAATATTGCGGTCACTGCAGAAAGTAAATGAATTATGTCCGTTAGTTGATTCAGAAGTAAGACTCAACCGCTGCGAGACTTGCCCTTTGTTTCATAGTTGTAAATCGAGATTATTCCGTTTTTATTGTACAAGGCCATACTGGGCTTTAACAGCGGGACATTCTCGAAATCCTTTATCACCCTTACCATTGCTTAATGAACATTGTAACTTGGTACTGGCAAAATGTTTGGTAAATTTGTGGTTAACGGATTAAGAAAAGTACGTCAGGATATCCTCTTGTCAACCTTCTTTTTCATTAGGAGGTGTACCCATAAGAGAGACGTGTTTACAATTTTACCACCGTAACTCTCTTTTTTTGTTGAAATGAGTATTCATAATTATGTTTTATAGCTGTTTGGAAGGAGTTTCCATAATTATATGTATGATGTGTTTAGGTATTATAATTATATGTATTATGGGTTGTATTATATGTATTATGGATATTTTCAATTTAAATTTAATTATTAATAATTATATTATTTTATTTTGAAAAAAATATATAATATTATTATTAATAATTATTAGATTGAATGTAGGATTTAACGTTTTTAGTTGTTATAAAAAAAAAAATTCTTATTTATTTCAAAATAATAATATTTTTTTCAATTTTTTAATTAAATTGATTAATTAAAAACAAAATGTCACATACACAAATGTTATATGAAACGAGTTATTATTTATTAGATATTTAATGTTGACAAGGGGTGGTATTGGTCCATAGTATTGTAGGAAATCCTACTTATAAGTTGAGAATTTCTATGTTAAAGTGAAGCTAAATCTCTATGATTAAAAATAGTTAAATCTCCATGATCAAAAATATTGTTACATGTTTTTTTAAATGTATATATATGGTTGCCCTACTTATAAAGTGAATAGTAGGGATTTAACCTCTAAGAGATTTTTTAGAATACTTTTAGTAGTAGTCATAAATTAAAGGTTGTAATTTATTAGAAAAGTAGTTATGCCCTTTCTTTCCTTTTAACAAAATCGATTAATTAAAAAAAATGTCATATAAAAATGTGTCATGTGAACATGAATTACAGTTTGAAGACCATGTAGTATTAGTAAGCCATCATGAAAAATCTTGTTACATATAATTAATAATAATTTACTTAATTTGTATGAATTTTTTAAATTTTGATAATGTAAAAGATATCATGATATATATATATATATATATATATATATATATATATATATCATTTAATTTATATAACTATATTAATTATTCAAATCATTAAAAATATAATCAACTTTTTTTAATTTTCATTTTTCTTTTTAAAATATTGGAAAATGAAATTTAAGTAAATAACTTTTTATTTTCTTTCCTTTTAAAATTAGATTCATAATAAGTCGATTTAAAAATGCATACAAATTTAATAATAATTTATCACTTCACAATTAAACAATTTAATTATTAAATTATAATTATTTATAAATATAATTTTTTAAAAAATATTTAAAATTATAAATTTTTTCAATGAATTATTAATTTATAATTTAAAACTATATATTCAATAATTTCGAACCATATATTCAATATAAATAAAAATATTTGTTGATAATTATTCTTATTTAAAGTTATAATAAATTTTCATATTTTATGAAGTGAGGTAACACATTTAAATTGCATTTTATAATATTATAATTTTAATGATTTTTTAATTAATTAGTTTGATTTTTATAAATTTTAAGATAATTTTTGTGAAGATATATCAGTCTCAATGTAAAAAAATTATTGTGGAATCATTTAAAAATATATTTAATTGATGTATGTACACCAAACATTTAAATTAAAAAAAAAATCTTAATATTTTTTGTGCTATGACTTCCCATTCCTATGTTTCTTTTTTATGCACTTGAAAATAAATAAATAAAAGTTATTCACACAATTATCTATTTAATCATTCTAAACATGAATCTCAAAACATCACTATACATCTGAGATCATATTTTTGTTTCATAGCCAAAGCTCTGCAAAAGGAGAAAAATTGATACAATAATTTTAAAAACAACATTTGAAAAAGTGAAGGATGTGAATCTTTTCAAGGTACTATAAAGAAAATCAACATAATAAACCTAATAAGAAAATGTCTTGAAATTAGTAATTATATGTGTCTTGTAATCATACATATCCAAGTGCACAATCTCTATCTAAAATGGTGTTGAATGGTCTATGTTAATACAAAGAATCTCAATCTCGCTGATATGCATTATTATTTTGTTGTTTAAAGATTTAAAAAAAGTTCTCTTAAATTTTTTGCCAAAACTTTATTAGTTTGAATAATTCACTCATCACAATTTTTAAATAATTCTCTCATCACAATTTTTGTATTTTATTATGTAAACATAATCTTCAGTTTTGAGAAAGGGGTTTATGGTAAGAAATTCTTATGCACATTCTCTATTCATTGTAATTGCCAATTTGAAATTGGATGGTAAGCCTTAAATCATTACATTTTTTTTTTTTTTTTTTTGGCAAAAGGACATGTGTGATGGCCATTCATATAATTTAATGATTTTGATTTTTTTTTTTTTTTTAACAAGTAAAAATGGTATTTTTACTATTAAAAATTGAGTAGTGATTCATATAACAAATTAATACAAAATGTAGATTAATAAGTTTAAAACGAGGGCTTTAAAAATATATAAAATTTGAAAGTTGTTACCCATTAATTTATTTATCCTTGCTTTCCTATACATAAAACTACACAATCTCCATGTTACGAAATTATTAAACTATCTCCTTATCTTTTATCAAAACCTTAGTAGGACTAACAAAGAGGCACAACCAAGGAGTATGATGGTTATCCACATAGATACAAATTTAGATTAATATGAAGGCTAATTTATTGACCATATTACAATTTACTTCTATCATCTTCAATTTGAGTGGACATTCAATTTCTGAAGCAAAAAGTGTTTCCTATCTCAAAAGAATATTACAATTTGCTTCTATGAGCTTCAATTTGAGTGGACATTCAATTACTGAAGCAAAAAGGTTTTTCCTATATCTCCAAGAAAATGTATTAGCTTGTCAAGTAATAAAACCTAAACTTAAATGGTTATTGCATCTTTGGATAAAGGGGAATATCTCCCTTTTGGATCCAAATTCTAAGAGGAATAAATCTGCTTACAAATGAGAGAAGAAACGAAGAACAAGGAAGTTAAATTTTGAGGCAAAAACAAATTGTATTTAAAATTTTCATTAATGTTAAATTTTAGCATGAATTAAATTTATATATTTAATAATAGAGATCAAAGCACTTACCTTATGATATATCATATTTTCAAAAGTAAAATAACATAGAAATGATCTAAATTATATTATTATTATTAAAAAATAATATATGAAACTAAGCATATATATTTAAAAATTATATAACAATATTTTTAGTCATGGAGATTCATGTCCATTTTGGTATGAAAATTATTGATTCGTAAATAGGCTTTGTTATAATAACACATTTTACTAATACCACATGTCCACTCTTGAGGTGTTGCAAAACTGCCCCACCTAAAAGAAGGTCTTGTTGTCAACTATCGAATGTATGCACCCATCGGATTCCAACCTAGTGGTTTTATCTCATGAAAACTATTCTCCTCAGATTCCAACTCAGTTAGATTTTATGATTCTAGTCACTGTCCATGACAAGAACATGCATCGCTCTATTGTGGATGAGGGAGCCTCGACCTACATCATATCCATGTCTTGATGAAAGGAAATTGGTTCACCTCAACTGAATCAATTTACCACCACATTAAAAGCCTTTGATGGAAGGACATATAAACCCTGTGGGATTCTAAATTCCCTCCAAGGGGATTTTGGGGGCAAAACCATCTTCGTTGAAATAGAAGTTATTGATAGACCTCTTGATTATAATCTTCTACTGGGATGTACATGGGTATATGCTATGTCTATCATTATTTCAAATTACTTCAAGATGATCACCTTTCCTCATAAAAGCGGGATCATAGCCATAGATCAACTCAACTTATTTGCCTTTGATTCCAATGTTACCAGAAGTGTCCCTCTTATAGGGGAACCCCTACATTCCGATCAACATGTTGGAGTTGTATTATTGAAGTATTTGTCGCTTATGGGGACTTCTCACCCCCTCCTCCCCCCTTCCAACTTTCCACCTTCGCTTGCTTATATCAATACGATATCATCCTCTACGATTTTGGCCGATCCATGGATTGTATTGGATGAAACTGACATCCAAATTTTTGGCAACTAGATGCGGCTTAGCCATGTTTAGCAGGATTTTACTAAGCCATCTACTTGGCTTCTGCAACCCATACTTTTTCTTCGATCAATTTGGTAGATCGATCTCTGGATTGTGGCATGCCATTTGATACTTTCTCACGTATATTCTCAACCGATGTAAGCATCATGGAGATCATGATGTCAGAAGACACGCCATGGGATGAGCATCATCATTTCTCCCCCCTTCCCGATTCCATAGAAGATAATCTGAGTAACATATATCTACCTAATTTAATCGAACCCTCTATGAATTTTGTTTCCATCCATGAGATCGACTCTAAAAATAAAATTGAATATTTAAGAAACCATTCCTATCGATATTTTGATCAAACCAGGAATAGTCGAAAATATTTACATCGGAGCATCTTGTTCTTCATCTAAAGTCGATACCTATCAAGCCCTTTTTCATGAGTTCAGAGATGTCTTTGCTTGGACATATGAAGAAATGTCAGGCATCGACCCAAGCATAATGGTGCACGAAATCAAAATGTATCCTAATGCCAAACCCCTCTGGAAACGCCTCCATTCGAGCCATCCTAAGAAGACTGTCGAGATAAAAATGAAGTTGAAAAGATTCTTCGGGCTGGTTTCATATATCTCGTTCCTTTAACCGATTGGGTTTCAACTATAGTCCCTGCCATGAAGAAACATGACACAATTTTAGTATGTGTCGATTATCGGGATGTTAATTAAGCTTGTATGAAAGAAAACTACCCAACCCCATTTATTGACTAGATTGTTGATGATTTCGCTAGTTGAAAGATTTATTAATTTATGGATGAATTCTCAGGTTACAATCAAATTAACATTCTCCCGGTGAACCAACCTAAAGCAACATTTATTTTTCCCTGGGGTACTTTCGCTTATAAAAATTTTGGTCTCAAGAATGTAGCGGCCACGTTTCAACGTGCGATGGATTATGCTTTTCATGATATTAAGCATATCATGCAACCCTATTTGGGTGACCTCGCTTCTCATTCCAAGCATCAGGTTGATCATCCTCTGCATTTATGAGCCATTTTTCTTCGTTGCAGGCACAATAACATTCGACTTAACCTGCAAAAATGTGTGTTTTGTGTTGGTTCTAGTCGACTCCTTGGTTTTTTTATCTCCAAGCAAGGAATTCGTATTGATCCTCTCAAATTTCATGCAATTGTTGATTTTCGTGTGCCCTCCTCCTTAGTTCAGTTAGAAATACTCCAAGGGAAAGCTAACTTATTTAGGAGATTCGTCCCTAATTACGCCGAGTTGACCAAAGTATTTACTCGATTACTAAAGAAAGGGATTCCCTTCCGTTGGGATGTCACTACACAGAAAGTGTTTGATTCCTTGATAGATGTACTAGTTTAGGCATCTCTATTATATCCCCATGACTATCAATGCGATTTTTTCCAGTATCTCACTGCCACCATATCAAATATAACTATGGTGTTGATCCAAGAATACGACATTGGGACTGAAAATCCCATATACTATATGAATTAGAACCTCAATGATAATGAGATCTAAAATACTCATGTCAAAAAGTTGGCTTTGACGGTCATTCAAATTGTCCAAATATTTTGCCATTACATCTTGTTTCAGAAAACTATGGTCGTTTCAAATTGCAACCCAATGACATATATACTGTCTCGCCAATTGATGGGGGGAAAGTACTTGAAATGGATGTTTATTCTCCAAGATTTTGACCTGGAATTCATCAAATCCAAGTAGAATACATCCCTAGTTTTCGTCAAAACAATGTGCGATCTTCCCTCTGTTGATGTAGAATCTACATCTGAAGATTTCGTTCCTAACGAGTCATTGTTTCTGATATCTTCATCTGACCTGTGGCATGGATATTTCCTTATTTATCTCAAGACTCAAACTTTACGACCTAATACCTCTCGCTATTAGCAGCGACGTCTCCATTACCAGTCTCAAAATTATCTTATTATTAGCAACACCCTTTATCGTCGTGGTATCGATACAATTTTATGGAGGTGCCTCACTCTCGAGGAGGCCAAGAAAGTTTTGAATTATTTCCATTTAGGAGCATGTTGCAGAAAATTATCTGGTTTCGCTACCATGAAAAATATTTTAAGCACTAGTTATTTTTGGCCCACCATTTTCTACTGTTGTATCCTTTCAGTCCAAAAGTATCATGATTTCTAGATATATGATCGCAAAGTTTGTGCTCCACCTACTCCACTGCACCCTGTTATCGTTGTTGGTCCATTTGTGAAATGTGGTATCAAATTTATGACATGTAACCCTCATTCGACCGAGCGCATGGTTATATCATTGCCGTTGTTGACTACTTTACCAAGTGGACCGAAGTGATGCCTACATTCAGTAAAATTTGCGAAACGACTGCATACTTATTTTTCAACCACGTGATTGCTAGGTTTGGTGTTCCACAAGTGATAGTCACAGATCACGGGAATCATTTTCAGAATCATATGATGACTGAATTAATTTCAATATTGGGACTTTCACATGAAAATTCCACTCCCTATTATCCTCAGGCTAATGGACAAGTTGAAGCTATCAAAAAATTTATTAAGACTATGCTTCAATCCATGATAGGGGTCCATAAATAAGATCGAAATTTACTTCTCTATGCTTCCCTGTGGGTATAACGAACCTTAGTAAGGAATACTAATGTTGTCATAATGTTTCAGTTGGTTTACAATCCTTCCTATTGAGTGTGAAATTCCATCGTTAAAACTAGATATCGAACTTCTCCCTGCTACCTACACAGAAGAGGAGCATATTTTTCAGTTGAATCAATTTGATGAGACTCAGAGCGATGCTGCTTTGGCTAATGAATCTTATAAAATATGCATCAAAGAAAAATATGACAAAAGTGTCAAGCCTAGAGTCTTCTCGGAAGGAGATCCGGTACTCTTATACGACTAGGAGGCCGATAAGTTAGGCTCGGGAAAGTTCCAACCTATGTGGCTGGTCCCATACATTTTAAAACACGTCCTAGAAAAAGGGTATTACATGTTAGTAGATCTTGATGAAATTCCACTGTTTCAACCTAGAAATGGGATGTATTTATAAAAATACTATGCTTGATCCTATGCATAGTACGTTGTGTACATACTCTCTATAAGTGTGTTGAGTGTTTTTTTTCAGAGTTTCCCATGGTTTCTATTGATCCTTCTTTACTTTGGTTTGCAGATGTCAACCTCTCTTGAACCATACATTGGTTATGTACATGGTGATAGTCGTAGTACTCAGAACCTATTCTCCACAACATGGACCATCTTTGATCCAAATTGCGAGCTAGTGAGCATGCAAGGGATTTTCATTGGATGCTCTACTAACAACATCGTTGAGTATAGCGCAATGGTTGAGATGTTATATGATTCTATTTCACATGGTATCCTCTGTATAGTCATCGGGCTTGACTCACATCTTGTAGTACTACAACTCGTGAATATCTATTCATTGAGAAATCCCACCATCCTTCGTATGATTTTGAGAGTGCGTCTTCTAGAAAGGAAATTTGATTTAATATAATATGAACACATTTCTAGAAATCTAAAGACTTTAGCAGATTCCCTAACTAATTTAGTTTTGGACAGAAATTTGCAACGAATGTAAGTAGCTTTCAATTCGCATCACATTATATTGAAAGAATAATAGAAACTAGGAAACAATGAATGTACATATATATATATATATATCTATATATATATATATATATATATATATATATATATATGATAAGTTTGGTTTTAAAAATTGTGTGACCTAAGACACATATGGCTACATCGCCCATATACAAAAAACTACAAGCAAAAATCTAAGTATGCAATCAATGGTGCTCATGATAGAATGACACTACACAAAATATTTTTCCTAGTAATAGACCAATATGAATAGGTACCCCGATTGTATGTCGTTGAAGTCACAATGGAAGCTGATCGACTATATTCTCATCAAACCCGTCAGTAAATCCCTCTATGTGGCTTTCCACCTCCTCTAGGACCTCCACTACCTCAAGATACTGTAGCGCATCCCCTCCCATTGCAATGGCTTGTACTAGTCCCAATGCTTCCTGCTGCAACTATCTCTCTGTGAGATGGAGATATGTAGCACCCACTGGTCAAACTGATCCAATGTCTGCATAAAAAAATCAAATAGTTTAGTCTCAGGAACATGAAAAAACAAATTTTTTTTGGTAAAACTTCTTTAAAACTCAAAAGTAAAAGTATCTTACCTGTAGCATCCCATTTCTCACCCTCATGCAACGTGGGCTTGGGATCATTGCAGAAATACATCCATGTGTAAGGATAATAGATCATAATGAACTGTCTGCGTAGCCATCCAAAGAAGGATGGTGAAAAGTTGATCACTGATGGACCTGGATGTTTGGCCATGTGGTCTACCCACCTCCTAATCTGTGGGACCCTCGGATCGAAGGGATCAAGTACAATTTGATGAGGCTGCAATAATGGTACCTACTCTTAAGGAAAAAGAGACAAAGATGGCACCATAGCTGAAGTTTTTCAATTTCCCCTCCTTTTCTTTAGTAAGTTGTTCCTTCAAGTTGAACAAGACACCCTCGCTCCATTTGAATACTGTCAGCACTAGACATTCTACCCCATAGAGCATGTATGACCTACTTTCCACGTGTAATGTCAAGTTGTCTACCAATCTTGCTATGATGAAAAATATCACTCTTAAAGGTAGTTGGGTGACATCCTTTATGTTAATATTTCTATCCCAATTAGGAACGACTCAAGGTATGCAATTTGTAGCAATGTAATCTTTCACAGTCTCACCACCACTTCTTAGACCTCGAAAAGAGATGGGGGAATTTTTTATGAACCCCAGGGGCCTCAAATACTTGAAAAATTTGCATGAAAACACAAAAATGAACCTTGGAAACATAAAGAAATGTATTAGCTCCTACTTGGATCCAACAACACTTAAAATGGTTCCATGGATTGGTCACAATCAATTGCATAATATTGAGGGGAAAAGGGCTCCAAATATTCATTGTTGAAGGTAAAGTGTGAAATGGTAAAAATGAGAAGTCATTTTGGATACTTATGTTCATTTTTTCGTTATTTTATTCATTTTTAACATTTTGACCTATATATGCTTCATTTTTACTATGAAACATGTATGTTTAATCCTTCTTGTAGTGTTTTGAGAAGGATGACAATTGTTAGCAGGTTTTTACTATGTTGTAATAGGTTACTTTGACCAAAGAGTACAATTTTATCAATTTGGGCTAATTTTACAAAGTTTTTTGGTTTGGGTTTACAAAGGTTTTGATATTTCACACATTTGGTCTAATTTTACAAAGGTTTTGGTTTGGGTTTAAATATTTTTCTTGGAGATTTGGGTTTAAGGACTTTTTTTGGAAGACATTTGTTGGAAGCGGTCTGATTTTACAAAAAATTGTTTTGGGTTTAAGGAATTTTCTTGGACGTACATTCAAAGGACATTTCTTGAAGCTTTGTGATACATTTTTTTGGATGTTTTTTGTTCTTCATTTTTTTTGAAAGTATAGATTTGGGCTTAATTTCGAATTTTTAGAGTACGTGTTTTGAGTTGAAGTAAATATTTTGAGCTTCGTTTCATTTTTATAAGACATTTTTTTCTTGGATTTTTTAAAATTAGTGTTTTGGATTGGAGTATATATTTTTTGCAAAAATTTTTAAATGAGTTTTTTTTAAATTAAATCTTTTGTGATTTTTTTTCTGATTGAGTTATTGTCTAAATTTTTGAAGGAAATTTTTTGAACTTCATACTCTATTATCATGGGAAATCGAAGGAATTGAGCGAGAAAATATGATCGAAAAAGAAACCCTGAGGAACGTAGAGAAGAGACGAGACAATCTCGCAAAAGAAATATAGAAGCACTCTCAAATATTGAAGGGGAAAATCAACCTCAACTAGAAATTGAAGTAGGTATGTAAATGTAAATATTATGATCTATTGATATATTTAAAATTTTCCTAGTGTAAAATGTGAAGCTTAATTTTTATTTGATGAACTAATTCAAGAAAATATTTTGCAATGTAAACAGAGAGAAATATTCCTCAAAACATTGATGATGAGATACAATTTTGAAAGAGAAAGTGAAAGAGATATTGAACTAATGATTGAAGACGGTGAAAATATTGAAAGAAATTCAAGTGAAGAAATTTAATCACAAGGTATATATATTGAACACATGCACATATTATTGAAACTTTATACATATATTTATTAATTTAGTTATTTTTTGAATATGTAAACTTATTATGCACTATTTATTCGAATATGTATATATGACATCAGTGTCGATGAAGAGATGCTAGAAAATGTTCATAGTCACACATATGGAAATAAAAAACCTGACCATTATATATGATATCATGTTAACCGCATTTTTGGAACGTATTTCATAAAGGAGTAGGTGACATTTCAAGCTCAAATGTTGAAAGGTTTCCTATCATTAAGAAAATTAAAAGAAGCTACGACACTACTGGGTATTCGAAAATCAACCAAAGATTAAAAACAATGAAGGAAAATGTGATGCAAAATATAAGTAGTGCTATAAATTCAATTAGGAGATCTAGACAGAAAAATGTTTCAATTATACGTAGAGGAATACATATGGCAATGGTTTCATCAAGTACTAAAGAGAATCATTTGGTAACATATATGGCACGAGCATTAGGAACCTCGCGAAAAACGTTGCACAAACATCAGAAATTTCAGCTGCAAATAGATGTAAATGATGAACTCACTTGTTGGAGAGCTATTTGTAGGAAACCATATAAAGATAGACTAGGAGAAAATGTTAAAAAAATAATATATGAATATTGGAAGAACAATTCGCATGTTTCGCCAACTGCAAAGCATGTGATGCGAAGAAGAGTAGCACAAAATCAGTACGAAGAATATGAAAAATATTTCTTGGAAACCACTCAGATAGAGTTATTCAACAAGTTCAAAGAAGAGAATCATGAAATTAATGTTTCAATCAATGCTTTTGTTCAACAAAAACCATGGTATGTAAAACCTATCACCGTACGTGACACTTATTGTTGCCATTATCATGTGGAATTTGAGTTATATTATGACACATTCCTTGATTTTGGTAGAAAATTATGGAAGGATTCACCTCCTCCTTCCACTATCTGTGATTTCATATCTCAAATTCTATGTGAAAGAGAAAGCGATGAACTATTTTACAAAAAGAAATGTGTTGGTGGTAAAAATGCGATGATTGTGGAAATTTGACTAAATTTCAAAACAAATATCGTATTGATATAAATGATCAATCATTGTCCAACATGAAAGTGAAATGGAAGAGATATGAATATATCGATACATCGATTCAAGGTGCAAATAGTGTTAAAAGAATTGAATTACTAGAAGACGAAATTTTTCTGATAGACTTTTTGAAAAAGTTTGAGGCAGAAATTTACAAATACACCAAGCATTCCCATAGAGCTCGATGGCAAGACTTGCAATTCAAAAAATCTCATGAATTTTTTCCACCAGGGACCATTTTGTCAGTGATTGATTTTGCAGAAAACTACACATTTGTTCCACAAAAAGAAATTCAGAGTGAATACTATCATTCTAACCAAGTCTCCATGCTCGTCCATATTCTATATAGACATGTTGAACAAAACGTCGATCATATAGAAAGAACCAGTGAAAATCGACATAATATTAAAGAATATCACTTTTACATCAGTGACGATCGTACACATGATACATATTTTGTACAACATTGTTTTGGAAAAATTTATGATTCCTTGAAAAATCATGGAATAACATTCAATGAACATTGGATATGGTCATATGGATGTGCAGGTCAATTCAAATTTGCACGATCATTCTTTTGGTTGTGTTGTCTTCATAAAAAAACCTGCATTAAACATTGTTGGAATTTCTTTGAGACTGGCCATGGAAAAGGGGAACATGACAGTGCAGGGGCATGCATAAAATGAGCACTTCGAAGATATAAAATGAACCCCTCTGCAAGCCGACTTGTGGATGCGAAAGAAGTTGTTCAATGTTGGAATTTCTTTGAGACTGGCCATGGAAAAGGAGAACATGACGGTGCAGGAGCATGCATAAAACGAGTACTTCGAAGATATCAAATGAACCACTCTGCACGCCGACTTGTGAATGCTGAAGAAGTTGTTCAATGGTGCAAAACTGCTCTAAGCCATGAGATTAACCCATCAAGAGAAGTGCGAAGGTACATTCAATTTAATTGATATTGGAAATCTAACTTTAAACATTGTACATTTATCATGCAATGATTATTTTTAATTGTATTTTGATATCATGTTTACAAATTATTTTTCTAATTTTCCATGTATAAAGGTTTTTCTAGCATATTGGAATCGGAGACGTAAATAGATCAATTGGAAATGGCGTTGAAACAATAAAAGGGACTCGAAAATTGCATTCAATTCAAACAAAGTTGTCCAAAAATGTGTTTGCATTGGATAAAAGAAAATATTCTTGTTTTTGTGATGTTTTCATAGACAACACAAAATCCAATGACGTCTGTGAAAACAAAATGTATGTGAACGATTGGAAACATACAGAGCTAAATACAAAGGGAAAAATGTCTGTTGCAATGTTTGAAGAAATGAAATCAGAGGAAACTACAATATCATCCAATGGTGATCGAGTTTCTGATCTTGTTAGAGAAGGTAACATTTGAATTTCTTTCTAATGATTTAAAGATATAGAAATAAATTTAAATATATGTATAATTTTGTTAAGTTTGTTTTATTGTGCAGGAGATGTTTTTATTGTAATTGCACCTATTGACAACGATGAAAATGTTAAGTATTATTTGATGCGTTTCACTGAACGAAAAATGAAATTATTAGAAAACTATAATGATCACGGATTTCAATATGAAAGAGGATCTATTATACTGAAAGATTATTTTTTCAGACAAAATAATCAGAGTGGGGATTTTGTTTACTTTGAAGACTATGAACCTGATTTCATAAGTTGTCAATATAGTCACTTGGTGTGTGCAGCACGCATAAAGTTGATAGAGGCTCAATCAAAGAAAAAAACGAAAATTAAGAAATCGAAAATGTCAAAATCCGATCATGAACGGATTATTGAAGATGGAATTCCATTGGAATTTTTTTGATTGAACTACCCAACAATTTATTCTCTTTGGATTAAATATGTTTTAGAACTTCCAGTATTCAACTAAAAATTGAGCTACTTATGTTATTTGTGCAAGTGTTTGCACATGTACAAATTGTTTTGGTACATGCACGTGCTCTAGTATCAACTGAAAGTAGCTTTTCTATACACGTGCATTGATGAAAAATGTTATATATATATATATATATATATATATATGTTCTAGAAAATCTATGTTCTTCCTATTGGAATTTTTTTCACTCAAACAAGAGTATGTAGGGATCAAAAGCAATATTAAGATGCCAAATGTACTTAAACCATCCAAAACTTGAATTTTAAAAACTTTTTGATTAAATAAAAACAATACTTCACATGGGATTCTTCCATCTAGGCCAAATGTAGATCGAAACCATCCAAAACTTAGATCAAAACATTTAACATTATATCAAAACATTTAATATTTAACATTAAATCAAAATTAAAGGGATAATGTACAACTTCTTTACTCTTTTTTATTAAATCAAAACAATACTTCACATGGGAGTCTTCCATAGGCCAAATGTAGATTGAAAGCATCCAAAACTTAGATCAAAACATTTAACATTATATCAAAACATTTAACATTTAACATTAAATCAAAATTAAAAGGATAATGTACAACTTCTTTACTCCTTTTGATTAAATCAAAACAATACTTCACATGGGAGTCTTCCATAGGCCAAATGTAGATTGAAACCATCCAAAACTTAGATCAAAACATTTAACATTATATCAAAACGTTTAAAACATTTAACATTAAATCAAAATCAAAGGGATAAATACATATTTAACTACTTCTTTACTCTTTTCGATTAAATCAAAACAATCAGAGGGGGTCTAAATCAAAAAAATAAAAAAGGGGCTGCCCATGACCGGGAAACCACCCCAGAAGTTGCTTCCCAATATCGGGAAACCAGCAGACATAGAGTGTTCAGAAGCACAGTGATTGCAAAACATGAAAAAAGTTCAAAAAATCTAAAGAGGACCTAACATCAGGCTAGCTATAGATGTGTGTAGGAGGATTATCCTCCACAATTAGACAACTGTAGTCCTCCAGATCATCAGCTACTCCCTTGGAGTGTTGGGAGGAGCTCTCTGAAGCAGAAGAGGAGCCAGAGTCGTCTTTGAGCTTTTTCTCCACACAGGCCAAGTTGCCGCTGCTGGAGCTCGTCGAGCCGGATTTGACTGGAAGAGCTGCCGACTTCCTGGTATCTTGGGGCTGATGGGTTGGGATGGTGGAATTTCTCCGCCGATTCTTGGAACTAGAGGCACCTTCATCTTGGGGATCCTCCTGAAAAAAGATAGAAATGGTCACCGTAATTCGAGGTCTGACCATAGCACTGGTGAAGTGGAATTTTGCAACACTGCTTACCGAAGGAGGGTGCCCACTACCCGGTGTGGAAAATTTTAAGAACCTCACCAAATTTATATATACTACTAGGTGAACTCATGATACATAGGAAAATGAAGTATTAATAATATAACATGTATATATAATTTTTTGGCGAATCTCTCACGAGATTATATTATCTTGTGAAATCATGGCGAATCACTAGTACAAATAGCGAATCACTACTACAAAATGGTGAATCGTTGTCTAGTGGAGTTCGGGGTGTTGGTTCCAATGAAGATATGGTAGTTGAACCAGGAGTAGAAGGAAGAGAAACACCGAGACCAAGCATGGCACATGGTGACTTGTGAGGGAAGTAGTTCTCATGTAGTTTGGAAAACGTGTTCTTCTAGTTCTGCTAAGCGTAGTGTTGTTGCTCATGCTACTACTAGCACTAATATTGAGGTTGGAGAGGAGTTTGAGGAAGCATGGAAGGTATCAGTGGTGGAGAATTACAAAGAGAACCTAATGATGGGCTCCATTTTTCCCTTTGGTATTTGGGCCTGCAAGATCTTTTGTCCATTGAACCAACAGTTAACCATTCAACCAACAATCAAGTTGATTGAGTTGATTAGGTACAAGTCAACTTAGACTAATCTTCAAAACTACGCTTTGCACTATCCCATATTTATCACACTAATGCTACACAACATTGTGCATTTGCACCCAACTCTCATGCATGAACACAAAATTTTCATTAACATCTATAACCCTAACCAAGTGAGAATTGATCAACAATTTGCACCAAATTTTGTTATAGTGTTGAAAGTTCATAAGAAATTTAGATCCATGGTACGTTAAATAAATTTTGAGATAACCTCCACATATTCGACCACAATAGAGAAAACTTGTGATAAATTTTAAACCTACAAAAATTAGGATTCATGTTCCTAGGAAAGATCATAATTAGTTGACATATAGGTCCATTTTTTAGCCTTGACACATTGATAATGCAATGGATTAGTTCAAAACTCACACATTGAAAAGTCATCAATGAAGAGAAGAAAAGATCATTATGAATTACACATACTCCAAAATTCCTACCAAATTCTACTTAGTTGTCCGCAACTCAGCTATACATAATCTTATAGTAAATAAAAATTTCAAAAATCCTTCTTCACATAGCTAATAAATGGCCATTGGAGGAGCACCCCTTATATAATAGTAATAGTAGCAATCAATAGATTATTTCATATTGAACTTCATAGCCATAACACTCCTATGTATTGTATGATGTATTCAACTTGCATTATCAAATATAGATAAAATCATACTTTTGATTGATACATTTAAATCATACTTGTGCACAAAGTTGAATGTAATGCCAGTCAAGGAGTAAAGTTGGTTTGATGTGTAATGATTTATAAAATAATGAAGAAACTTAGTAACGAATCACAACTTTCACATTTGAAAAAATTATAAAGCTTTCATGCAAATCCATTGTTGTTATCGTTCCTTCTCTCAACCATGTTCCACATAAGCATGGAAAATCAAGTAATACTAGAATTTGCACCAAGAGTTGCAAAGTAACGTCGAGGAGCAGGGATACATCTTCCATGTGAGATAAAGGAGGGTTGAGTTTCAGCTTTAGGATTGATCACTCTGGAGGAGTGAGTCCTAGTATGTTGATGGTGAGCCATGGGTTTGGTACCACCCCGGATATGTGGCTACTAGTAGAAGTTGATGATAGATGATGATATTAGACTTGATGATGATTTGAGATAACCTTTTCTTAGAAAAATTTGTCAACTTGAGAACTCCTATAACGATGATTATGAATACCTCCCTAGTTAAGAGTGAGTGTTGAATTTGTAACTATGGTCGGTCTTCAAAATGTATATTTGGTCACTTGATGTACTTGTATTTATTATTTTAAAGCATATTTTAAATGCTAAAGTCAAAATAAAAATTTGTCTTGAGTCAAAGTCCCATTGCAACTTTTAAAAGAAGAAAATTTGAATTTTTAAATTGGAATTTTTGGCTCCAAAAGTTGTCAAGTCAACCTCCTTCCAAGTCAAGTCAGCCCAAGCAAAAGACACACCCCTTCGGCCAAGGTGGATCACTATATAAAGGTAGCTTGACCTCATTCTTCCAACACCAATTCTAACTCTCTCAAGAAGACAAGTTCTAAGCATCCTAGTGAAGATCAAGAAGGATGAAAATAAGGATGAATTAGTTCTCTTTCTCTCTCTCTCAAACTCGCACGTGTTGAGTGTTATATCCAATAGTAATTGTTGGTTTATGCTCAAGGGGGATTTTAACTGCAAAGAGAATTGGTTCAAAGCTCCTAACAAGACCCATGTGATTGAATTTATAGATGAAGAACAACCCGAAGTGGTTGGAGTGATCAAAAGGAATTAGCAAAAATATAAGCCAAGAGCAAAAAGGATTTCCAAGTGTTTCTCTTGCTACCATTCTAGGAATCACTTTATATCAAACCAAGAGAGTAAAGAAAAGTCGAGGGAAGAACTATGGTGAGTCCTGTCGATTTTGACATCGCTCATCATTTTAAAGATTCCAAATTGGTGTTAGCTATGGGCCTAAAAGTCATCTCATTATTGATTTCACAAGTGTCAATGGCTAATGGAAACTTGATGTCATCCATGGGCATAAAAATTGTCCTATTATTAATTCCCCAAGCATCAATGGCTAATTGTATTGTGATTATCAAAGGAATAAATTTCAGCTGGAGAACTACAGTCTAACTTTTCCATTGTAGCCTTAGGACGTGCCAATGTTGTCATGGGGGCACAATGGTTGAATACTATGAGTGAATTTCCAATGAACCTTCACAAACTATACATGAAATTCAAACATTCATAAGAATATATCACAATCAGAAGATTGCAATCAAGTGAAAATTGACTTATCTTAGCAAACAGAATGACCAAACAACTTGCCCAAGATAAATTATGCTCATCTGTAATTATATGAAGGACCTCCAACATTTGATTTGATGACTCTGAATATGTACTCCAAGAACCACCCCCTAGATTACCACCAGCTCTAGGACAAGACCACCTAATTGAGTTGGATTCAAGGTTTGAAAATACTTCAATATCCAGTGCTCCAATGGCTCTAAGATTGATTCAAGGTAGGCCCATAGATGACACTATGATGGGAAGCAAGGGGATTATCAAAGAAATAAATTACAGTTAATAAGTACAAATTGAGTTCAACTTTTTAAGTTGTAGCCTTGGCACGGGCTGATATTGTCATTGGGGCACAATGGTTGAATGCCATGGATGAATTTTGCATGAATCTTGATGAACTGGACATGAAACATGAACAAGGATATCAATAGCTCACAATCAGAAGGTTGCAACTAGGTGTTAATTGACTTGTCATGGTAAGCAAATTTGACAACAACTTGCTTAGTATGCTTCATCTTCCATGTAATTCTATAAACGGCCTGCAACAATTAATTGATGATCTTGAAGATGTATTCCAGCCTCCAAGACTAACAACAAGTTGGAATCAGGGTTTAGAAATGCTTCAATTGCCTTAGGATTCTCAAAGGTAAAGTGATTGAAGGAGGGGGCACTATTACAATGCTCAAAAATAATGTACCTTGTGCACTTCGTGTCAATTATGTGCTCATCAGTACTTAATGTTAGCTATTAGAGTTTTTAGTAGGTGTACTAAATGTTAATTTTAGGGGTTTAATATTAGTTGTAATATTTTGGGCATTTATTGCCACAACTCGTGCTAGTGTAAATTACAAACTGAATTGATTTAAAGGTTGCAATAAGAGTCTTGTGTGGTGGGTGTCAGCAAAATAAACCCACAAGTCACAATAAGAGTCTTGTTAGGTGGGAGTTACTAAAATAAACTGGTGGTAATAGGAATCATGCCAGGTGGTAAAATACTAAAAGAAAATGCATGCAGGCTAAGCCATCTACCAACATGCAAAGAAAAAAAAATGTAAGAGGGAGAAGGAAGTTATAAAATAGGATCACAAGACCCAAGAGAGGCCATGTTGTTGGAATGTCTTGTTGTAGCCAGTCTTGAGAGGCAATCTCTTTAGCCAAATGCCCACACTGCTCTTGGAGTTGGCCTAGGTTGGCATCCATAACTTCTCTGGAAAGTACTTATGTCCATATATGGTTGGAAAAGTTCCTGTAATTACAAATGTTCTATTTTAGTCTCGGAAAAGTTCTTGTAATTACAAATGTTCTATTTTAGTCTCTGACAATTTATACAGCTGGGGCATTTCAAGTTCCTTAATTGCTAGCAATGTGTTAACACCATGAGTTGGTTGTTGCAATATTATAAATCTGCTATACTGTTCCACTTTCACAATAGCATGGCCTTGCATTCAGTTACATGTTGCTACTTAAGTATTTTAAGAATTTTCCAGATTTGGTAGTAGCTTATAATTTTGCCTAATTTTGCATACTCTTGCTCTCTTCATCAGCTGTGATCAATTTAAGATCATAACAATGGTATTGGAGCTCCAACTAACAGGAAAATTCTTATTATATTTAAGTTATAATATCTGATTTCAAATTAGGCCCTGAAGACATACAATTGTGTATTATCCATGCTTTTATGTGTTGCAGATATAGCAAACATGAATGTAATTCTTTCCACCTTGGTGATCATGCAGAGAACACGAGAAATGCTTTAACTTCAGCTTTTTAATTTTGCCTCAATTTGGAAGTTTTGGATCTTCCAATCAATACATGATACATCACTTCCAATTCTATTTATTTGCATGGCATATTTTTATACCATTCTTTACTCTTTATACATGCAGTTTATTTCAAAGTTCTAAAACTTGGACTCAGACTCAAAATCGAACGAGGGTCAAAACTCAGACTTAGAATGACTGAGACCGATCTGATTTCAAGAACTCAGTTTACTAAAAGTTGCATAAAATATTAAGTTGTAAAGAAAAATATATTTTAAAAAGATTCCAAACTATTAGAGAAAAAATATGTTAAGTCTGCTCATGTGTATACCATGTAAGGGTGAATATATCAAAATGGCACTGATGGCAATACATATCAGCAACAAAATCCGTAATGAATAAGGCTCTAAGTAGCCTCTATAGTCCAAAAAAGATCCTACAAGCATCTCCTTTTGCTAGCCTTGTCTTCTCCAAATTTCACACACTGATTTTGTAATTCTAATCTAAACTGTCCAATCTCATCTAATGGTGCCATACATGGTGCCAACTTGACCTCTTATACCATCTAAGTGTTTTTTCAAACTATGAATCCCTTGCCCCACCCCAACCAACATTTATGTGTTTCTTGCAATATTTGCAATACATTTCCTCATCAACAAGGATCCATGCAAGGTCTTTGCCTCTTGTGGACATGGTAAAATTCAAATATGAAACATTGCAAACCCCATCTTCATATGCAAAGTTCATGCTTCAAACTTCAAACTAGTAGAAGGTTGAAAGTACAAAACTTTAAAGACATTTCAAATATGCAATTTAAAGACGAAAAAAAATAGGGACAAATTTAACATTTACTGTTAACATACCTGAAAATGAGAAGAATGGGCAGAGGACACAAGGATATGGTCCACAACTCTTCCAAGCTTGAAGATGGGTTGAGATACATGTTGATCTGGTCCACAACTCCTAAAGTGTTTACACTATGTTTGGAGGTGCTTCATGAGCTTTGAGATACATGGTGTGTTTTTAACCCTTGGACAATATATGATGGATTTTCACATGGGAGATGGTCCATGATATATTTAACATATGGCTTACTTAATGGTTGCTTAACATCAATTAGGTCCTTCCTTGGTATTCTTCCCTTGGGTGTTGAGTTCTCTTGATAGCTTAGGTGACATCCTTCATGATCACCAAATGGAGATAGAGTCTCACTTGGAGAACGCCTTAGGAGGATTCGAACGACTTTTTGCATCTTGGTGGAGGGCAACAAGCCCTAGAGAACACAAGGTTATTGCATATAGGCTTGGAGTTGGCTTGAGGATGTGTTGGTTGAGACAATGTTGGTGCAAGGGGAGTAGGCATAGTGGAGTATGGCTTAAGGGGTTTGGAGTCTTTGGAGGCTTGTAGGAGTGTTTGGCATACTTTTTGGAGCACCCTTGTATTAAGAGCCTTGCTTGTGAACATCATGTTGGAGCTTGACATGTTTGCTATTAAAGTGTAGTGCTCCACAAGTGCAAGCCTATATGTGATTATTGTAGGTTTCTCATATGGGTATCAACCCAAATATGTATTGTTGGCCTCCCTAACCTCTCATATATATAGGGTAGAGAGAGTGTCCTTCACACACTCATCATTCGTGTTCACCTTATATTAGAGATGTGACAACAGGAATGAAGTCATCTTCCTCTCTCAAATCTTCTTTTGTACTTTATCTTGTCCATGAATCGCTTGGAGCATCTTGGACCATCTAAAACACTAAGGTTAGGGTTTCCTCCCTTGGAGAATTAAGGATTATTTTTTGTGATGAAATCGTAGGTTGTACTTATTCAAGGGAAGAAGAGAAGATATGCTTGTGCACATGCTTGCTGAGTTCCTTGGCATAAGGGTTTTCATTGTTTTCCATCACTAAGATTTTACCAGCCTTGGGATGATGTTATGGTATGTATATGAATTTAATCTTTAGGCATATTAATAAAATTTCTAGCTGTCCAATACTTGTGTAATCGCATATTTGATTTTCAGTGAGATCTATTTCTTTATGTTTTGGTATGTTTCACTGATTTGACGTAAGTCAAGGTTGAAATGGTTAGGTGATCCAACATTGAAGAAGATAGGATAATTTTGCTGTTCTATTTGCAGCTGTCATAAGTATATTTCAGATCTGATTTTGCATGATAAGATTTCCCTAGAGGGCTAAAACTTATGGACACACATTTAGTGTATTTTCTCTTGGATTGACTTTGTTAATTAGTTTTAAGAGGTGAAGTATTGTCAGTTATTGCTGTTGTTTTGCATTAAAAGCTAAATAGCATAAATTTCTACATGTAACTTATCCCAGTTTTTTCTTATAGGTTGGAATAAAAATAAATCTCTCAAATGCATTCACTGATATTTGATTCCCATCCAGTCAACTCCCCACATATGAGCAAGCCCGTCAATAAAATGTAGTGCTAATCCAATCATTTCTCGTTCATCACTGAAACTTGAGCAGCTAGTAACAATTTATTTTTCTTCATAAAAACCGCAGAGTCCAATCACGAGTTTGCTAACCCACTAAGAGGGTTCAACTGTAGCGTAGACTCTTTTAATTCGTATTGCAATACTTCCACTATTCCATAGTTTTCTTCCCCTGTTTGACCCAGACCCATGATTGTCACTAACACTTTCATTGTTAGTTTGTGGAGTTCCATAACATTTGATGAAAATTTGCATATTGTCCTGTATGAAAATCTTGTTCCTAGCTTATTTGATTGCTATTTTCTTCCTGGATATATTATCTCACTTCTTCTCACCATCTAACTGCCTCACCCTTTGAGATTGTTCTTTCACTTATTTTTGCAATTGTGCTTTGGATCTAGTTTATGTCATCCTCCTCCTTCCCTATAAAGGTCTTTCCATCAAAGATTATGGCCGAGGGAGAATCTCCTTAAAACAAAGATCAAAGATCATTCTGCTGCGATACCTCTTGTAATGTACCAAACTTAGAAACAAAATATTTGGCAAACCAACAGTGCTCCAATTTGACATGGGTGAGTAGTGTGCTTCTTACCTAGTTTGTAACCTTGGGCTTGGCTTATATCAGTAATTTACTTTCGAATTGCAACTGGTATTTATAAATGCGTGTTGATATTTGGGATACCATATTTGTAACTACAAACAGTTATTTTGGTTTGAAAATATTTTGTCACACTTTAACCTAAAAAATAAGATATGTTACTTGGTTTGCAAAAAAATATTCTATTTATGTGGCACATTAAATGTGAAGTCTAGGCAGCATGTGGCTAGTTCTGTCTTACAATAGATACTGATTATACATTAACTGAGAATTCAAACATTGCTAAGCATTCTATTGTGCTAATACCTCAATTATATTTTATCACTGTAACTGTTCCATGATTACAAGCAGGTTAAGGAAATTGATGATTGTTGTCCACAACGTTTAAAATTTCAAGTGAATAATAATAACAAACTATAGAAGCTCGTGAAACTAACAAATGTTTTTTAATGTGTTTGACTAACATTAAACTACATAAAAAGAAATATTATAAGAATTCGCTTAAATTAGTATACACTTGCTCATGGCCATGTTTCATATAACTTCTTACTCATGACCATGTTTCATTTCACTTCTATGAAATCTTATGGGCATACCATTATATTTTACAGCATTTATAATCATAACTTGTTCAGAACTATTCATTTTCAGATCTTGGACATCAAGAAAAGTTTTGTTATACAGCAGACAAATTTGCCCACTTTCCAAGCTCAAAAGGTTTGGCATAATGATATACTTTGATTTTGTTTGCCAGAGAGAGTCCAGATGCCAGAGGGGGGGTCTCCTTAGACAATATTGATGTATTGTCTCAGTGGAGGGTGGAAACTAGGGATCATGTCTTGGAGGAGTCCCATGTATGGTAACAGGGGCAGCAAGAGGAGCAGCAAGAGGAACAGGAGTAGCACTCGGAGCAGGAGGAAGAGGAGGACGAGGACGAGAAGAACATTGTGGGAGCATCAGCATCAGCACAATTTTCTATAAATATAGGAGAGCAAAGCTCCATACCCAGCAGTCGGTATTTGACATTAGGCGCAGGGTCGGGGCCTTCTACTGCAAGGGGCAGGCCTGACAAACAGCCTCTCATGCTTTCCCGTAAAAGGGGGGAGGGCACTGATTTAGATAGACAACTGCTAGTTTTATTTGTTTTGCTACATATAACTCATAATGATGAGATACTTATATGTGTGATGTTATTTTGTATTGGTTCTCCACATTTGAGTCCTTGATTGGACAAATATCAGGGATCAGCAGGATTTGGTATCACCTTTGATGTATCATTTTTATTTTACATCCACTTCATATATATCAGTGTTTTCTTCATATTTATGTGTCAATGTGTTTATTTCATGTTATTATTGCTTTATATGTCTAAAAATCTAAAGAAAAAAAATGAATATATTATGCATCTTTCATGCTTGCCTATATTTGCCAATATTTTCGCCGATATTGCTGATAATATTTTTTCTGGACCCTCACCGATATTTTGCCAATATCGATATTATCAACATTGATTTCAATAGCTTTTCTCCTATCTGGATTTTACCACTAATGATGTGTGAAGTTTCATCTGTGTTGTAGTGTTCCCTTCTGCTAGACCGACCTTCCTTCCGTTACTATTGTATGAGATTTTTGTGTGTCGAAAACAACACACCACCATAAGTTTTTTTGAAAGAATTTATTCCAATATAATTGGTTTCCTTGGAAATATATGCATTGACATATAATGGCTTGAAGTTGAAATTTTGTTCCAACTGCAAGTCACATTTTTGTTAGTATTCTAACTAGTGAAAATAAGTTCTCAAAACTAGATTAATCTATAATAGTTTGAAGGTTTTTGTGGTATGAGTTTTGAGTTGGGAAATTCAGAATCTCCACAGTATAGATTAATCTAATTGAAAAAATTGTTAAAACAACCACACAAACACATTCACCATTAACTTCTCTTCCATGAGGAAATCTGATATACACATCAACCTCACTCACTTTACAAGTGAGTACTTACAATAATTAATTGAAGGAGAAAAACATCTTCCTTGGGCATAAAATCTTCAACAAGATCAATATTCCACTACTCTATCATACTAGTAGCAGGCTTACCTCCTGCCACTTGCATCAACATTCATATTATTGCAAGGCATCCATGCCCTCCATCATACAAGTTACTTATGATACCTTTAGGTATGCCTTGCATACCCTTCCATGCACATACAAACCCATGTGCATCAATCTTATACATGATCTGTGACTTAAAACTTTAAGAAAAATCTGATTTGTGGGGATCCACCTTCCTACTTATTCAACAATCCTCAAGGATATATTTCCAACATTGTGTCTCTATCTCTACCATTAGAGCTTTCCCTTGGACACTTTCTTTTATGAGCACTATGTGCCACATGGCTTCCCCCTCGAGCAATCCAGGTAGTACCATCTCTACGCAAAGCATAACACCTCATGCTTGCTCCTCAGTTCGATTGAATCATGATTCTATCCTCATATAATTCAGCCAACATGAACAAGACCATTTCTTTCTAGGTATAAACTTCCTCATCAGCTTACCTCAAGGCAAAATGCCTTGCCATCCCAACCAAGTGTCCAACATACACATATCTACATGTATACAATTTCATCCACTGCATTTTTCCTATTTACTTATACCTTGCTGTTTACCAGAACAGCTTTCCCAGAGGTCCATACTTCTTGAAACAACCTTCCTCAAAGCACAATTTTTCCATGCATGACTCCGTTTTCTCAAGAGAACATTTTTTCATTTACACAACAGGTCCAATCCAAGCAACATGACCCTTTGACCCGAGTGGAATCTAGGAAATGCTACTGATACAAAACATAACCAGTGAGCTCTCTATCTCACTCCAAATGCATTTCTGTGGTGTATCTTTGGGGCTCCAAGCCTAGTGTTTGAACCAAAACTCTGATATCACTGCGTAACATACCCAATCCCCCAAGTCATATTTAAACAGGTGTGTGTTGGATAGGTGTTATATTCTTTACACAATTATCCCCACATATTGCATAATGTACGATGTGCAAGAGGGGAGTCACATGGGGGGAAGTAGCCCTTCCTGTTCAAGGGGTTCGGGGGCAGCACCCCCAAAAAAAGATTTTGGGGTGGTTTTTTTAGTGTTTGCTGATGCAAACTATGCTGGAGATATGGATCACATAAGATTAACATGTGGTTATGTATTTAACATATTTGGAGGAGAAATCAATAGGATGAGCAAAGGACAATCTGTAGTGGCACTCTCAACTAGAGAAGTTGAATACATGGCAATAATTCTTGCAACAAGGAAGCAGTATGGTTATAGAGATTGTGTTTAGGTATTGAGTTAATACAAGCTGTAAGGAAAAATTGTGATAGTTAGAGTGCAATATTCCCGGGAATGAACCCAACTCATCATTTGAAGCCAAAGCATATTGATGTTCAATATCACTTCGTGAAAAATATGATTGAAGTCAAAAAGGTGTTGCTGGAAATTGAAAATCAGTTCTGATCATTGGAAATCACATAGCATGGAAGGTCAGACTTGGCTCTATGGCCAAAATATGAGTCAATACAATAATGGGATGTCATAATACAATTTTTCTTCCTCGTGATCTGATTCAGCATTACAGAGATGAGGGCTTTTCACTTTCAATCAATGAGCTGATTAAGAGCATACAGACATCTGGCAGCAGGATTGGTTGACTGCAGAAAAACTAGATTTAGATGATGAACTTGTTGAAGTATGGACTAATTTCATCTCAGAACTAAGGAACGGGCACATCAGATTGAAAGAGGAACAGGATGAGATCATGTGTAGTAGGAACCAGAGCAGGCACCTTATCAGCTAAATTATGCTATGAAGCATTACTATCTACCGAAAAGGAGAGAATCTGGACGTGGTCCAAGGTTTGGAAGGTATAGTCCCCAAAGAAGACACAAGTGTTTATGTGGTTTTAACTAACGGATACAGTCCCTACTTGGGACCTGCTTCAGAAAAAGAACAAGCGTAGCCCTGATATATGTATCTTATACAGGAAAGAGGAGGAAAATGTATCTCATTTCTGTGTCCTTTCGCTCTACAAATTTTGAAAGAGGTAAATTAGTGGATTGGGACAAATGATGTTTGGCAATGAGGAACAGTTGAGTAAGGTCTTAAGTTATGGTTTCAAAGGCAGGACTTAAATAATTTCAGAGTTAGCCCTTGTATTACTGTTGGGGCATATAGTTGGTGTGCAATGGATGCTTGTCTGAAGATAGGACTATACAAATTTTCCAGGTTTTGCCAGAGATATGTGCCATCTCTCAATTTTTCATATCAAAATAAAAGGCTTCAAAGTCTAGAGTGGTTGGGGAACTAGTAGTTCGCCAGATCCTCCCTTGGGCCTTCTTCAATGGAGCCCGTCAGGAGGCTGACAATGACTCGGTATTGGAGGAGTTTTATTCTTGCAGGACCAGCATTATATTCAGCTCAAATCAAACATGGGAAGAGGCACGAACAATAACACTGAGCTTTTGGCTCTTCATGTGCTCATGAAACTAGCATTATCAAAGGGAATTTCACAATTACAGCTCTATGGAGAATGGGGATTCTACATTGGCCATTAAATGGATGTAAAGTGAGCAGTCTATTATGTGAATATCACTTTCAGACACTAGCAATTCAACTCAAGCAAGTCTCTTAACAGTTTATTAAAACCTCCATCATTCACGTTTTCAGGGAATTTAACACTGGTGGATTCACTTTCTAAGGAAGCATTTTCCCTGGCTCCATGTTTAGTACCTCTAAACGACCCCATGGATACCCATGGATTGAGCACAAGGCATATAAGTAATTTAAGGTGCAATAGTTAAATTCTACATCAACTCATTTCACTACTAGAGGTTCCCAGAAGCTGTGTTTTGATGTAGTGGCTAACAAACCATATCTGGCAACCATCAATCAAAATTTCAATTGGTAAAGAATTAACATATGCAAAGAATATAAAACTGAATCCCAACAAGTTGAAACTAGAATTCACAAAACATATGCTTCAATCACCTGCAGAGTTAAGCTTAACATGGTTGTTGCTTTCCACAACGTATGTCACACTGTTAATTTATCTCAAAAAATCATCAACAGGTTTACAACATTTTCAAATTCTCGTGTAATTTGAAATATGGTCTTTATTCAATTGCATAAGACAACTCATTTCCTCATACTTGTCAAAAGTCTGTTTCAGAACTATGAAATGAATCAGAATTGTGAAACCATCTCATGAAAACTTCTTGTGGATGCTGTCCAATTTTTAAGTAGGAAAATTACATATCCAAATGAAAAATAAATCTATGATAACTGGTTTCAGAAAAAAATATCCACCACACTAAAAGTGGATAGGCTTGTCAAATGTTGCCATGGCAGCTTCTTTAACAACTTCACTGAGTGTTGGGTGTCCATGACAGGTTCAAGCAATATCTTCACTAGATGCACCATATTGTAAAGCAATAACAGCTTCATGAATTATCTCACCAGCGTTTGGACCCATAATGTGCACGCCAAGGATCTTGTTCTGTTGTATCATCATAGAAAGTTGTAATGTCTCCTTGCAATTCAAATGTTATCCTTTGAGCCTGCATTGGTTGTGGAAAATCAAAATACAATGCAGTTCCCGCTAGGGCTTACTGTTAGCATTTAACATTTACTATTAACATACCTGAAAATGAGATGAATGGGCAGAGGACACAAGGATCTGGTCCACAACTCCTCCAAGCTTGAAGATGGGTTGTAGCCTCCTCATTCATATGCCAAATCGACCTTAAAGAACCCAACAAACCAGCTCCCAACAGGCATTGCCGATCTGAATACTAGCCTGGCCAATGTGGAACGAAATGCACTCCCACATTGTCGCCGGTTGAAACTCTTGAAACCCCGAAAATACCCCTCGAAAAAATTGAAATAATCGCGGTTAAGTGCAGAAAAAAATCGCGCAGTCGAGCTAAAATGACAGAAATAGAAGAGAGCTTCGTGAAGACATATGCGAAGACATCTGCACTAAAGCAGAGAAGGGAGAAATAGAAACCTAAATCGAAAGGCCGAATCACACTGCACAATGTTGAAGGAGATGAAACGGGCCACCTACGCCACGTTGTAGAGCAGTCAATACCCACGCATTGAAATCCCAACCAGTAAATCCCCAAAGCCCCAACCAGTAAAAAATCGGGCGAATGTAAATCCAATGCCTGTCTTACCCAGTAAATCGTGGCGAAGGCGATTCAAATCCGCTCCAAACCTGAAAATCGGGGGGCGAATCCATATTTTTAATGTTTATCTGCATTTATTTTTTTGGGCTAACATGGAATAATTAATTATTTTTAAAATAAATATAGGGCTAATTATATAAACTATATAAAATGGGTTTTTTATAAAAAATTCGCCCCTTCAAAATCTAAAACCCCTTAAAATTCGCCTTTGGGCTAAAATTCGCCCCTAAAAGGCTAAAATTAACTAATTATCCCTGGTGCCCGCCTGTGTCATGGATTGAAAGAGGCGGGCGAGAGCCAGCACTCCTGCCCTCTCCACCCTTACCCCCACCTCCCCTTCTGCAACGCATCCGTTATCTACGCATGGGGTCTTCCATAGGCCAAATGTAGATTGAAACCATCAAAAACTTAGATCAAAACATTTAAAATATTTAACATTAAATCAAAATTAAAGGGATTTACATTTAAAACATTTAACGTTAAATCAAAATTAAAGGGATTTACATTAAATGTAGATTAAAATGGTATCCAAAACTTAGTTTTAAAAACTTTTTGATTATATCACAACATTACTTCGCATGATTAATATACTTCAACCACCCAAAACTTGGGTTTTAAAAACTTTTTGATTATATCACAACATTACTTGACATGCCATCCAATTGTAGTTCAACTATCCAATAAAAACATTTAATATTATATCACATGTGCCAAATGTACATTGAAACCATCCAAAACTTAAGTTTTAAAAACTTTTTGATTATATATCATGCAACATTACTTCACATGCCATGCCAATTATAGTTCAACTATCCAATAGAAACATTTAACATTATACCACATGTGCCAAATGTAGATTGAAACCATCCAAAACTTAAGTTTTAAGAACTTTTTTATTATATATCGTGCAACATTACTTCACATGCCATGCCAATTATAGTTCAACTATCCAATAGAAACATTTAACATTATACCACATGTGCCAAATGTAGATTGAAACCATCCACAACTTAATTTTTTAAAACTTTTTTATTATATATCGTGCAACATTAAAACATTAAATATCACATGCGAAATGTAGATTGAAATGATCCAAAACTTGATTTTTAAAAACTTTTTGATTATATCATACATAAAATTACTTCACATGCCATGCCAATTATAGTTCAACTATCCAATAAAAACATTTAACATCATATCACATGCCAAATGTAGTTCAGAAGGAAAACAAAACTTAAATTTTAAAAACAAAACAAATTATAACACATCATTACATAACATGCCAAATGTAGTTCATATGACAACATTAATTTATAGATGACAACATTACTAGTAGTTCAATTATCCAAAACTTAAAAGTTTTAAAAACCAAACAAATTATATAACAACATTACTTCACATTCACATGCCAAAAGTACTAAAACCATCCAAAAATTAACTTTTTGGAACAAAACAAATTATATTAACACTGTAATAAAATATGTCCAAAAATTGTAGATCTCACAAGTATCAAATTGTATCAAGTTATATATATATATATATATATATATATGACAGTGCATCTAGATAATATATAAAAAATAAAATTTAAGACTATCTAAATCTTGAAATCAAATCTACAAATCATGTCCATCAAATAGAGATGGATCTAGCGTCTTTCCTATCAGGGTCTCAATCCACGCACTATCATGTGAAGCATGGGAAACCTACATACACAATGCACATGTACTTGAATATTAAAATTTGATGTTTTAAAAATGAGTGAGAATATATATAGAACTTCATGTAAAACACAAAATATAACAAAAAAATCATCATGAGGTTCCCTCTCCATTTGATCAACAGGTTCCGCCCCCATGGGAACATCTGCAACGGTAAATTGTACAATATACATGTACAATTATATATATATATATATATATATATTAAAAAAATTCAAATGAAAATGCATGTGTACATATATAAACTTATTTTCAATAATATTAAAAAAAAAGTTAGACAACTTTTTCAAATGGTTGAAATGGTGTGGATGTTCCTATCTCCGTCGCTAGAGTCCATGGATTAAAGAAATATTCTATAGAAACCTAAATTCAAAAAATATAAAATAACTCAATATATATATATATATATATATATATATATATCTCAATTTTTTATGGAACTTTTTGAGGTGGAATATATATATATATATATATATATATAACTTAAACATAAATTTTAAAACTGAAAAACTGTCCATACTTGTGGCTCATCTCCTAAGGAAGTAGAAGGTACATCTCCCAAGGAAGAAGAAGGTACCGCCATCCCAAAAACATCGGACGGAATCAGAATCTGTTAAAACATTTTATCATTATATATACATACATGTACATGTGTGCACAATTATTTATTTTAAAATATCACTTAAAAAACACTAACATTTGCCAACATATCTTGATGGTGAGACCCATCTGCATTGTTTGAACCAGAGGTCCCAAACGTGATATTAACATTTTCGTCACTCATCATGCGTGACAACTGCAAATGGTGTTTTAACATATAATGATACATTTTTGTTAGATTAATGTACATACAAATAAATGTATACATGTACATACACGTGTATTTATTACAAATTGTACACATGTATACATGTTAAAATAATTGAACCCTAAGGTCATTAACACATACTGTTCCCATGCCCTCTTCCTCCTAAAGAATTAGGTCTTGAAAACCATTGCGACAATTTTTTGCATATATTTGGAGATCTTCAACATTCATGTTGTCAATCTCTTCATCTATACAATACACAAAATTGGCACGTGCATTTTCATGAGCTCTTTGTCGATTTAAACAAACAATCGACTCCACCCAATCTACGGTAAACATTTTCGATCATGACATCCCTTGCTTCTCGACTTATTTGAGAAGTCACATCCATCTCTGACTGCAGAGTTTCAACCCGAAAAGGTCGACTCACTAATGGCGGCTCAGGGCGAGGCAACTCCACATCACGCTTAGCACCCTTACGGTCATACAATCGACCTTTCCCCAGACCAAAAATTTCTGACAGAAGGTCATTGTAGTTGGGTTTCATATCTAAAAAAAATTTTGCGTAAAACAATTGTGCAAAATAAACAGGAACCTCGTCATTCCATGGGAGCCTTCCATAGGCCGCAAGGTGCCTATCATACAAATAGTGAGCTATATTTGGGTGCTTGAAATATTGCACCTTTAGCATTTTTATTTTTGGCCCTTCCTTGAAATTAAACATTGACTTCGCCATATTTTTTGTAACTTTTTGTTTTACATCCTCTCATTTATCTGGACCCATTATCGTTTCCTTTCTCTTTCTCATCACTTCTACAAATGTATCAGTCGTTGGCCCAAGATTTTTGTACACATTTACAAGTTCGCCCAATGAATGTGCAACTATTTCGAGGCTTTATCGACTCTCAGCAGGTAGAGTCAAAGCCACGAGATCTCTCTGCAATTTTGCATGAAGTTTTTCACACCTTTGTAAGGTGCATTGCGCCATGTTTGTTTCCCATGGTATATCATAAATATCGGTCGAATAAGTTGTGGTGGGTAGACAACCTTCTTCTTGAATGTAGCATTCTGCCCTATGCCTATTTTGACCAATATTTGGAACATTTTTAGCCTCTACATCAATATATATGAAATTTTTTATATTAGAAAAAACACATGTACAAAAATTTGTACAAATTCAATGAAAAAATATTGAAATTGATGGAAACCTTGACGTGGTTGGTTAGCATCTTCTCCACCCTGAAACTGTTGAGACCCAGAACGACCCTGCTGAGAACCAGCACCACTAGCCGTTGATTGGCCTCCGGGGGAATAAATATCACCACCTTCACACAACCTACTACCACTCATTGATGGCCCTCTAAGGGGATTTGAACCACCACCAACCTCTCGAGATGAGAGAGGCGCTTCATAAACAAATACGAATTTATAATCAATTGAAAAATACATTCATGTGTATATATAAATACATGTATATATTCATTGATTAAATTGCAAGAACCATACCACGACTGGGTGAACCATGGGCATGCTCCATGGATGGAGTAGAGACCCTTCTCTTCTTAGCTCCTAAAAAAAAAATGAAAATTATTAACAACTAATTTAACTCACAAAGTTAATAAAAAATTAATTCCATATGTACACACATGTATGGAGATTAAATATTATATTTAAATACCATGAACATCCACCGATCCCTGATCCCCCATATGGGATTCTGTTGATCTTCGTCATTCATCCTCCATGATATATATATCTATTGGTGGACATTTACACAAAATAAATTTCAAAAAATTAATGTAATTTAGTGTACACAAATTATGTAGAACACAACTTTCAAAGCACTAATTGATGTGTGAAACTCAATTTAAGCAAAAAAGAAATTATAAAAATGACAAGTTTACCAAATTGCACTTTACATGGTGGGAGCACACTTGGTATAAAATTGTAAAAAACACATGGTCATTAAAAAAGTAGTGAAACTGCATTTAAACAAACTCCATTTAAACAAAAATTTATTGAAGTCCCCGCATTTTAATTTTATAAAAATGTGAAGTTCACCATTTGTTGCAAATGTGAAGTTCACCAAGTTGCGCTTTACATGGTGTGGTGGGAGCACACGTGGTATATAATTGAAAAAAACACATGGTCATTAAAAAGGACGCATTTATAAGTACACAACACACACATATCCAAGATATGTTACAATGTCCATAAATAAATTTTGAAGGAGTGTTTCAACACTAATTCATCTTAGAGAGATGAATCTTGAATTTTTGAAGAAGAGCATCTCAAAACCAATTCATCTTTGAGAGATGAATCTTGCATTGGCATTGCTCTGTATAATTCTAATTCATCTTTGATAGATGAATCATGAATTGGCATTGCCCCACGCAATAGATCAGCAAACATCTTATTCACATTTGTACAATGCCTTATACTAAAAATTTGAAATTGCCTAACAATATTGTTTGCTATTCCATGCAGTTATTTTAGCCTCTCCTTCTTAACTTGACACGCGCCATTCATCTGGTTGCACACAAGTTCAGAATTGGTGAAAACTACAATTCCATTTGATCCATACTCCATCGTTGTTCCCAAGCCTTCTATCAATCAAATATAATATGCCTCGTTGTTTGTTGTTCTTCTTGGTATATTCATTTTCCTTTGGACGACTTTTCTAGTCGCAATATTGGAAAGTACATATGTAATCACTGCTTTCCCTAGATTTGGATAGTAAGAAACTTCTATGCATAATTTCCATTTTTCAACCATATTTAATGGTTTTCTTATCCCTGAAAAAAATTCAATAAAAATATATATATATGGCATGGGAGAAATGACACAAGATCATGAGGTAAATGACATGTGCATGGTTTATCTTAAAGTTTGACTTAAAAAGTTTATGGTCTAGAATTCACTCCTAAAATTAATGGGAGGAAGCCTTTAGTGTGTGGAAGAAATGACACATGTACACAGTTTACCTTAAAGTGGTTTTGTTTTATGGATATTAAAATGAATAACTTATATTTATATCTATTCCAGAGATTGACTGTAGGGGCATTTACTAGATATGTCACCTTTCATAAAAGATGAGATCCAGAGGCTACCTGGCCCTTTACAAACTCTGCCAATAGAACTTGTAGAAGTTAATAAATTTACATTGACAAATTTACTTGTGATAAATTTACATTGACAACATATAGAGATTCGACTAGGCTTGTGAAAAGTACAAGTGGACAATGTATAATTCTACATAGAAGTGTCTTTGGTTTAATGGTTAAGCAAGAAAGAGTCGTTGCTTTCTCTATCTAGAGTAGAAGTGGAATACATAGTAGTTACTTCTTTTTGAGTGTTTTGGATGAAATGGGCTCTACAAGATATTAAGGTAAATTTCTTTTTGAGTGAGTAGAAGTGGAATGTACATAGTAAACTTACTTCTTTTTGAGTTTTTTTGGATGAAATGGGCTCTAAAAGATATTAAGGTAATTTCTTTTTGAGTGTTTTGGATGAAATGGGCTCTACAAGATATTAAGGTAAATCTATATATCCATTAAGTGTTTCAATAGAAGTGTAATAATAATTTCAAAAATCAAATATTATACTTCCTTCAATCAATATTTACATATCATCATAAAGTACCACTTCCTCACACAACAAGTCTTTGAGAAAATAGTGAAGATGGAATACATACCCACAAAGCCTCTTGTTAGAGAAGCATTTGAATATGTGAGAAACAAATTAGGAATAGTTCTTGTAAATTATATTGTTATAGAACCATTTGAACATGTGAGAAACAAATTAGGGATAGTTCTTGTAAATTATTGTCACTTATTTGACTTCAAAAGAAGAGCCTATGAAATTGAGTGCAATATCTATGTGGGAGAGTACACAATATATAAGGGGGAGAATACAATATATTTGACTTCAAAAGAAGAGCCTATAAAATTGAGTGCACTATCTATGTGGGAGAGTACTATCTATGTGGGAGATTGAGTGCAATATCTATGTGGGAGAGTACACAATATCTAAGGGGGAGAATACAATATATTTGACTTCAAAAGAAGAGCCTATGAAATTGAGTGCACTATCTATGTGGGAGAGTACACAATATCTAAGGGGGAGAATAGATATAAGGAAGGAATAAAAAGAGTAACAAAAAGCATATGAGTGTGTCAATCATTTGAAGTATTCAAGAAAGATAACAAAGGACCATCAAAATTGAGTGCAATATCTATATGATCAAGTGTCAATAATTTGAAGTAGTCAAGAAAGATAACAAAGGACCATCAAAATTGAGTGCAATATATATATGATATCTATATGATCAAGTGTCAATAATTTGAAGTAAATAAAGATAACAAAGGACCACCAAAATTGAGTGCAATATCTATATGATTGTGTCAATAATTTGATAATTTGAATTAGTCAAGAAAGATAACAAAGGACCATCAAAATTGAGTGCAATATCTATGTGGGAGAGTACACAATATCTAAGGGGGAGAATATAATATAAGGAAGGAATAAAAAGAGTAACAAGAAGCATATGATTGTGTCAATAATTTGAAGTAGTCAAGAAAGATAACAAAGGACCATCATCAAATTCAAAATGAAAGATCAAGTAGTCTTCTTCATGAAGAAGAAGCATTAACTAGGTTCATCATTTAAAGGGTTCATTTTTTAATGAAAAAATTTATGAATAATATGGAATGAATCATTGTACATTATGATAAATATTGTATTTAAATGACATTTGATCTATGAATAAAAAATAAATTGGGATCATCTCTTCATATATATATATATGTGTGTGTGTGTGTGTGTAAGAGAGAAATAAAAAGCAAAGGTAATTCCACCAAGCCTAAAAGACCATATCCTAATACATTAATTTATGTCATAATACATTAAATTATGTTTGGTTTCTAGAAGAATTAATCATGAAGAGTCATGAGATCCACATTTCGACCATACTATTTGCAAGTTAAAGGAGCATGTCCTAATACATTATTATGTTTGGTTTATAGAAGCATTAATCATGAAGAGTCATGAGATCCACATTTCGACCATACTATTTGCAAGTTAACGGAGCATGTCCTAATACATTATTATGTTTGGTTTCTAGAAGCATTAATCATGAAGAGTCATGAGATCCACATTTCCATCATACTATTTGCAAGTTCACATTTCCATCATGCTATTTTCAAGTTCTATATGAAAATATGTAGTCTAATAACTAATTAGCAAGTTGTGATGTCCTAATACATTATTATGTTTGGTTTCCATCATACTATTTGCAAGTTCTATATGAAGATATGTAGTCTAATAACTATACAGGATAGCCCATATAACATATAACAACCTTTGACAGTATGAGAAAAGAGTCAAAAAAACAGAGAGGCCTCCCAACAGAGTTCCACCTGTTCATCAAGGTAAGCAACATAATATCGAAAGTGAAACAATGACACCACTGAACATATGTGAATTTAGATATTAAATTTACATTTATTTCAAATTACATGTGCATGGTTTATCTTAAATTTTGACTTCAAAATTTTATGGTAGAATTCACATCTAAAATTAATGGGAGGAAGCCTTTAGTTTGTGGGAGAAATGACACATGTACACAGTTTACCTTAAAGTGGTTAAGTTTTATGGATATTAAAATGAAGAACTTCTATTTAGATATATTCCAGAGATTGACTGTAGGGGCATTTACTAGATATGTCACCTTTCATAAAAGATGAGATCTAGAAGCTACCTGGCCCTTTACAGACTCTGCCTATAGAACTTGTAGAAGTTAAGAAATTTAAATTGACAAATTTACTTGTGAAAAATTTACATTGACAACATCAACTAGGCTTGTGAAAAGTACAAGTGGACAATGTATAATTATACTTAGAAGAGTCTTTGGTTTAATGGTTAAGAAAGAAAGAGTCGTTACTTTCTCTATCTAGAGTAGAAGTGGAATACATAGTAGTTACTTCTTTTTTAGTGTTATGGATGAAATGGGCTCTACAAGATATTAAGGTAAATTTCTTTTTGAGTGGGTAGAAGTGGAATGTACATAGTAGTTACTTCTTTTTTAGTGTTTTGGATGAAATGGGCTCTACAAGATATTAAGGTAAAATTCTTTTTGAGTGAGTATAAGTGGAATGTACATAGTAGTTTCTTCTTTTTGAGTGTTTTGGATGAAATGGGCTCTACAAGATATTAAGGTAAATTTATTTTTGAGTGTTTTGGATGAAATGGGCTCTACAAGATATTAAGGTAAATTTATTTTTGAGTGTTTTGGATGAAATGGGCTCTACAATATATTAAGGTAAATTTCTTTTTGAGTATTTTGGACGAAATAGGCTCTATGAGATATTAAGGTAAGGTAAATCTCTTTAAGTGTTTTGGATGAAATGGGCTCTACAAGATATTAAAGTAAATCTATATATCTATTAAGTGTTTCAATAGAAGTGTAATAATAATTTCAAAAATAGAATATTCTACTTCCTTCAATCACTATTTACATATCATCATAAAGTACCACTTCCTCACACAACAAGTCTTTGAGAAAATAGTGAAGATGGAATACATAACCACAAATCCTCTTGTTAGAGAAGCATTTGAATATATATGTGAGAAACAAATTAGGAATAGTTCTTGTAAATTATCTTGTTAAAGAACCATTTGAACATGTGAGAAACAAATTAGGGATAGTTCTTGTAAATTATTGTCACTTATTTGACTTCAAAAGAAGAGCCTGTGAAATTAAGTGCAATATCTATGTGGGAGAGTACACAATATCTAAGGGGGAGAATACAATATATTTGACTTCAAAAGAAGAGCCTATGAAATTGAGTGCAATATCTATGTGGGAGAGTACATAATATATAAGGGGGAGAATAGATAGAAGGAAGGAATAAAAAGAGTAACAAAAAGCATATGATTGTGTCAATAATTTGAAGTAGTCAAGAAAAATAGCAAAGGACCATCAAAATTGAGTGCAATATCTATCTGATCAAGTGTCAATAATTTGAAGTAGTCAAGAAAGATAACAAAGGACAATCAAAATTGAGTGCAATATCTATATGGTCAAGTGTCAATAATTTAAAGTAAAGAAAGATAACAAACGACCATCAAAATTGAGTGCAATATCTATATGATTGTGTCAATAATTTGATAATTTGAAGTAGTCAAGAAAGATAACAAAGGACCATCAAAATTGAGTGCAATATCTATGTGGGAGAGTACACAATATCTAAGGGGGAGAATACAATATAAGGAAGGAATAAAAATAGTAACAAGAAGCATATGATTGTGTCAATAATTTGAAGTAATCAAGAAAGATAACAAAGGACCATCATCAAATTCAAATTGAAAGATCAAGTAGTCTTCTTCATGAAGAAGAAGCATTAACTAGGTTCATCATTTAAAGGGTTCATTTTTTAATGAAAAAATTTATGAATAATATGGAATGAATCATTGTACATTATGATAAATCTTGTATTTATATTACATTTGATCTATGAATAAAAAAGAAAATGGGATCATCTCTTCATATATATATGTGTGTAAGAGAGAAATAAAAAGCAAAGGTAATTCCACCAAGCCTAAAGGAGCATGTCCTAATACATTAAATTATGTTTGGTTTCTAGAATCATTAATCATGAAGAGTCATGAGATCCACATTTCGACCATACTATTTCCAAGTTAAAGGAGCATGTCCTAATACATTATTATGTTTGGTTTCTAGAAGCATTAATCATGAAGAGTCATGAGATCCACATTTCCATCATACTATTTGCAAGTTCACATTTCCATGATGCTATTTGCAAGTTCTATATGAAGATATGTAGTCTAATAAATAATTAGCAAGTTGTGATGTCCTAATACATTATTATGTTTGGTTTCCATCATACTATTTTCAAGTTCTATATGAAGATATGTAGTCTAATAACTATACCGTATAGCCCATATAACATATAACGACCCTTGACAATATGAGAAAAGAGTAAAAAAAACAGAGAGGCCTCCCAACAGAGTTCCACATGTTCATCAAGGTAAGCAACATAATATCGGAAGTGAAACAATGACACCACTGAACATATGTGAATTTAGAATGATTTGAACTCTTTTTTCAAAGGAGAAAAAACCCTGTTTCATATATTGATAACAGTTCATATACAAAATCCTCTTGATATACCCATAACAGGTTATCAAGTATAAGAGATCATATTCTATCTCATACAGAAATACATTACAACAGTATAAAAGACAATATGTAGTCACATTAGAAAAGATCAGATTTTGTCTCATACAGAAATACATTACAACAGTATAAAAGACAATATGTAGTCACATTACAGCAGTAGATCATTCTAGTTCAATCATTCAAGCGTTGAGGAATCGAGAGAAGGCTCAGTAACGGCATAAGCTTAACAGTGGTGGTAAAATTCCATGCACTAGGCAAGAATCAGCTAGAGCGGATGAAATTGATGGATCCACAGGAACAGTAACAACTGCAGCAACCGAATGCATATCATACTACTAGAAATTCAACATACACCTTACAGCAAAAGGTAATGAAATTTAAAGCATAATTAACAGCATAGATGCTTTGTTTGGAATTTTGGGGTTTCTCGTTCCCACTTGGTTGTAAAGACAAAATTTCTATAGCAATGAGTGCCTTGACTTCTACATGACACCAATCAACTCAAATTAAAACCAAGAATTCCAAAAGGCACATTTGCAGTAACAGTACAAAGTTAACATAGAAAATAGAAAAGGAAATCCCTATATACGCAAGTGAACCCCCAAATCTAATGGACTCCCCTGAAGCTCAGGGTTACTTCTTACACGTGGAAGGGAAGTGGAGTGCGATTCAGGGCCGCAAAAGAGGTGGGCTCTCATGGAAACGTCGATCAGAAAAAGAGTGGACAGCAGTTCAGTGAGGCTTCTTCTAGCAAGGTGGCAGCTACCAAGTGGTGGAGAACTGGAAGAGCAGACAGAGAAGTAGTTGTTCCCTGGAACTTGTGATTCAAGAGAGGTCACAAAGTGGAAATTTTATGTTTCAAGGAAGTTTTTTCATTTCAATAAGGTTTTTTTTCAACAGTGCTATTTTTTCAACAGTGCCCTCAAATATGTGGGACTGACTTAGGATTCCAAGCATCATCTTAACAAGCAAGACATTAGTGATACCAAAGTTGTCTAAAAAAATTTATATGAAAAAAAGGAACATTTTGGACTTGGCATGACATGCACTAGGCTTAATTAGTACTAAATGGAACTTGGTGATTGTCACCATAATTGGTAATGAATAATTCATGCAGATTTCATGTGAATCCATTGATAAATGTGCAGAGGAGGAGGAGAAATACTTGGTAGTTCGCTCGCTTGACATCGCCGCAGATAATCACCAACAGAGCGGATGGAAGCAGCCCCATACCAGCAGCAGCGCCGCAACAGATCACCGAACAGAACAGCAACAGAAAATTGTGTGAAGAAACAATGCTAAGAAACACAAACGCAGGAAACAAACAGATCATCGAATAGAACAACAACAGAAAATCGCGCGAAGAAACAATGCTAAGAAACACAGACGCGGGAAACAAATGAACTCCGCGGGCGATATATTTATAATAAGTAGTTCGGCCGAACTATTTTAAGACTAAAATTTCGGCCAAAATTTTGTTGCCGGTTTTCCCATCTACGGCAAAAATTCTGTTTGCCCATGCCATCAGTGTGCCTTCAATCTAAATGGAAGAACGAGTTCGGCCGAACTTTCTCATAAAGTTTGGCCGAACTATTGCCGAAAAAAAATTCCGCCCCCGATTCTCACAAAAGTGTAACCCAGCTTCACGTTTCCGCCCTCATGCTAATACCAAGCATGTTGCCCTACAACTTCTCACACATGTCAGTCACATGTTCTAAAGATCAGGACATCATGTATATTCATTTGAAATCAACCTTTACCAATACTAACAACCATGTCATAGTCTACAATAAACTCATATTCATTAGTCATAGTGCTACAACTAGCACCCACTTTCACTCAAGTGCCTATCAACTTTCTCATCACAGATTGTGTTAGTACAACCATATTAAAACAAGATCACTCCTTCATGCATTCTTATAGGAATATACTCATATCATGCACTTAATCAGGCATTCAAACAACATGTAAACATACCCCCTTACTATCCATGGTCCACACTAAGGTAGAAGGAGGCAACAACTATAATGGCATGTTCTCCAATGTCCAATTATGGAAAATGGGATCTCCAAAGCTCTACTAAATTCAACCATACTTCTCAAAACTTTATTTCTATTTCTTATATATTTTGTATGAGATCAAATCAAAAATATTACACATATTCCTCTTGTAACATAGTAACTAAAAACATGCCACTTTTCCATTTCTTAGATGTAACTTTTCAAATTCCTTGCAGGCAACCTTTCGAATTCCTTGCATGTAACTCTTCAAATTATTTGCATGCAAAAAGGCATAGATTATCTACAAAAATCTTATCACACAACAATTCTATCCTACCCATAAAACAACATTTTCTTAAACAATTACCATACTATTACGTTTTCTTCAAATAACCACTATGATGGGTATGTGTTATATTATTTCCATGAATAGTCGCACGCGTGGGGGGCTCACAAGGGGGGCGGAAGCGCCCCTGTCCATGGATTTGTAGGGGGAAGGTAGCCCCTGCATGGGGTCCGGGGCAGCACCCTAAGAAAAAACAAAAAACAAAACAAAAAACAAAACAAAACAAAAACAAAAACAAAACAAAACAAAACAAAAAAACAAAAACAAAAACAAAAACAAAACAAAAACAAAAACAAAAAAAACAAAAATTGGACCCTATTTTAGGTGGGCCGACCCGCCTATGGTTTTGTGCATGGGTTTGCACATGGTTTTGGGGCATGATGGTTTTCAGCCCCTGGTTTTTTGTAGATTCGGTCAAGGGAACTATGATTATCTTCTCATCGAGGGTTAATGGATTGGGGTTTATGAATTCTTCGGCATGTATATATATGTGTTGTAATACTAAAAGGAATATAATGAAAAATCAAGCTAGTAGTCCTGATTTGGGATCCAGGGAAAAAATCTATGTGTATATTTGTTTTATGTTTTATGCTCTCGCTATTGTTTATTTTTTGTTTTTAATTTTTGTACAAGGTTAAAACCTACATTTGGTATCAGAGTTGTTTCAGCTTCAAGGGGACGCCTTTTTTGCTAAGGGGTTTTTTGCTCGGGCCTGTGGTAGACCTCATTCAGTGGGAGATCTGCGGGATAGATTCTTCCGGTGAAAGAAAGTGGTGAGTTGTGGAAAGATAAATATCGAGAAATTTAATGATCAAAGTTTTGAGTTGTAAGGATCAAGATGGAGGATCTGTTGGTGGATAAATATCAATGGATCAAGGTAGATCCGAGTACTAAACCAATAGAAATGTCAGATGAATATTGAGTGAAGTTGGATTAGAAGGAAAAGAGAACAATACGATTGTGTATCTCAGATTCAGTATTGTTGAATGTATCTGGGGAAGCTACGACGGAGACTTTGTGGGCCAAGTTAGGGACTTTGAACCAATTTAAGTCTATGGTGAATAAATTGTTCCTGCGGAAAAAGTTGTATAACCTGAGGATGAAGGATGGATATTCGTTGACAGAGCATCTGAATGCCTTCAATACTGTGGTAAGTCAGTTGTCATATGTTGATATTAAAACCTCAAATGAAGATAAGTACATCAATTTGTTTTGTTCTCTACGAGATTCTTGGGACAGTCTGGTTATTGCAATAGGTAGCAATACAACTACCTTGAATTTTGATGAAATTGTCTTAGCCTTGCTGTCGGAGGAAATGAGACAGAGAAATATGGAGGGCCAAAATGGAGATGCCTTATATGTACGAGGAAAGTCCCAGAACAGAAATAAATAAATAAATAAATAAATAAAATAAAAAATAAGTTTTTGAGTGGAAGATTTAAATCTCCAGTAAACCCTGCAAAGGTGTGATGGAAATGAGGAAAGGAAGGTCACTTCAAAAAGGACTGCAGATCTAAAGCTCCTAAGAAAGGAAAGGGATCTAATGATTCTCCTTGTGCAGAGGAAAAAACCACCTCGGATGAAGGTGGGGGTGTGTATTTTTCTTCTTCTTCAAATACACATGTAGATCATGAGGCATGGTTGATTGACTTAGGTGCATCCTTTCACTTCACTCCCCATAGGGAGTGGTTTTGCGAGTCTTAGAAATATGATGGTGGTGATTTATTCTTAGGGAATGATAGGAAGGCCAAAATATTCCGACGTGGAAAATTCAAGTTGAAGCTACAAGGTGGAAGGATTAGAACACTTCCTAGTGTTCTGCATATTCCTCCATTGACCAGAAATCTGATTTCTGTAAGCAGTATGGATGATGCAAGTGTAATAATAGTGTTCAAGAAAGATATCTGCAAGATGGTTCGCGGAGAACTTGTATTAATGTGGGGAGTTCAGATTGGAACTCTGTACAAGCTTAAGGGTAGCATTGTTATTGATGGGTGCAATAGGTTTGTGGTTTCTGAAAGTGGATCGGAAAGCCTAGTGGTCTCTAGAGAAAAGACCATGCTATGGAATCAAAGGCTTGGACATATTGGAGGGAATGGCCTTCGAATAATTCATGGTAATGGTATGGTAGAAGGTATGTCTAATTTCTCTCTGGATTTCGATTTCTATGAACATTGTATATATGGGAAGCAGAATCAGGCGAGTTTTCCTTCTAGTGTTAAGAGGGTGAACAAGATATTAGAGCTTGTGCACATTGATGTGTTTAGACCTGTGTCGTCTCCATCACTGGGAAAGTATGTGTACTATGTTTCATTCATAGATGACTTCTCAAGGAATACATGGATATATTTCTTGAGGAAGAAATTTTAAGCCTTTGACATATTTAAAGAATTTAAGGCTCTAGTGGAAAACTAGACAGAGAAGAAGATAAAGTTGTTGAGGACAGATAATGGTGGAGAGTTCTGCAAGAAGGAATTTGAAGATTTTTATAAGAAGTGTGGTATAGCACAGTAGAATACTACTCCATACACACCTCGGAAAAATGGAGTTGCAGAAAGAATGAACCAAATGCAGATGGAAAAGGAAAGAAGCATGCTTAGTGGTACCGGGTTAGGACAAAAATTCTGGGCAGAGACAATGGAGACTGCATGTTAACTGGTTAACAGATCACCTTCATTAGCGGTGGAGGATAAGACTCCACATGAGGTATGGACTGGTAAGAAACCCTCTCTTTCACATTTGAGGGTATTTGTATGTGATGCATATGTACATGTTCCAAAGGAAAAAAGGACCAAGTTGAATAATAAATCTAAAAGGTGCATATTTATTGGGTATAAGGATGGTTTAAAAGGTTACAGGCTTTGGAACCCAGAAACAAGGAAGGTTTTGTACATCTTAGATGTGGTGTTTAGAGAGGTGAAATAAGTTGTTAAACATGAATTCCTACCAAAGGAACCTGAGAAGATAGAGTTTGAACTAAAGGAGGATGAATTAGACTCTACAACAGAACAAGATTTAGAAGAGGAAGAGCCACAAACTCCATTTGTGAGAAGATCAGTTCGAGAAGGAAGGCAGGCAGAAAGGTATAGTCCAAGGATATGGTATCAGAAATTTGATACCTATATATGGGGACTTGGCTTCACAAGAAGCAAAGAGGATCACTGTGTGTATTTTAAATTAATTGGTGAACGTGTTATTTATTTGGTCTTGTATGTGGATGATATGTTGTTGTTTGGAAATGACAAAGAAATTATCTAATATTTGAAAACCCAATTGTTCTCCAATTTTGACATGAAGGATCTTGGTGCAGAAAACTATAATTTAGGCATGGAAATTTAGAGATATCAGGAAAAGAGGAAGGTATGGTTAAACTAGAGGAAGTATGTCGAGACAATATTGCAAAGGTTAAATATGCGGGATAGTAAATTGGTGAAGGTTCTTATTCTTGTAGGTGTAAAGCTATTTGTTGAATAGTGTCCCAAGACACAAGAAGAAGAGGAGGATATGCCTTATGTTCCATATGCAAGTGCAATGAGTAGCCTGATGTATGCAATGGTTTGTACTAAACCATACATTGCACATGCGGTGGGAGTATTGATCAGGTTTACGTCAAAACCAGGGAAGGAGCATTGGACAACAGTGAAGTGGGTTTTCAGATATTTCATGGCACTAGTTATTATGGTTTATGCTACCAGGGAAGACCATGATTAGACAAATTTTTGGACATTCGTGGTTTTTTTGATGTAGACTGGGTTGGAGATCTGGACCAAAGAAAATCTACAAGTGGGTATGTGTTTAGCCTATTTGGAGGTGCAGTCAGTTGGATGAGTAAAATACAGTCTATAGTGGCTCTTTCAACTACAGAGGAAAAATACATGGCAGCCACTCATGCAAGCAAGGAAGCAGTTTGGTTGCAGATATTGTGTTCAAGTATGGGGTTGGTGTAGCGAGCTATAAGGATAGACTATGATAGTCAAAGTTCAATTTTATTGGCTAAGAACCCTACTTATCATTCAAAGACAAAGCACATTGATGTTTAATATCGCTTTGTGAGAGATATGGTTGAGGATAAAAAGGTGTTGCTGGTAAAAGTGGACACTTTGAAGAATGTTGCAAATGCATTGACGAAGTCTGTGAGCACACAAAAGTTCTCTTGGTGTAGATAAAAAATGGGTGTTGCAGGGCTGGACTAATGACTAATCTATCGTGTGCCCCCTTATGGAAAGAAAACAATAAGTGGGAGAATGTTGGTTATGTGTTATATTCTTTCCACGAATAGTTGCACGCGCGGGGGGCTCACAAGGGGGGTGATAGCCCCCCCTATTCGTTGCATTGAGCGCAACGAAGGTCACAGGGGGGTGGCATCCCCACTTGCCCATGGGTTTGCAGGGGGTGGGTAGCCCCCTGCACGAGGTCTGGAGCAACACCCTGGGAAAAAAAAAAATTGGACCCTATTTTAGGTGGGCGAACCCGCATATGGTTTTGTGCATGGGTTTTCACATGGTTTTTAGGCATGATAGTTTTCAGCCACTGGTATTTTGTAAATCCGATCAAGGGAACTACAGTTATTTTCTGATCCAAAGTTAATTTATTGGAGTTTATGAATGCTTCGACAAGTATATATATGTGTTGTAACAGTAAAAGGAATATAATGAAAAATCAAGCGGGTAGTCCTGATTTGGGATCCATGGGAAAAATATTTGTGCATATTTTTTTATGTTTTATGCTCTTGGTATTGTTTATTTTCTATTTTTAATAATTTGTTTGCAGATAATTTTTGTACATGGTTAAAACCTACACACTATACTATGACATTTGCATGTAAGCATTTCTTCAAACACTTTACATGCAAAATAATAAGAAACTCTTCGCATACAAGTAAGCATATATCAACTACAAAATACTATTATGCATTAATACTATCTCCAACCACAAAAAAACATACTCATTGGGGCATTTTATCAAACAAATTATTTACAATGAATCATTGAACCATTTAAGCATTTTATCAAACACTTTGCATGGAACTAATATATTGAATGATTCAATGCATATATCCTAAAGTATAGCAGTACAAGTTATGGGAACTAAACCATATGATTAGTGGGATATTCTCTCACTATGGTCCAAGTTTCAACTTCTTAAATTTCATAGATGAAAATTTATAACAAAAATACCAACGCAATCTTATTTGGTGCACAATTCGAGGAGCATTCAAGAAGCTCGACTTCCACTGGTCATATATCCTATAGTATATTGACCCAATGTCTGAAATTTTTATCGCAATATCATTAGGCTTTCCCCTAATTACTTAAAAAAATTAAGCTCCTAAGACTTCTCAAAAGAAAATTTATCACATAAATTCCAACATGTCATGTTTGAGGCCTAATTTTAGGAGCATTCAGAAGGCTCAGATTCCTCTGCTCACATATCCTAAATTATTGCAACCCAATATCTGAAATTTCTTCCACATGATCAACGATATTTTCCCTCAATGTGTATAATTTTTCAGCTTTTGGAATCCTACAAAAGATAAGTTATGATAGAAATACCAACATGACCTATTTAAATAGGCATTCAAGAGGGTCATCTTCCTCATATCATAATTCCTAAAATATTATGAACCAATATCTGAAATTTTAACCACATTATCAGTGTGATTTCCCTCAATGTGGAAAAAAAAAATCATCTTTTGAAACTCCACAAAATAAAATCTATAACAAAAATGAAATCAATTGTACGCATTGATCCCTTTGCTCTTCATTTCATCTATGATAGAGCCCATCCAGATCAAGTGTTTGAACCTGAAAGCTTTGATACCACTCTGTAACACCCCACCCAAAGTTTACCCACTTTAAAATACTTACGAGGGTATATGTGAGCTAATAGTTACTATGCATGACCCAACCTCCAAGATGCAGTTACGGAAATGGGGTTTAACTTGTCAACACATGTTATTCATTTTACAAACACTTTGTGTACATAGTACATGTAAGTCATGGATGCATAGTTTGGTAATTGTTTACATTGGTTTCATCAGATGTTCATCAAGAAGGCTTCTTCCCTCTCATACTTGCTGCAATAAACACATATTATCTCATGCATCCATGTAAAATAACCTAGAGCATGTCAAACCATGAATTAGATCCAGATGAAGAGCACATCATATAATGATAAGTACACCATGCATGTAGCATATACTTAACCAGCAATAAATCCATGAAAAAATACTTATGTAAACAATAGTAAATCAACAATTATGCTCCTTGATCATCAATAAATAGTAACACAAATTAACATATTAAAAGTACCAACCAAATTAGGTACTTCCACGTACCACCTGACCATAGATTGGAATGAACCAAACCTTTCTTTCATCCAATCACTCTCGTTCCATATTCCAAGATAAATGTGGGATATCATGGAATAAACTAAGAAAAAACAAAAATGGGGCTTCCATAGGAAAAACCACCTCAACCCTCAACTAGTGATTCCACCTAACGGTTGGACATCACTAACCATAATCAGATCGGTCTCTACCCAAGTTGTCCAGGGCTCCAGAGCATTTGCTCCAACCCAGCTCCAGGACTAGTAACTCAACCCACAACTCCCATAAGGCTCTAGAGAATTTTTCCAACCAATTCTCTAGGACTAGTAACTTAACCCACCAAGGGCTCTAAAGCATTTTTCCAACCAAGACTCTAAGACTAGTAACTCAACCCAAGTTGTTACAAGGCTTCCAGAGCGATTTTCCAACCAAGGCTCAAAGAACTAATAACTCAACCCACAAACATAAGGAATATGAAAACCAATCATAAAAAAAATTGGAAAAACACACGACACCATTGCTATCCAGGAAATGGAAAGGCTAAGAAAAACAATTGTCAATCTAGGCAATCATCCATGCCAATGACAACTCATAACAAATAAATCACATGCATGTGCCATGCATGCCAAAACTAACAAGGAAATAATGCATGCAACTCGATACCTACAAATAAATCCAACTGTAGTTGTTGATCCCATTGTTCCCTTGTGCTTTCCTACTTTTCCTTTGCCTTCTTTATCTAAATCAAAAGTATGTCACAATGCTCTAAGAAACTCTAAGTGTGAAAGAATATGAGAGAGAGAGAGAGAGAATAGAATGAGTGTGCCAAATACTGAACTAAAAAAGGCGAACACTGACAAAAGCCATGAACTGATCCTCATGAGTTTTTTTATCATTGAGGCCTCTAATTTCTTCATTTTCCTTAATTTTTTTCTCCAATTTCCTTCTCATGCAAAGTTGTGACCTTTCACCTTCCTTTTCTCTTGTTTACCTTTATTTTCATAAATAAAATGTCAATTAAAGCATCTCTTCCTTTGCCAATTTCCTCGGCCATAATAAACCGAATAAACACCCACTAAGCTATTTTTCCCAACATTCAACTTGGAATATGTGTCCCATAACCTTGGTATTATATTTTTTTTACATGGAAATTCAACCAGGGTTGTTACAGGACCTACAAGCCAATGAAATCTGTCGATTGGAGGAAAGAAGAACTAATGTTAATGGAATTTATGAGTGGGCTTATTGTGTTAACTATCCCCCTTAATACCACCCCGTGCCCCTTGTATTCCTCATCTAACACTCCTTCCGCCTCCCCCTCCGCCGCCAAGTATTCCCCCCTTGGAAATATTAGGCTCTAATTGCGACTACCCCCTCACTGATCTTACAATTTTTCCTATGCCATATTTTGGCCAACCCACATCCCCGGCCTACATGCAAGTGATGAATGTGGCGAAGGTTGGGCTTTGGAGCCTGAAGAGCATACTAAGATTTATTACGTCTAGTGGGAAAAGACTTCTTCCACATATTGAATTTAAACAGGATAGAGTTCCCCGCTCTGCAATCATGTTTGTCTCAATGGTGAGTGTCAGGATTAGACTCTCAACGCAGATTTATTACGCGGTGGGCATGCCTTTCGTGTTGGTGTGGAGGAATATTAGATGAGCCACCTCCTTAAAGCCTTTGGGATGGACGCAGAGTGATTTAATGGTGGATCATGTCATGATTTTCTTCCCGTGATATGCTGGAATAAATGATGTAGTCTTATAATTGGGACAAGGATATTCCAAGGATGGTAATTATAAATACAGTGCAAAGGTTTTTGCATAATTCAACTCAAGCAAACATTGGGGACTTAGCAATCTCCAGTTGCGACAAGGTCTGGTAAGAGAGGCAACAATGTTCACAGTGGACACTTCGCACCGAAATTTAGGGAAGCTCGGTGATGTGCTTCGGGATACCTGGTGCACTTTCCTCAGTGGTGAAAATAACAAGTGGTATTGCCACCATTGTGCTTGGGTGACCTAGAGAGTGTCTCTCTCGGGGTCCAAGGTAAATCACTCCCCTTGTTTCCTCCCTGGTCCTAATAGTGCTCCGCTTTTCTTGAGGTTTAGATATACATCAAAGTATTGGTTTTCCCATGCACACCTGGTTTAATTTGATTATGTATCTGTTGGTCTATTTATGTTGAGAGTGGGGTACCTCTATGCCTTCATTCCAAATACCTTCGTTGTTCGCTCCATGCCTCCTTTTGCCATCGCTATGAGCATTGCTCTCCTAATTCTGAGTTTCTGCTCCTACCACCCTGCCCTAGATTCAAACACTTCAACATTTGACTCTAAAACACAATTCTCATCAGTTTGTGCAGAATGTAAGACCGAGCATGTTTCCTTGCATACAAAAATATTTGATTTAAGAGTTGGATTGCACCAGAAAAATACATCAGCCAGCAATACTTGCAAGATCATTGTGACGCACTCGCAGCGCATCTCAAGGCTTGAAGATGAAGTAGATGCTCTATGAACCAGCATTGTGGATTTCATACTACAAGATCATCAGAAAGAGCATTTTGTGGCAGGTCCCTCCAAAGACATGATTTCAACAGGCCAACAACCCTCCTTTTGATTAATTGTTCTGTCATGGTTGGTACAATGCATCTATGGGTTGGGTTTCAGTTATGTAATTTTAATCCTCCCGACAAATAAGAGTGTTGGTAAATTTTGGATGTTTTGATCAGCTATGTGGGTTTTTTATAGTATTTTCAGTTAGACCAGTAGTTTATGCGTGAATTAAAGATGTAATTTACTGGATATTTTCCGCGAATGGACGCGAATTTAATAGGATAAGTACTCATTTTTGAAAAAAGAATGATATGAAAATTTTAAATAACGAAAAAATATAAAATTTTAAATAAGTAAATTATTATTAGAAAAGAATAATTATATGCAGACTCATCTATCAAAATAATAAAAATTAAATAAAAAATGATAGTAAAATGTCTAAACTTTCACTACAAAATTTAATAAAATATTAAGTGAAAGAAAATAAGTGAAAGTTATGAAATTAAGTGAAAGAAAATATGCACACATTCCCATTCCCATTGCAAGGATAAAATGCAAAAATAAGGCCAATATAATTTCATATGCCTAGTTGAGGTGTAACAATAATGAATCTAAGTATCATTGCGTCGAGAGGTGTATTCTACATCTGAGTATGTGGGTGTTGTATAAGTATGTCACATCTCCAATAAAATAAAATAAAAACCTATTTACTTGATGTGGGCCCAAAGAAAATGAAAATATTATAGTACTCAAAATTAATTATTCCATTTGAACTTGAACTAAATAAAATGTGTTCATCAAAAATTTATACAAAAGTTGGCTATGACACCAGTGATGAATAAATCAATGGATTTAAAATAAATTAAAAATATGCAATTCTGATTAAGGTACAAAAATTACTAATGTGATTAATTTGTGTGATAAATATTTTCTTTAACAAACCTGTGGAAAAAAAAAATATATATATATTTTCTTAGATATCATTTTTGGGATTCAACTTCGTTAAGTAAGTCATTCATCTATGACCATTTCCATGAGAAGTAATCATAACTAACTAATTTTTCAGGATTTTTGAATAGTCCAGTTAGCACTCATTGCGTCACGTGATTCTCACAGGGGTGAAGAAGTGGGATTGAAACCAACGTAGATCCATCTTAACTCCAGATCTATCAAGAGCCGAGAGGGATCAAATCTTTCGAGGTGCAAACCTCTTTTTTGAGTGCAAAACTTGAGGAAAGGTTTTCACCTTGGGAGATTTGGTCCCTCTCAGCGCTTGATATATCTAGAGTTAAGATGGATCTAGGTTGGTTTCAATCGTGTGCAGCCAAGGAAAATCTATTGATAATATGAGGAATGTATGATTAATTTTATCAATAATATGTAAATACATTTAATATTAATATAACCATTTTAAATATGATAAATATGTTTGAGATTTATCGAAGCATTTTAATTTTAAATTTGTTTAGTTACCTCAGTTTGTTGAGATGATAAATATTGTAAAATAACTTTAATAGTGAAAAATTATGAAATAAAAAATTTTGAATGCAAAGTGACAATGTAATAATATTGATGATAGAAAATGTGAATATTAAGAATGTAGTCAATTACAAATAGTCTTCATTGTGATCAAAATCAAGCTATTTTCTTTTACTATTCTTATTGTCACACTTGTTAGTTTTGTCACATTTTCATATCGATTATATGAAAACGACTATTGGAATCATAAAACATTTAAATATTTAGCTTGATTTGTTGTAGTAAACATCATACCTTATCTCTCTTGCTCTCTAATATTAATAGGTTTAATTACTATAACACAAAAATCATGTACATTGTCAATATTTTTTTGTGCTTACACTGAAATCAATGCACATTATTAATCAATTGGCTTTAAAATAAATATACCATCATACATACAATTACATCAAATCATAAATCAACATATACATTGAATTGAATGCATCTAATGCAAGAAATCAAATAATATTAGAAAACAACATCTACATTGAAATCAATGCATATAATGCAAGTAATAAAATAGGATTATAAATCAACATATACACTCAAATCAATGCATCTAGTTCAAGTAGGCAAATAGGATAAAAAATGAACATCTAAACTCAAATCAGTGCTTCTAGTAGAAACAATAAAATAGGATTAGAAATCACCATCTACACTGAAATCAATGCATTTAGTGCAAGCAATCAAATATGATTAGAAATCATCTCCATTGAAAGCAATGCATCTGGTGCAAGCAATCAAATATAATTAGAAATCAACATCTACATTGAAATTAATGCATCTAGTGTAAGAAATCAAATAGGATTAGAAATCACCATCTACATTGGAATCAATGCATTTAGTGCAAGAAATCAAATAAGATTAGAAATCATGTACATTTAAATCAGTGCATCTAGTTCAAGTAATCAAATATCATTAGAAATCAACATCTACACTAAAACCAATGCATCTAGTGCAAGAAATCAAATAGGATTAGAAATCACCATCTACACTGAAATCAATGCACCTAGTGCAAGAAATATTCTTCCCTCTCTCCCCCCTCCATCTATCCTTCTTTGTCTCTTTATCTCACCCTGCCAAACACACATGCTCTCTCACTCTATATCAATCAATTTCTTTTCCGCTCCCTCCTTGTCTCCATCTATATCTTCTTTATCTTCACCTTCCATCTATATCTATATATCCCTCTGTCTCTCTATATCAACCCCAAAACATACACTCTCTCTCTCCAATATATCTATCTATCAGTCCCTCCTCCTCTCCTTATCCCTCTCTCTCTCTCTCTCTCTCTCTCTCTATGTATTTATTCTCACCTCCCTCTCTCTCTCCCTCCATCTCCGTCTCTCTTTCCCCACCTCTCTTCACTCTCTCTCTTCCTTTCTCTCCCACCTTTCTCTCTCACCTCTCTCTCTCTCTATCTCTCTATCTTCACCTTCCAACTTTGTTACTATATGCCTATCTCTCTCTTTCTCTCCCCCCTTCTCTCCATATCTCCTTGTTCGACTCTTTATCTCACCTCCAAACGTACACACTCTCTCTCCATATCTCCCTTTTCACTCCCTCTATCTCTCCACTACTCACTCTCTATGTCTTTCTTCTTCCCTCCCTCTCTCCCCATCTGGCTCCATATCTCTATCCCTCCCTCTCTCCTCCTCCAACTCCTTATCTCTATCCCTCCCTCTCTCCTCCTCTCTTTGAATTCCCTTCTCTTTTTCTTCCTCTCTCTCCCTTTCTCTTCTACCTCTCTCTCTCTATCTCTCTCTCTCTCCCCTACAATCCTCTGTCTTCCCCCATCACTGTCTTCCCCTCTCTCCCGCCTCCCTCTATCCCCCACCCCTCTCTCTCTTCCCTCAAATCCTCTCTCTCCTTCCATCACTCTATCTCTCTCCCCATCTATGTTATGTTACTATATCTCTCCCTTTCTCTCCCCCCTTGTCTCCATCACTCCTATGTCTCTTTATCTCACCCCTAAATATACACACTCTCTCTCTCTCCATATCTCCCTTGTCACTCCCTCTCTCTCCAATTCTCACAATCTATGCCTTTCTTCCTCCCTCCCTCTCTCCTCCTCCTCTCATCCTTCCTCTCCCTCCATTTCCCTCCTACCTCCCTCTCCCTTCCCCCTTCCCTCTCTCTCTCTCTCTCTCTCTCTCTCTCTCTCTCCATCCAATCCCCTCTCCTTCTCTCTCTCCCACCTCCATATTTATGTCTCCCTATCCATCTGTTACCATTATCTACCTCTCTCACTCCTCTCCCTCTCTTTCTCTTCATTCCTCCTCTCCTTTCTCCTTCAGTTTATCTCCATCTCTCCATTTTCACTCCCCCTATTTCTCAACCTCTATCATATGTATTTTTTCTTCCCTCCCATATATATCTAGAGTTAATAATATTTATTTTTGTATGGTATTAATAATAATTTGGTTCATGGAGTTTGGGTCATAGACTTCATATATAATTAGATGTTAGATTTCTAATCCTATTTGATATATTTTTATTTATTTACCTTACCTATTTATACCTCTTTTATATTTATTTATTTACCATACCTCTTTTATAAATATGGTATTTGTCCCATGGTATTTGGCTCATAGGCTTCACCTAAATAAAACCTATTTTTTGAGTTAATGTAAATATAGAGGTTAGCATTAGGGGAATTTTGAGGTCTAAAATGGACCTCCTAAGGAAAATGTACAATCAAAATTCACTTTATGAGAACCAATCACATTTTAGGAGATGACATCATCTCTAATGGCTGAGGTGACATTGTTGGAGTTAAAGGTACTTACTTGTTACATTCTCAATGGTGGATAAAAACTCATGGTTGACCATGGTAGTGCTCTAAGTACTTTTAAAGTCATAAAGTAAAATACTCATAATAAATGTCATTTCATAATTTTTGAATAAAATATTATTATTGTCATTTCATATTTTTTGAAAGAAACAATGCATATCCTTACACAATCTTCATGTATTTACACACTTTTCAATAAATATTATATTTGTATATTTTCAGATATTTATTTATAAATCAAATCAATTCAATATGTAATATAAAATTCATACATAAAACAATATATTATATTATATTATTTTTATTATAGTATATTAATTACAGGTTATTATATAATTTAAATAATATAAATTTTAATTAATAGTATATTGTATAATTAAGAATTTATGAGATTATATTTATATTTCATTTTTAAGTTATTTAACTACAAAGGACAAATGCATTAGTTGTGCAATGATAATGACTTTTTCTTGAAAATATCATTCTTATTTACAGTCAAATCAATACAATTTTTTTATTAATTTTATTTTGGTACAAATTTTGAATTGAAATTAACCATGGTTACATGGATTTTGGTGCAAAAAATGAATTGTAAATTCATAAGTATTATTTTATTGGTTTAGCTATTATTTTATTAGTTCCTTAGGAGTCCCATTTTAGGCCTCAAAATTCCCCTAATGGGAGTAAATATAAAAACAGATTTTATTTATTTACCATACCTCTAGTTTATTTGTATTTTTATTTATTTACTATACCTAGGGAGTAATAATAAAAAGATGTTTTATTTATTTACCATAACTATGGTTTATTTATATTTTTATTTATTTATAATATCTCTTCTAGAGTAAGTATACAAGGAGGTTTTTATTTATTTGTCTTGAAGATGAACCACACTGATTGGTTCGAAAAGCGTCAAAAATTCATGATCATATGTGATTATCCCTCAAAGTTGTTTTTTACAAGGTTTTATTTATTTACCATACCTCTAGTTTATTTATATTTGTATTTATTTACCATATTTTGTTTTGAGTGTTCGTAAATATCTTCATATCATAAATTTGTATTGTTTAAATTTATTTTTAATGAATTTTTAATTGTGGATTTATATGTTTATCTAAGTGATTGTTTAGACCGAAATTATTTAGATTTTATTTATACATCTAGTTTATTTATATTTTTATTTATTTACTATACCTAGGGAGTAATAATAAAAAGAGGTTTTAAAAAAAAAACATTCGTTGCTACTAGCCCGTGCTCTACAGTCGTGGCCGCCCTCGATGCCTGCCTTCTGCTGCTTGCTACGCGCATGGCCCCTCTAGAGTCTTCCCCAGAGGTGGCCTCCCCCTGGATTAGGCTCAAGCATTCTTGGCGTTGATCATTTCTTTAGCTCCTCCTTGCCCCAGGCTGAAAATCTCTAAATTCGTTAAGAAGCTCGATGGCATTCAGGAGGTTTCCCTACCTCTGTCTATTCCATGCATGGTTGCACTCTCTCTAGCCGAGAAGGGTCTGATAGGTTAATTTTTTGGGTTATGGTCCTCCCCGACGACTGTTCAAAAATGGGTTGAGCGGAACTGGTCAGACAAATGGCAAAATTTCAATTCGATTTTGCAGCAGAGGCTACTTCACTTTTCACTTTGAAACAAAAGAGGACAAGGATTTGATCTTCAGGAATGGGCCTTACTTCATGGATACCAGAGGTCTATATCTCAACAAATAGACGTCATACTTTTACCCTGAACTCGATGTACTAAGCGTCATTCCAATATGGGTGCGCCTCCCTCACCTTCCTTTACACTGCTGGGGGAGGTGACTATGTTTGAGCTATTGGCAACATTGTAGGCAGGTTCATATATCATAGTGAACCAGAAGACAACATGCAAGCCTGTTACAGGATCTGTGTCGAGGTGGACCTAGGTAAAAGGCTCCCTGAGGCGATCAAGCTAAAAGTTGACGAATGGACACACATCCAGCAGCTTGACTATGAGAAAATCCCATTTAAATGCAAGGTATGTCACGAGTATGGCCATTTTTCTTACAGATGTTCTAAATTTATTGATAGTGAAAGCCCTGAGATAGACGCGCAATGGGAAACTGTAAAAAAAAAAGACCTCTTCCAACCCTAGAAGCACCACCATATCTGTGCCCGCACCCCCCCCCCCCCTCCCCCAAACCTAGCCCTTCTATCCCCACCTCATCCTCATCTCAGCCCCCTGACTCCTCCCAACAGCTTGTTGATCCCCCTATCCCTCCTTCCATTGCCTCTCTAGCCTCCACCAATCCCTTCTCCTCCTTGGTCCCCTCTGATGATGATCCTCCCCTCCTCTCCATCCCTCCTAGCCTGCCTACCCTCGCTCATCCCTATCAATCCTGAACCTCCTTCCTCCTCCTTTGATCCCTCCTCAATCTGAATCACCAGGAACTCATTAAAAGAGCATGGATTAAATATGAAAAATCCTAAGAAAAATGGCCCTGGAAGGAAGTCATCAAAGAAACATAGAGATGAAACTGCTCAAAAGGATATAGCCCTTGGAACTCAGAGCCCTATTGAAAATTATATCTTAGGGAAAAATAGTAAAAATTCAGGCCATAAGGAGCAAGAAGTGAAGACAGGCTCTCGCTCTGCTTTCCTAAAATGATGAAATCTCTCTCATGGAACAGTAAGGGTTTAGGGCACCCCTAAAAAATCTCTGCCCTAAGAGATCTAATAAATCAGGAAAATTCGGATATCATTATACTACAGGAAACTAAGCAGGGAGAACTTGGTATGGAAACAATAATAAATAGAATAAAAAAACATATGGGCACCCAATTTGACGCCAGAGGTGCCTTAGGTGGACTTGCCACTATCTGGAACCAAAGCATTTGGAAGCAAATAAGCACAGCAAAAACGCAACACTGGATCAAAGTGGTGCTACAGAACATAAAAGAGAGCAATGAGATCATCATTTATAATATATATGGACCCAACCATTATAGGGATAAAGAGATCTACTGGGGCACTCTTAAATCAGACATAGATAATGAAGACAGTAGCAACATTATCATTGGAGGTGACTTCAATCTAATCCTCCACGCAAATGAAAAAAGAGGTGGCTCTTTTAACCTAGATCCCTCTAGAAATCAGCTAGAGACCATCATTCAAGACCACGATTTGGCGGATATAGTCCCAAAAAATTGTAGATATATGGGCAAAGGAAATATCATGGAGCATATTGATAGATTTCTCATAGCTGTCCCTCTCCTTTTCCTTTTCTCCATCGCCTCTTCCAACATCCACTCCTCTATAGCCTCTTATCACTATCCCATTACCCTCTCCCTTGGGGATCATCACTCCCTCGGTCCCCTCCCCTTCAAATACAGCCCACTATGGAATGATATTCTGGAAGCAAGGCATCTAGTTCGTAATATCTGGCTTCAGCACATTGAGGTATCTCCCTCATTCATTTTGGAAACCAAACTTAGGAAAACCAAAATGGCCTTAAAGGAATGGGCCAAACTTCACTATAAGGAACCGGAAAAGATCAAACTCAAAATCAAAGAAAAGATGGATATTTTCCATAACAACATTGAGTCCCAAGGGGAAAATCAAGATAACTCCAATCATGAAAAAGGACTTTATTGGCAATTATATAGAATCAACAGAAAATAAAAGGAGAAGTGGTTAATTAAATCCCGAAGCTTGTGGCTCCAGGAAGGTGACAAGAACACCTCCTTCTTCCACGAACAATCTTTTGTCCGCGAAACTAGAAAAAACATAACCTCCATCATTGACACTGAAGGAAAAATTTAGACTGATCAAGATCAAATTAAAATTGTTGCCACTGTTCACTGTAGAGATCTGCTGACGAAAACAAAGGATCCAGAAGACTACTCAGATCTATTAAGATATATGTTGAACATGATTACAGATGAGATGAAAAACACTCTTAATAAAGAGATTGAAGAGGCAGAAATTCAGTGTGCCATTTGGTCCTTGGATCTTGACAAGGCTCCGCATCTGGATGGATTCTCCATCAGTTTTTACAGGACTTATTGGGACTTAATCAAAAAATACTTGACCAAAATGATTCAATGGGCTCAAAGGAAGAATAAAAATGGGGGCTTCACCAACTCAACCTTCCTCGCCCTTGTCTCCAAATAAAACCGCCCCTCCTCCTTCTCCAGGTTTAGACCAATCTCTCTCTGCAACTCTTCATACAAAATTATCACCAAAATCCTTGCTATGCGCCTCAAGCCCTTTCTCCCCAGCCTTATCTCTGAAAATCAATGAGGTTTCATATCCCAAAGGAAAATTTCTGACTATATCCTCCTTGTTCAAGAAGTTATCCACTCAAGTATGACTCGAAAAGAGGAAGGGTTCATTCTCAAACTTGACTTAGCCAATGCTTTTGATAGGGTTAGACACTCCTTCCTCCTTTCTATCCTAAAAAAAATGGGCTTCAACTCTGAATTCATTTCCCTTATCAAATCTTGCATATCAAACCCCTGGATCTCCCCCCTCATTAATGGCAGGCCAGCATTCTTTTTTCAGTCTTCCCGCAGCCTTAAACAAGGTTTTCCTCTCTCTCCCTTCCTCTTTATCCTCATGGTTGAATCCTTTAGCAGGGCTTTAGATCATATGTGAAGATTAGGCCTCATCACTAGAATTAAATTTGGCAATGGTGTCAAAAATATGAATCATTCGCAATTTGCAGACGACACTCTCTTGATGGGTGGTGCTACCAACATAATTGCTCACAGGCTTAAATCTCTTCTTGAAAAATTCATGCTTTACTCTAGAGGGCTGATCAATCTGCAAAAAAAATTGAATCTACAGTTGGAATGCTACCAACCAAACCATTCACAGCATTGCACAAATATTTGGAGTCTCCTATAAACTAAACTAGGAATACTTCAGCTATTTGGGCATGCCTGTTAACGCTAGTCATTTAAAATCTAAAGTCTGGAACATCACTATGGACAAAATGAAGAGGAAAGTACAACAGTGTGGATTCTTTTGGTTAAACCTTGGAGGGTGAGTAGTCTTACTCAAATCTATCCTCTCATTTCTACCCTTATACCAATTTACCCTCCTTCAAGACCCAGCCAACATTCATCATAAATTCGAAGCAATCCTAAGGCACTTTCTATGGTAGGGTAGAAAATATGAGAAGAAAAAATACAACCTTGTTAAGTGGATGCAGGTCACTCAAGACTATGAGCATGGAGGGTTGGGAATCCACTCTACCAAACTTTTGATCAACACCTTTGGTGGGAATATTGTGTGGAGGTTAATTAGTGGACAGCAATCTTGGTGGAAAAGAGTTCTGGAAGCCAAATATCTTAACTCCCATCGTCAACACCTCCCTAATCAAGACATACCTAATAGACCTTGCTCCAAAATTTGGGCCCTCTGCAAGAAATCCATTCCTTTCTTAATTCACAATCTCTCCAAATTCCCAATGGGGGCCAGCAACATTAATACTATGAAAGACAGAATAATGGGACAAAGCCCTCTTATGGACAGGCTAGGCACTCAACGCATCCTCTCCTACCTTCAGAATCTCGATCTAAACCTTTTAAGCCAAATCTCTAAGTGGGATGATTTAACTCAAAATTGGATTGGATGGCTCTTCCCCCCTATCCCTCCCTACTTTGAAGCATACCTATCCAATCTTCAAATTCTGCTTCATGGCGTTGCGCCTTTTCAAAAAGACAGTAAGGATAGCTTTCATTGGGACCCCTTAGGCTCTGCTTACACCATCAAAGTTTCTTATTTCCAACTCAGTCATGATCTCTCCCCCTCCCCTCTTTGGCCAATTTGGAAGTTGGTCTAGAAGTTAGAAGCCATCCCAAAGATCAAGGTCTTCATTTGGACTCTCCTCAAAGGAAAAATTCTCACCTCAAAAAATCTAAAAAAAAGGGGTGTGAACGGGCCATCTAGGTGCCCAAACTGTCAATGCGTAGAAGAGACTGCTCACCACCTCTTCGTCATGTGTCCATTTGCTGCTCATTGTTGGACAGACCTCTCTTCACACCACCAGCTTCTCTTGAACCCCAACTGCGTCATCTCTGATTTAATAAAAAACTGGATGAAAATTTATCCATGGGGAAAAAAGAAAAGCAATTTGGCTAGAAGAGTCTGGGACACCCTTCCATATGTACTCCTATGGAACATCTGGCTCGCTAGAAACAGAAAGATATTCAATAACAAAGAATCCTCGTGCAGGAAGGTTTTCAGCAAAACTTGGAGCTTCACTCTTGAAACAATAGTCTCCAAAAACACCAGCAAAATCAATGTTAATGATCTCCAAGTGGAAGAAAGGAACTTCTTAGGAAATCTGCTGGACATCTCTAGCTTCTTTAAGCCTCCATCTAATCATCCTTGCCAAAATGAAACATGGAAGGTTCGCCTAAAAGAAAAGGAATTCATATAATGGTTGGATAGCATCTCAAGGCCCACTCTCTTCTTCGATGGTGCATCTAAATCGAACTCGGGAATTGCTGGTGCTGGAGGCATTATAAAAAATGAAAGTAGCAGAACTATTCTTTCCTTCGAATGGGGTCTTGGCTCCCTGTCCAATAACAAAGCAGAGGCTTACGCTCTCCTTCAAGGCCTTCAGCAGCTACAAAAAAACAACATATCCAATGCAATGGTGTTTGGGGATTCCTCTATCATCATCAACATGATGATCCAAGATCAACCAATCAGCAAAATTGACCTTCATAGAATTGTTAGCAAGTGTCGCAGCATTTCGAAAGATATGAAAGACATATATTTTCAACACATCCTCCGAAGGAATAATAAGATTGCAGATGCTCTTTCAAATAATGCATATTCCAGATCAGCTAGGAAAATATTCTGCAATGATGGCATATCTATGACGCCTCTGCCATGATATTGTATCAGCTAAATAATATCTCTCATTTGATCCTCCCCTCTAAATTATCTGAATCATCTGAATGTCGCAGGCCCTCATGTACTCCCTCCCTCCTCAATCGTGTGAACTTATCTTCTTAGGCCTGCTCCCACGCTGCCCTCTTCTCATCGCTCCACTCTATTTATCCCCTCCCTCTCCATTCATTTCCTCACTCCCCTACAGTCTTCCCCACTCCAATGCATCTCTCCACAGTTGATCCCCTTCCCCTCATGTTCTCCTCCCATTGTTGGCCCCCTGGTCTACGCCTTCTCCTCCCCTTCACCTTGCGCTCCTCCTTCACTTTCCCTTCAACCTCAACTCCTTTTCCTTGCACCATGGCTCGCAGCGAGGATTGCTTTCACTGCGCTGATCTTCAGGCAAATCTGGAACAAATTCGCACCCATCAGAAAGTCCTTGACGAAAAACAGCAAGCAGATGTTAAAGTTTTCTTGCACAAGGTTACCTCTCTTCAACAGCAGTTCAACGAGGTCTCCAACAAGTACGCCCATATCGAAGAATCAGTTCAGATCCTCAAATATATCCTTGATAAACGCTCAGCCCTAATCACGAGCTCTAATAATGTGAGAAATTATAGCAATGAAGACAACACGGATGCTTCGACTGGACGTCCAGTAAGCATTGACTGATCTATCTTCCCCTCCTCTTATCATGGCTTTTAAGTTTATTTTTCTTGTTTCTCAATTTGTTCGAATCTACTCATTATTTGTATTTCAGTATTTTCTGAACAATAGACACAAAGAAGGTGTAGCATTTTGTTGTAGCTACCCTCTCTGTTGCTCCTCAAAAACTCCTACATGTAACAAGGAAATTTCTCCTTTTCTTTTTGGAATATAAAATAGCACCCCACACTGTTTTTTTTTTTTTTTTAATTATTTATTTACCATAACTATGGTTTATTTATATTTTTATATATTTTCAATATCTCTTCTAGAGTAAGTATAAAAAGAGGTTTTTTTTCACTGGTTGGTTCAAAAAGCATCGAAAATGCATGATCATATGTGATTATCTCTTAAAGTTGTTTTTTAAAAGGTTTTATTTATTTACCATACCTCTAGTTTATTTATATTTTTATTTATTTACCATATTTTGTTTTGAGCGATCGTAAATATCTTCATATCATAAATTTGTATTGTTTAAATTTATTTTTAATGAATTTTTAACTGTGGATTTATATGGTTATCTAATTGATTATTTTTTTAAATTGTTTTTAGTGTTTTTATACAGCGGGGTCATATTGGGCTATAGAATGCGCCTCTGGACTCAATAACGATTAATTTTAAATAAAAATAATAATATTTATTAAAAAATAATGTTTAAAATAATATATTCAAAATGAATTAAAATATTGAAAAAAAATTTGTAAAGATTAAAAATAAATAAATTAAAATGGAGAGGACAAGGACCAACCTATTCTAGATCAAAATTAAACAATAATAAATCAAAGGAATAAATGCAATCAACTAACTAAAAGAATCTAAAAAACGGTAAAAATACATCATAAATAGTAAATCAAGGTCAAGGCTAATAAATAAATTAAGAAATAACAACTAAGTCACATTAAATAAAGGAACGCAATAGATTTATAAATGCAACAAAGAAATCAAAATTATGAAATAAAAATAAAATATCCAATGGAAAAGTCAAGATTAATTAAAAAGGGAATAGACTAAATCAATGGATTTATAAATGCAACAAACAAATCAAAATTATAAAATAAAAATAAAATATCCAATGGAAAAGTCAAGATTAATTAAAAAGGGAAGAGACTAAATCAACAGAAGGATAATTATAATATGAAACTAATACATTAAAAAGTATATTAATAAGTTTAAAAGGTTTCTGAATTTATGGAATCTAAGCTTCTGTGATCCATAATATAAATTAGTAGAACCACACTGGTTGGTTCGAAACACGTCGACCTCGTTCTTTTGCATGTGATTATTACCGAAAGAATTTCTACTAATTTAAGTTTAAAAGGATTAAATGAATTAAAGAATTTAAAGTAATTGACTATTTTATTAATGGTCAAAACCAAAATTAATGGTAAAAGAAAAAGAAAAAGAAAAAAAACTAGTTTTCAAAAGACTAAATAATCAAAATTATAATATAATAAAGAATGAAATATTTGGATAGTTAATAAATGTTGATAAGAATAAGTATACTCGAGCACCATAAAAAAACATAAGATGGGACTGGACGTGCATGGAATTGAGATTGAGAGGGCACACAATGGTAATATCATGGACCTCTTGGACCCTTTGGTTGCAATTCTAGGCCGCTTGCAGGCACTTGAAAAGGAGAAGAGGTTATTCTTGATTTTCAAGAGGTCTCTTGGAGACTTAAGAGTCGGGCCTTCTGGATTATGGAAGGAGACAGGAACACGCATTTTTTCACCAATTTTCAAATCGTCGAAGGAATATTAATACAATATGGGATATGGTGTTTGCTTCGGGGGACAAAGTTTTCACCACAAATGATATTCAGAGTGACGTCGTATTGTTCGTTGAGAATTTGTTCTCTAATCACTCGGGGGTCGACACTGAGGATCAACTCTAGGGGATCGAGAATTTCCCCCTCATGTTCACAGAAGATAGAAATGTTGCAATGGGTCATCTTATTTCACTGAATGAGATTGAAAAATTCCTCAAATCCTTTGTGAAAGATAAGTACCCAGGCCCAAATGGCTAGATGGTGGGATTGTTCTTAAGGTTCTTTAACATCATGGGCAAGGATCTACATGATATGGTTGAGGAATATCGCATCTTGGGTCGCGTATTTGGGGTTGTAAATTCCACCTTTATCACGCTCATCCCAAAATACTCTTGAGGTCCTCTTTCTTTCTCAGATTTTCGACCTATATCCCTATGTAATATCACATACAAAATTATTTCTAAAATTATTACGGGAAGGATGAAGGAATTCTTTCTAAATTTATCTCTCAGGAGTAGTTCAAGTTTATCTCTAACCAATTGATTCATGATGTGATGGCAACAGCACAAGAGTGCATACACTCGATCCAGTACAAAAAGTTGGAGGCCCTAGTTATGAAGCTATACTTGCATAAGGCATATGATTGTGTTGAGTGGGATTTTTTGTGATTGATCCTCACTAAAATCAGGCTCTCTTTGAACAATTTTGATTGGATTATTGCATGTGTATCATATGTTAATTCTATTGTTTTGATCAATGGGTTCCCATCGAGGTTCTTCCGAGTTGGTTGCGGTTTACATTAAGGTGGTTCCTTATCTCCATTGTTTTTTATTCTTGTCATGGATGGCTTAAGTAAGAATATCGATGAGGCTCAATCTCTTGGCTTGTTTAGAGGACTTCAAATTACTTGACATGTTTTTTTTACACACATGTTCTTTGTTGATGATGTGTTGGCCTTTGGTCAAGTCTCCCAGGAACAATGGAATATACTGCATTAATTTTTTTCTAAGTATGGTGATGCATTTGGTTTGGTTTGGAATGGTAGCAAATCCATCCTGATCCACTCTTCTAGTGACATGGAGGAAATCAAGTACATTTTTTGGATCTTTGGGATTATATGCAACTTGAAATATGGTTTCACTTATTTGGGTTTCCCACTGAAACTGAACAAATACGGATCTATCGACTGGAAATGGCTTTTAGAAAATTTTGAAAAAAAACTCTTTTTATGGTCGCACCAGTGGCTCTCTATGGGCAGTAGATATATTTTGATGCAATCTGCATTACAAAAATTAATGGTCTACTGGATGCATTTATTCTCTCTACCTATCCATGTTTCCAAGAGAATCAACTCTATTATGGCATGTTTCTTATGGGTGGGCTCTAGAGGCGTGCACAAATTTCATTTGGTTCATTTCGACTACATTACTAGAGAGGAGTGTGGTGGCTAGGATATATTGGATGCCCGTGTTTTCAAATGGGAATTATAAATTAAATCATCGTGGCAAGATATCTATGGGAAAGGAATTTGGCAGGACATTATTTTTGAAAAATATATGAAATGGAGGTCGACGATGGATTGGTATAGAAGAAAACAAGTTGGGATACATGATGAATCATATATACAGTTAAGTTTCTAAAAAGTTAAAAATTGGTTTATGTGTATGTTATAATGGTCCTTTGGATACGGGGATAAAATATTGATTGGGGGTGATTCTATTATAGGGGTCAGAGCTCTTCTCAGTTTTCTTGTTTGCTTACTTGAAGCCCTGCATTCCAGAGGCATATTTTTTCTTGTAAAACCCATAAATCATTGGTACGATACACACCCCATTTGGAAGAATGCTTGGGAGCTTGGCTTGACATGTGTGAATGCATTACTTTGGTAGCAGTACTTTCAAGCTCTTGGGTTGGTAGGTCTGAGTTGGAAAGTTCAAGGTGATACATTACAATGGTTTGGCTCCATTTATAAGGGTTTGGTGGTAGTTTAAGAATATAAATTCATTCTCTCCAAGATTTATCCTATGTCTATTTCATGTTGGTTCTACAATATATGGAAATGGAATGTGCCTTTGAAAATCGCCATCTTTTGTTTGTTAGTGTTGCATAATAGAATCCTTAATTTGGATAATCTTTGTAAAAGAGATTCCAGGGTCTTGGTTGTTTCCCTTTCTCCAGGGATTCAACAGAATTTCCTCTTCATCTTTTTTTACAATGCACTTTATCTTTGTAGGCATGGGCTTGGATTTTACATGCTCTATAACTCCCTCCTATGCGCCTTTTTCTAATGATGGAAATGTGCCTCAAATGGTTGGCTTCTCGAGTTAGTTTTCACAGGTTTGTCCCACTTTTTATCTTATGGGAAATATGGAGGGCATGAAACGTTTTAATTTCTGATGATATACACGTAAATATATCCATAATTTTCTCCAACTTTCTAACTTGGCTGGAGGCTAGTCTTGATGCTCAAATTAGTTGACAATGAGCCCAAAAATAGATCAAATTTCTACATGTAAATTTTCCAGCTAGTTTTTTCAATGGCACCACATAGATTGGACATTGTGGTTATGGTGCTTGGCTAAGACTCGCTCCCAGGTCCCACTTCCTTATTTTCTAGAGTGGTGGCCCTGGAAAAATACTAGAGTCAAACTGATGGATCTCTAGGGACTCTTATGGTTTTCTAAAAGACATCAGGTTGTCAACATTTCCATATATGGTGACTTCGGATCTATTATTGATGGGACCTTCAAAGGAATCGTATTCTTGACTCCCCACCTTGACAATTGGGTCATCCACATCGTGCTTCTAAGCAGTATTTTGAGAATATCATATTCTCACATGTTTCAAGAGATTTGAATTTTTTTTCTAATGGTCTGTTGAAGAAGGGTCTCCTCGCTTCTCTAGGGAGTATACATTTCAGACATGTGTCTGATGGATTTCTAGTGGAGGAGGGAAAACTTCCCATAATCTTGCACTATTTTGTTTTTAGATATTTTGATTCATGTTTGGTTTTACTATCAAGACTCTCTCAAGCTCGATTAATTTTGTTTGTCTTTTTTTGCTTTACATCCTTTAACATATCTTGGTGTATATGGTGGATACACTGTATTTCCTTGTTTATTTTTGGCTCTTTGGTTCAGATGCAGATATTTTGTTAAGGGAGAGAAGTGATACTTATATTTTAGGTTCATGTCAAGGATTGTGATATATGTACTGGTTTTTATATAATACAAATTCCAGTGTTCTTTTCTTTTGAATACACACACACACACACGAAATAAATAAAAGTAATAATATTATAAATTGGTATGTGCACTTATATATACACTTATATACCAATAATAAATTAATCAAAAATTATAAACATAATATAAATCAATGATATAATGTATAAATAAACCAACTAAAAATAATATTTAAGGAAAAAGACAAACAATAAAAGGTTATAAAGGAATGGGAAAAAAAAAACTTAAGAATAAAAACAAAACGAAAGGAAAAAAATAAAAACTTAAGAAGAAATTGCAAGGACCCTACAATTTCTAATTTTATAACCAGTCTCTATTCAGATTATTTGGTCTCCTTTCAATTTTTATAACCTCCCTAAACTTGCGGTGATGGAAATGATCGATCCTTGCAATGACCTGAGCCTCTTCAATGCAGATGTGGTGTTTTGTCTTTTTTTCATGTTCTACTAGTGCCAAGGAGTGCGTCCACTCATGTTTGATGTTGGTTGAGTGCTCATGAATCCTTTGATTTATTGAGCTATCAGTTTCACCAATGTAGGGTGTCTTGCAGGAACATGAGATAACACCAGCCTAGATCCATCTTAACTCAGGATCTATCAAGCGCCGAGAGGGATCAAATCTCTCGAGGTGCAAACCTCTTTTTTGAGTGCAAGACTTGAGGAACGGTTTGCACCTTGGGAGATTTGATCCCTCTCGGCGCTTGAGAGATCCGGAGTTAAGATGGATCTAGGTTGGTTTCAGTCATGTGCAGCCAACTAAAATATATTGATACTATGAGGAATATATGATTCATTTTATCAATAATATGTAAATACATTTAATATTAATATAACCATTTTAAATATGATAAATATGTTTGAGATTTATCGGGTCATTTTAATTTTAAATTTGTTTAGTTACTTTAGTTTGTTGAGATGATAAATATTGTAAAATAACTTTAATGGTGAAAAATTATGAAATAAAAATTTTGAACGCAAAGTGACAATGTAATAATATTGATGATAGAAAATGTGAATAATAAGAACTTGTAGTCAATTACAAATAGTCTTCATTGTGATCAAGCTCAAATTATTTTCTTCTACTATTCTTATTGTCACACTTGTTAGTTTTGTCACATTTTCATATCGATTATATGAAAATGACTATTGGAATAATAAATAATTTAAATATTTAGCTCGAGTTGTTGTAGTAAACATCATACCTTATCTCTCTTTCTCTCCAATATTAATAGGTTTAATTACTATAACACAAAAATCAATGTACATTGTGAATAATTTTTTGTGATTACACTGAAATCAATGCACACTATTATTCCAATGACTTTAAAATAAATGTACCATCATACATACAATTACATCAAATCATAAATCAACATGTACATTGAATTAAATGCATCTAATGCAAGAAATCAATTAAGATTAGAAAACAACATCTACAGTGAAATCAATGCATCTAATGCAAGTAATAAAATAGGATTAGAAATCAACATATACACTCAAATCAATGCATCTAGTGCAAGTAGGCAAATAGGATTAAAAACGAACATCTAAACTGAAATCAGTGCTTCTAGTGGAAACAATCAAATAGGATTAGAAATCACCATCTACACTGAAATCAATGCATTTAGTGCAAGCAATCAAATATGATTAGAAATCATCTACATTGAAATCAATGCATCTAGTGCAAGAAATAAAATATAGTTAGAAATCAACATCTACATTGACATTAATGAATTTAGTGCAAGAAATCAAATAGGATTAGAAATCACCATCTACATTGGAATCAATGCATTTAGTGCAAGCAATCAAATAGGATTAGAAATCATTTACATTAAAATCAGTGAATCTAGTGTAAGTAATCAAATATCATTAGAAATCAACATCTACACTAAAATCAATGCATCTAGTGCAAGCAATCAAACAGGATTAGAAATCACAATCTACACTGAAATCAATGCATCTAGTGCAAGAAATATTCTTCCCTCTCTCCCCCCTCCATCTATATCTATATCTCCCTCCATCTCTCCTTCTTTGTCTCTTTATCTCACCACGCCAAACACACATGCTCTCTCACTCTATATCTATCAATTTCTATGTCCCTCCCTCCTTGTCTCCATCTATCTATTCTTTATCTTCACCTTCCATCTATATCTATATATCCCTCTATCTCTCTATATCAACCCCAAAACATACACCCTCTTTCTTCAATCTATCTATCTATCATTCCCTCCTCCTCTCCCTATCCCTCCTGCTATCCTCTCTCCCTCTCTCTCCATCTTCCTTATCTCTCTCTCTCTCTCTCCCTCTCTCTCCATCTTCCTTGTCTCTCTCTCTCTCTCTCCCTCTCTCTCCATCTTCCTTATCTCTCTCTCTCTCTCTCTCTCTCTCTCTCTCCACCTTTCACTCTCTATGTATTTATTTTCAACACTATTACCGATGAAATAGGTAACCTCATTGTTATCTACTTTTTGAAGTATTAAGAAAAACACTTGATTTTGAAAAAGTGGCGATGCAGAATCAAGAAAAAAAAAATTGAGCATGTTTTTGGCACTTTAAGTTTTTTTCATTTTGTTTTTTTTTTATTATTAATTTTTTTTATTTTTTTATGTGATGTTTTTTATGTCAGTTTTGAATAGTGGTGGTGTATCATCACCAACGTTTTTTATAGGATTGATTTTGACACTATAGATTTTCTAATGTCTTCTTCTTCCGTGAGATGTTTATTTTTAAGTGCATTTATGTACTTGTGTTTAAAAAATAATAATTAATTAATTAATTAAAAAAAAAACTTGTATTGATATCTTCACTTTTTCACATAGATAAAAGATGGAAAAAGGGTCAATATTCTAAAGTTTATATTTTCTACATGTTTATGTATTGTTAAATAATTTTTCAATGCACATCAAATAATTGTCGCTAAAAAACCAATATTTTGAACCATATGACAAAAAAATACAATTTTTCAATATAAATACAATGCAAAAATTACACTTTTACAGACTTTTTGTTGGAAAAAACATGTTAAATAAACTAATTTTTTGGGAGAATCTTAACAAAAAAACTTAAGAAAATAACATTTTTATTGAATTTTATGTCAAAAAATAATAGCAATCACATTTTTTTTGCAAAAAATAAGGGTTGTTCTCATAAAATATCAAAGTCTAAACATTACAAGTAAAATTGATTAATAGTTCTCAAAAATAAGCTTTGTTTGCAAGCATAACTTAAACATCATCAACAATATCAACTAATACATCTTCAACATCGTCTAGAACAACATTGATGGCTTCTTCCGCAACATTTTCTTCTTCATTTTGATCATTGTCGTCGTCTAATGGATCTTTCATGTCAGCAAATCTTCCAAAGTGTCCCTTTCCAATCATTCCATATAATGGTGGTTGAGGTTCCTTTGCTTTTTTTGCCACACATGAATCATTAAAATATCATTTCCTCAAACCAACTTCTTGCTTTTCATCTGGAAGTAATTTAAGAGCGTTAATTCTTTGTTGAATAAATTTTCATTGAACTGGGTCTTTCTCAATGGCAATGCAATTTCTTCCTTTTAGTAGGCAACATGCTAGTGTTTTACCTAATCATCAAGCACAAGAGAAATAAGTAAGAAAATTAGTATGGAGACATAAAAAGTAAAAAAGACAATATTTAAATTTAAATTTGTATAATAAAACTTACCTGAACCTGAGAATAAATTCAAAACCCATTCTCCTTCATTTTAACATAGATCTATAAGATAGTTAATCAATGCTTGTGCTTTTTGATAAATGTTAACTATATCTCCTTTTGCATCTTTATCCTCATATGTTAGCTTTCTTACAACTGCATCATAAACCAATACTTGACTATGACTCTTCCCATCTACTCGATTCATAATAATATGCTTATAGCTATCGTCTTTTGTCCAACATTCAACATGGATGAACTCACAATCATTTATAATAGGTTGATCTTCGAAAGAAACAATATTTGAGTTTTGCCTGTAACATAACATAGTAAAAGTTAAATTAAATTTTACATGAATAAAAATTTTTAGGAGTAATCAAACATACAATTTCAAAGTCTTACCATGTAAGTTGCATCCTTGAGTTTGCTTTACCCTTGAAGCTTGTTAATAACAATGGAAACTGTGTGTATGAATGAAATGTCACAAATCGCCAAAGTGGTGATGTTGTCACTTCTTGAAAACCCGTAACCACTTTACTAAAAGCTTGATAAGTATATGGTTATCTATCATATTCAATGTCTGGGAAATTGAAACCATGAGGAATATCTGCAATAACTAGGCCATATTCCCTTTTAGGTATTAGTGATGCAATGTCTTCACAGTCACCTTGTATTATTTGATATTGGACACTGTCGAGCCCATTCCAAATGTAATGATTAAGAGTAGGATCAAGTTCAACATTCATAAGACGCTTCCTTCTCATGTTCTCCATCTTAATTTTTTCAATAAAGCTTTTGAAAGTATCCGGTACTCCATTTCCATCTTTCTTCGACATCTTTAATGACATAAGAATGAATATATATATATATGTGTGTGTGTGTGTGTATGTATGTATGTATGTATGTATGTATAAGTAATAAAATAAAAATAGTTTAAATATGAATAAAATGAATTTATAAATCAACATACCTTATTGAATGCAATATAAAAATCTTTTAGTGTTGATGTAGAACTTGCTTCTGGGTAGTTGCGTACAACATCATCCCAACTGTCTTCATTCAACATTTTAACCATGTGTTCTTGTATTTTCATAAAAAAATTCTGACTGAATAAATCAAGTTAAAAGCATTAATATACTGACATGTATAACAAATTCTACCAACATCATTATGTTTTATTTAAAAGAAAATTATAATGAAAGAAAAATAAGAAATAATTCAAGAAACTTACTTTTGAAATTCTGCACACATTTCTTCCATTGATAATTCACCCGACTTCACACGAGCTAATACTGATTTGACTAATTTATCATCCTTCACACCTTGCATTGTTCTCCAAGGTGTGATAGTCATATCCTCTGGAAGTTGCTTCATTTCAGGACCCGCCTTACTGTTGGTACATATTATGGGTTTACTCTTTCTAACCTTCTAATTTTTTATGGAAATATTCTCCCACCGATCAAAAATCTCATCAATAAAATCCCATACCTCCCCAGTTCTAAATGCCAACTAAAAAATGTTATTTGTGCCTCTGAATAAATTTGTATTCAATTTTCCATCTTTTGTTTTTTTTTCATCAATTTGATAACCTTTTTCCATTAAACATTCCTTTCAAAATGTTACACTAACTTGTGTCTTATCCCCACCACATTTTTCTATGAATTCATTATGAATAAATCTAACCCTTTGGATGAAAGTCATTTTCATTCTGTACTCATTATCTGCATTATGATCCCATGCCAATAATTTTGATTCTATTTCTGTTAAGCCAGCGTAAATGATGCATTTCACTGTTTGAAAAAGATAGTTATTGGGATATTCTACAATCAATTTTCTCTTAGCCTCTATCGAATGGTTCCCTCCAATCACATAATATTTATAATCAAAACATTTTGTCTTGTCAAATGCTTGTTTGTTGGGAACCTGATGTGGATCAACAAGAACCACATAATCCACCACATGCGCATATGGATTGAACTTGAACAATGTTTTCAGATTATGTACATGTAGGTGATGGGACTTTCTAATTTGATATTGAGATTGTCCTTCATCTGGGCTATAAAATTGGTTAACATTAAGCTCAAATGTTTGGCCACCAAGAATTAATTTATTTTTCCTCAACTCTTGTCGAATAGCATTTTGTTTTGCTTTAATAATGCCATCCTCTAACTCAGCAACTGGTGTTATGATTTCTCTGCTTCCGTGAGAGCTTTCAGTTTGTTCTTCACTACTGCTCACGACCTTTACAAGTTCACAAATATTTGATTTCTTAGTCTTATTGGATAACATATCAGTTTTTTTATAAACAAGCTCTCCTTCATTAGGTAAAAGAGAGACATCTTTGGCGATTTTTCTTTTTTGTGTCTAATATGTTTTCTCCTTTTGCATAACAATTCTAATCTCCTCACTAATTCTATCGTAATTTTCTGCTTCATGTTCGACACCTTCAAAAGAAACATGTTTAAGTTTACTAGATTGACCCACCTTAGTGACTCTTGGTTGATCCCCTCTTTGTACTATTGCAGTGTCACGAGCTATATAATTTTCTGTTTCATGTTCGACACCTTCAAAAGAAACATGTTTAAGTTTACTAGATTGACCCACCTTAGTGACTCTTGGTTAATCCCCTCTTTGTACTATTGTAGTGTCACGAGCTATTGCTCTTTGCTTCAATCTCCTTTCCTCTGCTTTATCTTTGTGGAAAGTGTTGATCACATCCATAAAATTTGGCACCAACATATAAATACCTTCAAAAATGTTTGAAAGACTCGGAACAAAATCCTATGAAACAAAATAAAACATGTCAATGATCAATAATTTATAAAAAATTGAATCATCCTTACAATAATGCATAGAGGAAATAAAAATAAGCATACTTACAATGTTATTTGCAATGTTTCTTGATACTTCTTCATAAAATTTTGAAGATATTTCATCTGTGTCATACTTGATGATTGATAGACGATATCTAACCTTCTCACGTGCGTCCAACTGCAACTTTAGATTTGGGAGTTGTATCCATAGTGCCTCGAGCTGCAGCTGTAGATTTGGGAGCTACTGCCCTAGGTTTAAAAACATTCACAAAAATCTTTTTTGATGTCATTTTCCTGATATATATATATATATATATATATATATATATATATATATATATATATATTAGTTAATGGAAAAATAATGCGGATAAAATAAATTTAATAAACAAAATCTATTTCTAAAACTAAAAAACTTATAATCTTTTAATATATTTTAAAATTTTAGAATTTAATTTTACATTACATAGCAATTGAATAAAAATAAACAAAATAAAAGAAAAGAAAAATTTATTTTACTTTACATAGCAATTAAATAAAAATTTATAAAGTTAAAATTATAAAAATTAATATAAAAGTTTATAAATTTATATAATCTTTTAATATATTTGAAAATTAAAAATTTCTATTTCACATTACATAGTAATTAAATAAAAATAAACAAAATAAAATAAAAGCAATTAAACAAAATAAATAAAAAATAAATAAAATAAATTTTTTATAATGTTGTTTTAATGTTGTTTTTTTTTTTTTTAACAAAACATAATTGTTATTTAATAAATTGTGTTTTTTTTCTTTTAAACAATTTTTTTTTTAATTAAATATTGTTTTAATAATTATTTATTAATTATATTATATAACAATGTTTTTATTACTTTTATATAACAATGTTTTTATTATATTATATAACAATATTTTTATTATTTTTATATATAACAATGTTTTTATTAATTTTTAATTGTTTTATTCAAAAAAAAAATTTGTTTTATTAAAACAAATTTAAAAAAAAAAAACAATGCAATGGTGTGATGTGCCGTGACCGTGCTCGCGGGGCGTCGAAGGCCGGCCGAGCTGCGCCATAGGGAGCTGCCCTGCTGACCTCAGGTCCTCAGCTGAGCGGGAGGCCGATTCCGGAATCGGCCTCCCGCCCAGCCGGGGGCCTGAGGCCGGCAGGGCAACTCCCCGTGGCGCCGCTCCTCCGTCCTTCGATGCCTCGCAAGCGCGGTCACGGTCATGGCAAGCCTCCGACGCCCCACGAGCGCGGTCACGGCAAGACACACCATTGCATTTTTTTTTTTTAATTAATAAAGCAATTTTTATTTTTATTTTTTAATTTTTTTTAAACAATTAAAAATTAATAAAAACATTGTAATATATAAAAATAATAAAAAATATTGTTATATAAAAACATTGTTATATAATATAATTAATAAATATTTATTAAAACATTATATATATATATAATTGTTAAAAATATCAAAATTAAAAAATAAAAATAAAAAAACAAACAAACAAAACAAAACAATTTATTAAATGATAATTATGTTTTGTTTTTAAACATTATATAATTTAAAAGAAAAAAAGAACAATACAATATAATAAATAAATAAAAACATGCGTTTTAATATTAAAAAAAAAAACAACTATATAACAATACAATTAAAATATATATATAACTAAAAAAAAAAAAAAAATTTAAAATTAAAAGTAAAAATCAAAAAATTTCAATATATATATATATATATATATATATATATATATATATATATATATAATTAAATAATGAAACCACTAATATATTTATGATTAAAAAAAAAAAGTAAATAAAAATTGTTATAATATTACTATTTTTTTGTATGTGTATGGTCGTTTTATGGATTTTTCTGTCTATATGAACTTATAAGTCTTTTAAAAAAAAATAAAAAAAAAATAATCTAAATTTTTGTCCTTAAAACCCTAAAAAAATTAGTTTTTTTGCATTTTCTTCACTAAAAAAATATTAAAAAATTATGGTTTTTGAACCTAAAAACCTTTAAAAAATAGTTTTTGGACACAAAAAACTATAGAAAAACATATTTTCCCCAAAATCGTCTTTAAATTGACAGAATAGAAGGAAAATTAATCTTTGAAATGCAAAAAACTGTTGTCACCAATGCCAACACAACGCCTCCACAAAATTACGAATAGCAACACAACGCTTCCAATGCCAATGCAATGCCTTCACGAAGTTACCAATGCCAATGCAACACCTCCACAAAATTACCAATAGCAACACAACGCCTCCAATGCCAATGCAATGCCTCCACGAAGTTACCAATGCCAACGCAACACCTCCAGAAATTTGCTCTAACAAATACCAAAAAACTTGATGTGATGTGATGAATAGAAACAATCATTCTTATTATATAGCGAATATTGTCTGATTGGTTTACCGTTTAACGAATGTGGGATTAAAATTTCAAATTTTAAATATTTACATTTAGTTTATTATAGTTCATACTATAGTTAAAATACTTAATATTTGCATGTAGTTATCATAGTTAATATTTTATTTAATATTTACATGTACTGAATGTCGAATAATTCAAATATAATCTCAGATTAAAAATTAAAATATGAAATACTTACATGTAGTTAATTATAGTTAATATTATAGATAAAATAGTTAATATTTGCATTTAGTTATCATAGTTAATATTTACATGTACTCAATGTTTAAAATCATGTGATTAAATTTTAAAATCTAAAATATTTACATGTAGTTAATTATAGTTAATATTATAGTTTAAATAGTTAATATTTACATCATGTTATTTTTGTAAATAGTTACATGTAGTCAATCTTAAACCATTCAAATAAGAAAATTATTTTAGTTTCGAAGGCATGCATGAAAGGAATATTTTGTGGATATTTTGAATATAAAGTATGGTGAAATATTTGAAGACCAACAGTTTATTAATAAATTTTGAAATATATTTTAGATGAATATAACGTAAGTTTAAAATTTTAAATTTTAAATATTTACATGTAGTCATTATAGTTAAAATAGTCAATATTTGCATGTAGGTATTATAGTAATATTATAGTTAATACTTACATCTAGTCAATGTTAAATCATTGAAATAAAAATATTATTTTAGTTTGGAAAGCATCCATGATAGAAATATTTTGTGGATATTTTGAATATAAATATCGGTAAAATATTTCAACATAAACAGTTTATTAAAAAAATGTTAAATACATTTTTTTGACTAATATTTGTACCAAATATTTGAAATGAAAATTTTGGAGGGAAAGTTTTTCGCGAAATTTTTTTGGGGGGAAATTTTGGAGGGAAATTTTTTCGCAATTTTTTTTGGAGGGAAATTTTCAGTCTTTAAGCTATATATTGTAAGTGGGAGAGGAATTTGTATCATTCAACCTATTCTTGTTGAAAGCCATGGTTTCTTCTGATAGCGAAGTTTTTCTTTGTATAACATCAACATCTTCGTCACGCAACAACTCTATTCAGAGTGATGAATATAACGGGAGTTCGTTCACCATGAATAGAGAGTCAAAAAATCAACTTGGTCATAATCTTAAAGATGATGAGAACAAAATTTATGAGGCGCAGCAAAATGAAATTTCTGTAAATCGAGCGCCAGTTATACCACTTACTCTTAATCTTAAGAATTATGAAAGCAACAGTGATGAAGGGCATGATAAAGAATTTCCAGAGTCAAAAGTTTCACTTCGTCCTAATCCCAAGGATTATGAGGATAGCATTGATGAAGAGGGAGATGAAGAATATCCACTTCAGCTTAATCCTAAGGATTATGCGAGAACAACAGATGAAGAGGGGAATGAAGAATCTGCAGAGTCAAAATATCCACTATGTCCTAATCCTGAGGAGTATGCTAGCACCACTGATGAAAAGGGGAATGTAAAATTTCCAGAGTCAAAATATCAAATTCGTCCTAATCGTAAGGATTATGCGAGCACCACTGATGAAGAGGGGAATGATAATGTTTCAGAGTCAAAACATCCACTTCATCCCAATCCTAAGGATTATGCCAGCACCACTGATGAAGAGGGAAATGAAAAATTTACATCGTCAAAATATCCACTCCGTCCTAATCCTAATGATTATGCAAGCACCACTGATGAAGAGGGGAATGAAAAAATTCCAGAGTCAAAATTTCCACTTCGTCTTAATCCTAAGGATTATGTCAGCACCACAGATGAAGAGGGGAATGAAGAATTTGCAGAGTCAAAATATGCACTTCGTCCTAATCCTAAGGATTATGTCAACACCACTGAAGAAGAGGGGAATGAAGAATTTGCAGCGTCAAAATATCCACTTCGTCCTAATCCTAAGGATTATGATAGCACCACTGATGAAGACGGGGATGAATTTCCAAAGCTAAAATTTTCACGTCATCCTAATCATAACGATTATAATCTAACCACTGATGAAGGGGGGGATGAAGAATTTCCAATAAATATAGATTCAAGGCATTCACTTATTCCTAATCCTAAGGATTATGAGAGCATCAGTGAGGAAGGGTAGGGGCAGGATGAAGAAATTCTAGTGAATAAAAATTCAAATCTTCCACTTATGCCTAATCCCAAGGATTATGAGAGCACCACTGAGGAAGGGGAGGATGAAGAGTTTCTTGCAAATGATAATTTTAGAGGCACAGATCTGAATATTGCATTTTCTCCAAGTGACCATTTCAAAGACACTCATGGTGATGAAGAATTGAATCCTCCCAGAGAAGAATTTGAAAGCATGGGTCAAGATGGTGAAGAATTTCTTTTGACTCGGGGTTACAAAAGTGCCGATGATTCTTGTGAAATGGTTTATTCCACTGATGATGGTAAAGAAAATTTTCCAAGCAATGATGTTGATGAATTTCTTAACTATGTTGAGGATGATGATAGTGGGGATAATATTCCTCCTAATGGTGATGAAACTACTTTTACAAAGGATGATGGAATGATGAAGCTGTTGCAAGCAAATATTGCAACTAGGAGTAGGAGTAGACCTTTTCATATCAATCCAAAGCATTCCAGTTATACAAGGGTGAGGACAAAATATCTCACAAAAAGATGTTCTGTCGTTCATTTGATTTCAAGTGAATGTTGTCGAAGGGATTGCTTGAAAATATGGATTTCAACTTTGTTTTGGAGAAAAGGAAAACATATATGTCAATGAATAAAAGCATGCAAAGTTCATATTTAGTGGGTTGCATGCAATCTACACTAACAGGTTATGATTATCATATTGGGAATGTATTGCTTTGCAGAAAGGCGTTCAAAATGTTGCATTCAATTGGTAATTGTCGTTTGTCAAGAATCCAGGATAGATTGGAAAGGGATCCCACATATTATTCAGAAGCACGTTATAAATAGGAGGTGGGGCCGTTTGCAAATACTGCTAAGACATGGATGAAAGACTTCTTTTCAAATCATGGAGAGTGTATGCCAAATAAATACACAATACATATTCCAGATAATTTCTTGAGACGAGAAATATTCATGTTATACAAAGATTATGTAGAAGTTGTTGAAGGAATTGGTAATTTTATTACATATTCTTATTTTACAAGAATATGGAAAACTGAATTCAACAATGTTCGTATTCCTAAGAAGACAAGGATGGGGATTTGTAGCACATGTGCTTCTCTTAAAGAAAATAGAGATAAATGTCAAGGGGCAGAAAGAGGTATGTGTTCAAAACATTGTTTTTTAAAATTTGATACTTATCAACTATGAAAATATATTTATTCATATGTTTCTTTTATTTTATGTACAGATTCTGTTGTCAAAGAACTTCAAGACCATCACAATTAGCAAACAAGTGAAAGGAAAAAGTTGTATAAACATCGAAAGAAGTATTATGATCATCCAAATAAATATCTGGGATTGATAATTGATGGTATGGACCAAAAGAAAACACTTCTTCCACATTTTGTCCGCACGCCAAAAAAATTACAGGAGAAAATTTTCATTCAGTTTCACTTGGTTGGTTGTATGGTATTTAATGAGAAGATGTTTCCAAGAGTTTTCTTCACAACTCCAAATATTCACAATGATGCAAATCTGACCATAACTATAATCCATGATGTGGTTACTCATTGGTTTGGGATTCTTCCTGAAGTTTTTTATTTACAATTAGACAACACAAGTCGTGAGAACAAAAATCAAGTTCTTTTTGGGTATCTAAACATGCTCATTGAATTGGGGATTTTTAAAAAGATAAAGGTTGGTTTCCTTCTTGTTGGGCATACTCATGATCATATTGATCAAATGTTCAGTCATTTTTCAGTAACATTGAGGAGGAAAGGTGTTGGGAGCCTGCCATCATTAATTGAATGTATTAAGAAATCGTACATTCCAGAGCCTGTTTTTCATGTGTTGGAGGAAACTATTGACATGCGAAGGTTTATTTTTGGATCGCATGGTGAGGAGAAATGCATTGAACAACTTAACGACATTAGCTTCCAGCATCAATTTCGTATCAAAAAAATTGATGGGATAACACTTATATGGGGCAAGAAGTATTCAATTGTTGAAGAATGGGGACCATCATCAGGTTTAGCATTTTTGAAGTTCATTCCAAAGCGTCCAATATTTTCATCAAAGATATTGTTATTACAGTCAATTGTTGAACTCCATAATGCACGAAGGCAGAAGAGAGACACAAATTATTCTGAATGTCTAGAGGAAATTAAAAGATGTATTAGAGATACATATGAGTACTTCGATGTTGCTGATTTAGTTTGGTGGGAGTATTTTTTTAGTAATCAAAGTGATATGATTTCAAGATCAATAAATGTGGATACGCTTTTGAAGACTCATTTTTTTTTGCCACAAAATATGCCAAATTAACATGAACATCAGGAAACACACAATGTTGAACAACAACAGCCTCAAGCTATTATTAATTCCCCACAGGTAGAGGAAAGAGAAATCTATATTGGTTCTAGAAGATCACGTGCACAACGTGAAGCCATGGAAGACCTTTACATGGGTTCTGTGCAGGGTCTTAAAGAGGGTTGCATGATAGCAGTGTTAGCAGATGAAGATCCACTTGGCTATCCATTTTGGATTGCCAAGGTTATATAGGTCATTAATGAAAATGAAGAGATTACAGTTGTTGATGTACATTGGTATGCCACAAGTACCCACCCTTTCAATGGTGTGTACAAGCCAGAGATGGTAGTGGAAAAAAGAATTGGCAGAAAGAGAAAAAGAAAGGGCACAAATATAAATCGTCGCCACACAGATGTCTTAAAATTGGAAGATGTTGACATACTTGTGTATGACTTCAATTTGACAAAGAGAGGAACTCTTCAATTGCAAACCATAAATATTTTGAAGAAATTTCTACCAAAACAATTACTATTGAGATGGGACTCTGCAGAATGTAGATGTAGATCTACAAGACTTTTGAACTCTGAAATGGTGGGCATGCATGTTGACTCAGATGGAGCACTAGTTGACGAAAGAGAAGAATATGGATCATCTTCATCTGCATCGAGCCATTCATCTGAAGATGTAGGTTATGATGGTGTGCCAGAACCTATGGTTGATTTTGAATAACTATCTAAGACACTTTTATGTAATTGATGTTTGCATGGTAACTTGAAATAAAAATTTTGACTTCCATCTCATTTTTCAAGAAGTTATGAGACATTTCTATGTTTGTTGGATTATATGTTTTAATTATGAAGAATTCATCTCTTTAGAATATCGACAATGCAACAATGAATTGCAAAAATAATTTATGTTATATTCAATGTACCAATGTTGATATTTTAATTATAAGTAAAATAGAAAATAGAAACTAATGTTGAATTTTTAGATTATGGAGTGATATTACCATGATATTATGTATTGTTACCATTTGGTATAGGATACTTTTAAAATTTTTAATAATTATATGCGTCATTGAAAGGGACCACTTTGTTTTGATGCTTGATTTTAGGTTTTGGTTGAAATTAGATTTAAATTTGTCTTATGCTAAGATTTGAAAAAAGATAAGTTTTTATCCTTTAAAATTAAAATTACTCTTACTTGTTTCTGTTCAATGATAATTTTTTCATTTACTTGTTCATTTTTTTAAATTGTTTAAGTCTTATCATTTCTCCATAATTTCATTGTTCAAGTATGTTGAAAACTTAATATTGAAAAACTTTAGATTTACAACTTGTCATTAAGGTTTATATGCGCTACCAAATTTTATCTTTAATGTTATGGTTGACAATAATTACAATTTTGGGGTTGTTTAAAGTTAAGATATTTTATGTTTAACAACATGGATGAAAATTGTTCGAACTGATAAGCCCTTCAGACATGTATTTGTTTATCTTTAACATCATCTATCAAAAATGTTAGAAATTTACGATTTTAAAAAATGTCCTAATATGTTGTCTTTAATTCCATTGTTACAAGTGTCAAAATTATGACACAATTTTTCTTTTTTTGTTATTCCAACATCAACTGGTTTTGTTTTGAGGCTGCTTTTTAAATACTTTTTTCAACAAACAATTTTTTTTTTAGCATAATTTTATAAAATGTTGAAATTTGACCTTCAAAAAAAACCAAGTGCGTTTTGGAAAACACACTTTTTGTTTTTGGGGTATTTTTTCATGTTTTTTGAGACTTTTTGGGCTAGAGTTCCCGTTTTGAGGTCAAGTTACCTATTTCATCGGTAACAGTGTTTCTCACCTCCCTCTCTCTGTCCCTCCATCTCCATTTCTCTTTCCATACCTCTCTTCACTCTCTCTCTCTCTCTCTCTCTCTCCACCTTCCAAATTTGTTACTATATGCCTCTCTCTCTCCTTCTCTCCCCCCTTCTCTCCATATATCCTTGTTCGTCTCTTTATCTCACCTCCAAACATACACACTCTCTCTCCATATCTCCCTTTTCACTCCCTCTATCTCTCCATTACTCACTATCTATGTATTTCTTCTTCCCTCCCTCTCTCCCCCTCCAACTCCATCTCTCTATCCCTCCCTCTCTCCTCTCTTTCAATTTCGTTCTCTCTCTCTCTCTCTCTCTCTCTCTCTCCCCCCTACAATCCTCTATCTTCCCCCATCACTCTCTTCCCCTCTCTCCCACCTCCCTCTATCCACCACCCCCCTTCTCTCTCTTTCTCTCTTTTCCCTCCAATCCTCTCTCTTCCCCCATCACTCTATCTCTCTCTCCAACTATTTTACTATATCTCTCCCTTTCTCTTTCTCTCCCTTTCTCTCCCCCCTTGTCTCCGTCACTCCTATGTCTCTTTATCTCACCCATAGATATACACACTCTCTCTCAATCTCTCCCTTGTCACTCCCTCTCTCTCCAATTCTCACAATCTATGCCTTTCTTCTTCCCTCCCTCTCTCCTCCTCCTCTCATCCTTCCTCTCTCTCCCTTTCTCTCCTACCTCCCTCTCCGTTCCCCCTTCTCTCTCTCTCTCCAATCGCCTCTCGTTCTCTCTCTCCCACCTCCATATTTATGTCTCCCTATCCCTTTGTTACCATTCTCTACCTCTCTCACTCCTCTCCCTCTCTCTCTCTTCATTCCTCCTCTCCTTTCTCCTTCAGTTTATCTCCATCTCTCCATTTTCACTCCCCCTATTTCTCAACCTCTATCATATGTATTTTTTCTTCCCTCCCATATATATCTAGAGCTAATAATATTTATTTTTGTATGGTATTAATAATAATTTTGTCCATGGAATTTGGGCCATAGACTTCATATATAATTAGATGTCAAATTTCTAATCCTATTTGATATATTTTTATTTATTTACCTTACCTCTTTATACCTCTTTTTTATTTATTTATTTACCATACCTATTTTATAAATATGGTATTTAGACCATGGTATTTGTCCCATGGTATTAATAATAACATTTCCCATGGTATTTGGCTCATAGGTTTCACTTAAATAAAACCTATTTTTTAAGTTAATGTAAATATAAAGGTTTATGGAGTAAATATAAAAAGATATTTTATTTATTTACCATACCTCTAGTTTATTTATATTTTTATTTATTTACCATATCTATGGAGTAATAATAAAAAGAGTTTTATTTATTTACCATAACTATTGTTTTTTATATTTTTATTTATTTACAATATCTCTTCTAGAGTAAGTATAAAAAGAGGTTTTTATTTATTTGTCCTGAACATGAACCACATTGGTTGGTTCAAAAAGTGTCAACAATTCATGATCATATGTGATTATCTCTAAAAGTTGTTTTTTACAAGGTTTTATTTATTTACCATACCTCTAGTTTATTTATATTTTTATTTATTTACCATATTTTTTTTAGTGTTCGTAAATATCTTCATATCATAAATTTGTATTGTTTAAATTTATTTTTAATGAATTTTTAATTGTTGATTTATATGGTTATATAAGTGATTGTTCAAGCCGACATTATTTAGATTTTATTTTTTTTATTTTATTAAGTCTTTTATTTTTATTTTGCCTTCCTACATACTTATACATCGGGGTCATACTGAGTTGTAGAGCGCTCCTCTAGGGAGCAATAAACAACTTTCATATTCTTAAGGTCCACGGGGAATTTTACTGGTCTTATGGAGCTTTGAATGGTGTAAAAGGGTCTAAAGGTTGAGGGAACCTTATGCTTCCTTAGGATCAGGATCGTGGTCCCCTAGATAAACCGAAGATGCACCCATGAACCACACTTGGTTCGAAAAGCCTAGACAAAATATTTCTAATATGATTTTTACATAAATATTTCTCATTATTCAAGGTATGGATCAAACAATTTTGAATTCAAATATTTTTTATTTTTTTCTATAAAATTGTGCATTTTTTAATTGGGTGAAAATAAAATAAAAATAAAAATAACTTTAAGTGAAAAAGTTTTCACTTGGTTAATCAAAGGAATAACGTTAAAATAAAAATAAGTTCATGGTATTGACCTATGATATTTATGTGGAATATAGTCTATTTAAAAGGGGAAATTAAACTAGCCCAGATCTGTCTTAACTGGGTATCTACCAAGAGCTTAGAGAAAGATACAAACATAAAGTTAAGAGTGAAAAGAGAGCGATCAAATCTCTTGAGATACAAACCTCTTTAAAAATGAAAAGAAATTTGATACCTACCAACTCTTAGATAAATCTGAAATTAAAATAATCTAAACTAGTATATAACAATAATAATAATCTTATAATACTTTTTAAATTCTGATACATTATCTTATTACAAAGCTTCTCAATGAAAGAATCATATCACTAGACCCAACAAGTGAATTCATAGAGTTCAGGGGACAATGGCCATTAAAAATATTATAGGATTTTGAGATATTAAATTCGATACGATGTACAGTAATATTTAGTTAAATGATTATAGTAAAATTGGTTATAAAGTTCGGAACCTGTGGGATTTGATTACTTAGGCAATTACTGCTTGCCTGACAGAGAGTTGTACCTCCCGAAACCCCCGAAACCCTTTTCCGATTAAGGAAATGGCATACTGTTACCAGATAACGTGATGTACAGTAATATTTGGTTAAAGAATTAAGGTAAAACTAGTTATAATGTTTTATTTATTCATTTACTCTCCAGAAACCCTTTCCCCATTAAGGAAATGGCATACCGTTACAGATAACATTGTTTGATTTTTTTTAATAAAACAAGAGATTATTTAACAAGTTTTTTTTTAATGCAACAAGAAATTATTTAACAAGTTTTTAATGAAATATAGGTAAAAAACAATTTTTATATATACAATAATATAGAATAGGTTACCGAGGCAATGGGGTTTGTAAGTAAAAGAATACATGTTTTTACATGTAATTCATAATTTTATTAAATTAAAAAAATAAGACCAAAATTTATTTAAATTTATTTTGAGTAAATGTAAAGTTATAAAGTTTAATATTTTGTATTATGATTATTATATGGAGATTTCAATATTATAATTATAATTAGAAGAGAGTTTATAGAGATTTCAATATTATAATTATCTATATTAATATTTTAAAATTGTAAGAGAGTTTATGGGACTTTAATATTAAAAAAATAATATTTAAATCATTGTAAGAGATATATTTCCGAATTTTGTTCGTATTTAATTTTAAGTCATCTAATTATTTTCGTATCAAATGGAATTAATTTAATAACTATGATTCAGACTTCATAGTATTTCACAGTAAGCCAATAAAAATCTTTTAGAATTTTAAGATATTGTATTGGATAATAATATTTTTATGTAATATTACAAATTTTTATGTTCTTAATTCATACGTATTGAAAAATCTTATTAAAATGATCCCCAGACATTGTAATGATTATTAGTGAGTATACTTAATTAATAAAATTATTAGTGATCATGAATTATTAGTTAATCAAGCATGAATTATTAGTTAATCAAGCAGTGTCCGGGGCAGTAACAGTAACTCCCCACTCGTAGCCAAAACAGGAGAAGAGAGGCCGTTCGTTTACACACTTTACACGGTCTCCAAAGGCTTGAAAGCATTCTGCTGCTGCAAATATACTAGAGTCTTTTCTAAAAAATATGTAGGAGTTGTTTTTAGTGTGATTTTTTAGAGTTTTAAGTGTTGGTGAAAAAAATTGAGGTAAAATCTTCTTTTATTTAAATTGGTTTTTTTACTATAAATATGGATTCAGTTCTCAAAAATCTCATAGGGCACTTCGATTGTGCAAGGTTACCCATCAAACTTCTATTTTCAATAAATTCCTGTCGGAATTTAGAGAAATTAAACCAGAAAAAACTACCGTAAAAATCTTCAAAAAGTCCCACTATAAACTACAATATATATATATATATATTAAAATTAATATGCCTTTTAAATGAACGTGGAAGAACATTATGGCAGCGAATCTTACCCCACTTTTTGCTACAGAATCTTTTGTATTCGTCAACCAGAGTTTGGGCCTGTCATAGTGAAATGGTATTCGAAGAAATTACCTTTGGATCAATTTTAAGCATATATATGTTTGGGATTAGGGGATTGGACAACGAAATTTGTGGAGACTAAAACTTTCCATTTAACTATTGGACCTCTCATTGGACCCCTAACCATTAGACAGCGTGCTATATCACCAAAGACTCTATACCTGCATGCATAATTAAGTCCATGTATAAAAATGCCATATACATGTAAAGCTCTATCCAAGGCTAGCAAATCGTTTCGTGTAATACCATGTGTAATACCATTATTAAGCAACTCACTGATGAGATTATTCAATGAGATTATTGTAATGAACAATATTTTTTTTCTAATGGTGGGTTTGTATGTTAGGTAGTTTTATGTAAATTTTTAAAAAAAAATCAGCACTAAATTTTTATTGCGCTGAGAGGGTTATTCTATAACCCAGTATAAAGAGATGTGTAAGTACATTTTTTTTTCCATTTTAAAATAAAAATAACAATAAAAAATATTTTTTAAATAAAAAAATAATGTTGACTATATATATATATATATATATATATATATATATATATATATTATAAAATAATTAGAAGTAAAAAAGTGTAATTAAGATGTTTAAATATTATACTTTTCAAAAATATTTTAACAAAAAATTTAAATAAACTATTTGAAGATCTATATTAACTAATTTATGTTGATATCAACTTCATATATATCTATATATAATGAAAAAATTGTTAAAAGTGAATAAAAAAAATATTCAATTTAGGTTATCAATAAAATATTTTAATAGGAATTAATATTGACATATACAAAAAAATATATTGATAATAAAAAACCCATTTTAATTTGCATAATGTCTAAATGTCCCAAGTACACGTTATGTAAAATATTTTAATGTCAATTACATATATATTATATATCATTTTTTAAAAATTATGTATAAATCACTACAAATTTAAGTTTTATGGTTAAAATACAATTTAAACAATGAAAATTAACACATTGTATTTTACACTCTATAAGAAGTTTGCACTTGAAAAAATTTGAGCCCTCTACTCATATTAGAAACGTATTTAAAATGGATCTATGTTGGTTTCAATTGTATCTAGCTTACCCATGAAGTATAGATTAGTTAGTTTGCATGTGAGATTTAGTCTTTGTGAGACAGAGGTTCAGAAAGAAAGAAGAAAGAAAGAATTTTTAATGTCCGCGAGGCTAAAAATAGCCTATGGGACAGACTGCTTCTCTATCTGACTCTTGTATTCGGCCCTTTTCCTGTGAAGTTTTACAATGAGCACTCCCAGCTTATCGACAAACTCTTCGCTGAATAGATTATCCCAAGAATTCGCTGCCAGAATACCTGCATAGTTTTCCCTGGTGTCCTTGAAGGCCTCACATTCTAGAATGAAATGTTTCTCTGTTTCCACTTTTCCGGAGGAGCAAAATATACATACTCTTTCTTCCCAAATTTCTTTTGGCCTTTTCCAGCGCCCTGTTTCACAACAGAGTTGATGAGAATTAGTCCTTAATTGAGCAATAAGAATTTTAGATCTCCAAGAAATATTAGCCCCTATGTACGCCTTTTGTTGATGGTTATGCGTGGGGTTAAACTCTTCTATGTAGTACGTCTTCTTTCTCTCTAGCTCTTTCTTCCAAGTATGTTTGTGGAATTTATCCATAACAAAAGCTTTTATCTCTTTACTGTTTGTAGGACACATGCTCAAGCAAATACCCCATTTACTAAACCATTTGTTATTTTTCCGCATCCAAGTCTTCTGTCTTTTGCACAATCTGTCACTAAACACAACCTTAGGCCATCTATCCTCTTCCATTTGCTCAATTTTTTTCAGATACCTTATGACTCGTACCATAGCAATTGCTTCAATAGGAGCAGCCCCTGTTTCACTTAACAGGATAGCATAAGGAACTGCACTTTTAATTTTGAATTTGTTTGTAATCAAACGTTTCTGAATTTTCTCAATTTGTTTCCACTGCATCTTGGTTGTGCTGCTGGCCCATAGTTCACAACCGTAAAGAATCACCGGAATCACTAAAAGCCCAAAAAGAGTTAGGGTGGTTTTCCAGTCCCACAGCTCTGCCTCTCTACACCTGTTTTGAAGAGCATAAAATGCTTTCCAACCCCCTAAAGTTCTTTTCTTTCTACAACCATCCCAACTTAAATTTCTGTTGAAGTCAATTCCGAGGTATTTGTACTCTGCAACTTCTTCCAAAATGCTGCCTCCAAAATAGAACTTATGTTGGTTATGCTTTCTTTTGTTAGAGAAAACCACTACTTTCGTTTTGCTAATATTGACTTGCATCCCAACCCTTTACAAAAATGCTCAAGGGAATGTAAATGCTCTTGCAAACCAAGAGCCGAATTAGCAATCAATATAAGGTCATCTGCGTACAAAAGAAGCCTGATAACTAACTTGCCCAAATGGATACCGTCACCCCCTTGCGAATTTAGCCACTCTTCAAGCTTGTCAATATATAACCCAAAAAGGGTAGGAGACAATGGGCAACCTTGCTTGACCCCGATATCGCTTCTAAAACTTTCAGAAATGCCAGCTGAAGTTCTGATTTTGACTTTCACCTCTCCTACAACCTATGCACAACTGCTCTCAAATGCTTGGGAACCCCGAGTTCCTCCATTCTACCCCAAAGCTTATCCCTAGGAACCGTGTCAAAGGCTTTTCTGAAATCAACAAAGCAACAAAAAACTTCTTCCTTTTTTTCCCAACCTTTTTCAATGATGTGCCTTAAAGTTATACAATGATCAACTGTGGAATGTTTAGGTCTAAATCCTATTTGCCCTTTAGCGCGTTTATCTCTTTCTTCTGCCCACTTGCTGATTTTCTTTTCCAACATGCTTCCAAATAACTTTGCAAACAAGGGGTTTATCATTATGGTTCTATAATTTGAGGGATTATTGACGTCACCACTCTTGAAAAGAGGTATTGCCATACTAGTTGTCCAATCTGTGGGGAACCCCTGCTGTAAGATGTTGTTGAAAATTTTTGTGATGTGAGGTGAAAGAAATTTTAAGCCCCACTTTAGATACTCTGCTTGGAGTTCATCTAAGTCTTTTGCTTTTCCAGCGCCCAACTTCTTGATACCCATCTCTACCTCTTGCACCGTGAAGATTTTTATGTCTGTGTTGACCAAGGGAGGAGGGTCAACCTTGGGATCCTGCTCATAAAGTTGTCTTGCATAGTCAAACCATTTAGAAGCTGTAATGTTGTTTTCAGTTTGCACCTTTTTCGATTGGAGCTCCTTCCAAAATAATTTGGGGTTATTTTTCCCGAGGAAGATTAGTTCTTCTCTCCTTGAAACCATGAAATCAACTTTTTTTCTTTTTTACTATCTGCTTGTAAGCTTTGAGCTTTATGTTATCCGTGTCTGATTCCTTCCACCTTTTCCTTTCCTTTTTGCATTCCTCGTCAAACCAAGCATTAACCGGAAAACAATTTTTTTCAGACTTCTTAATTTTTGCTCTTTTGCACTCCGCAAGTGCGCTTTGAATTAAATGTGTTAATCTGTGACTATGAAGGCCATGAGATGGGATTTCCTCCTTCTTGAAGAGCCTCTCTAGCATTATTTTGAAGGTATTACAATTCTATGGATTCAAAAGAATTCTGCCCTTTGGGGGATTTTGTTGAACACATTGATTTTTCGACCCTAATTGCTTTTTTCCGGTCCAAGAGAAACTTAAATAGATTGGTTTGTGATCCGATTTTAAGTCCCAAATTTGATCTCCAATCAACACTTCCTCCATTTTCTCACACAAACTATGCGAGAAAATTACATAATCTACTACACTTGCTCCATTGTAAGTATTGCAAGTGAAATTACCGGACTTTTCCCATCTAGTCAACCCATTACAAATGACTAAATCGAAAGCCCCACATAGCATAAGCAGTTGTTCTCCAAAGATATTGCAGCCTTTATCCTCTGAAATTCGTTTCCACTGATGATTACTCTCTTCTGTAAGCCAAATAGGGTCACTGTCTTCTTTACAACAAAGAATGCTAGCTTGTTCACTTGCAGTTCTAGCATTGAAATCCCCCACTATAAGGACTTCACCTAGCCGAGAATATATTGCAATATCCGTTTTTAGGGCTGCAAAGGGATCTTTGTGGTCAAGCCCTCTACTTTTGTAGATTTTTGAAACTTGCGGTGCAAAATAGCATGCTGCAATTCTAATGAGATTTCCATTTTCTGATATTTTAAGCCAAACAAAGTGTTTATTTGGGTCTTCTTTTTCTAGCTGAATGAAACGACCTTCTTTTTCTCTTACTAATACCATGATACCCCCGTGCCCTTTGCCATTCCCTGCTGCCTTGTTCCACACTGCTATCTTCCAATACCCTTCAAACAAAGGTGTCTTACACCCTTCATGCTCATGTGTTTCTATGAGGCAAATTATGTCTCTACTTTCCGCAATAGGCCCTAACCCAGGTCCTCGTCTCCATGGGTAACCCCTGCAGTTCCAACAAACTAATCTTAAGGAAACCTGGGTAAGACTTGGTTGCTATTTGTTTTGACATGCAAGACTCACAGTTGAGTCTTTGTCCCTGCTTGCCCATAATGACCTTGCTTCCTCATTTCTTGCTAAAGAGTTTGCTGCCTCTTCTTTGTTATCATTTTGCTACCTTGTTTTGGAAGGAGGTCCAAATTGCGCAATCACGGCTTTACCTTTATAAATCCATGCTCTTTTTCCCTCATCTCTTGCTGCCCTAACTTTTGTCATTTCATCTCTCCTTTCCTCTTGTTGTCTTACAGTCAAATCTTCTTCTATAAAAAACCGAGAACCCCTTAAAAGTTGCTTCTTTCTTAGGATGATATCTTTATCATGCAAGTTGGGCATGATGACTTTTATGGGCCTAGCTCTCTCACCGTTGAGCTTACCTACTCTCCATGCTTGACATACTTGTCCTTGCCATTGGATTTTGTCTTTCAAGAAGTCTCTTGCAAGGTCAAGAGTACATTCATTCTTCCCATACTCTTTCACCCCTTTAATAATTATGTTTGTTGCTCTATCCAGTATTTCCTTGCTTTCTCTATCTTGCATGTTGTTAACCTGAATGTTTGTTTCTCCTTCCCTCTTATCAGAATTGTCAATAACTTGAGCCCAAGTTTTGGAAAGTTTTGTGGGATCTTCTTTCCTCCCTTCTCTTGATGTTTCTTTGTTGTTGTCTATTTGAGCAACTGCTTTCCCCTTATCCTGGGGTGGCTTCGCATTCATCACCTCTGTGTTTTCCACTGCAAATTTCTTCATGTTTTGCACCTCCGCTTTCATGCGTTGCCATTCTGTTTTCCCTATTCGGAGAGCTTCCTGCAGTAATGACACTTGCTCCTTCAGAGCTTTGTTGCTTTCTGCTAAAGCCTGATTTTCAGCTGTTATTATATGGATTGTACAATCTCTTTCCAGCGCTTTAGCTTCTACTACTTCCAACCTTTCTTTTACATTTAAGAGTTCTTTCACATAAAGATCAGATGACCAAGTGAGAGGTGTGGATGTGGGACTATATAAAGCATAATCATCACTAACTTTTCCTTTTCCTTTGGACTTGCTGCCACATGCTTGCGAAGAAGACTTGTTTGAATGTTGTTTCTTGCGAACAATACTCTCCCTTTGAAAGCTTTTTTTCCTTGTCTGCTCCCATTTTAGACGAGCTAGTCTCCTTTTTAAAATACCCTGATATTGTTTGGCATTGACCCAAACCCACTTCCCCGTTTTCGTTGATGAGGCAATTTTCACTTGCCCTATATCACTTGTTTCTACGGGTTCTAAAGTTTCTTGTTCCATTGTCATGATGATATTAAGGGAAATCAAAATCTCTGCCCAAAACTGACCCTTTGTTTTATGCTTAACTCTTCAATCTCTGTTGTTCTGACCACTGAAAACTTACTGCTCTGTCCTTGCTGCTCTGCCCACTGTCCACTGAAAACTAGCTGCTCTGCCCTTGCTGCTCTGCCCACTGTCCATGTCCCCTATGCTCTGCCCTTGCTGCTCTGTCCCTGTCCTCTGTCCTCTGTATAAAATTGACGAAGAACCGTACATTAAAAAATCCCATTTCTGGAAACTCGGAATGCGAATGGCAGTGGTCTAGTAGAAAGTTGTCCAATCTCGTTGGGAGTTAAATTCTCTGAAAAACCTGCAGCCGTCCCCATTGAGTGAATTTACAAATCCTTCACATGAAACGCAGAAACATTTACAAGCATTATGTCAATGTGATGCAATAGGAACACGTCAAAATCCTTCCAGATACGGTTGAAAATAAACGGTGTATTCAAATAAAGCCCAATATAGTGGAGGGCGTAAGAAATTTCTGGCCGAACCCCAAAGATTGAAAATAGAAGTCACTTTGGAGGAATTGACAAAATGAGGATGGAAGCCACTTTGGAGAAATTAAACTTTTCAACAAGCATAAACACAAACATAATCAACACAATCCTAGTAAAACATTCCATTGAATGACTCTTCTTCCATCTAATACATAAAGTAGTTAATACAATCTTGGTAATAAGCACCATTATATCTAATATAAAGAGATAACCTATACAACTTTAATATAAAGAGATAACCCAGGTAATAAATTTCATTGTCAGTAAATCAATCTTCTTCCATCCAATACCAATAAAAAATAATCCCTATACAAACTCAAACCATACATCCATACATCAATCTTTGTTTTTAAAGATTTTTAAAACTTTACTATGAGGTAAACTGGATTCTATAAATATATTTGTCAATATTTCAAACATCTCTGACTTTAAACTTTGCTATGCGGTACACTGGATTCTAGAAATATATTGCCAAGATTTCGTTATGACCCCCATTCCTATTGTACCAAATATTTCCGTTTTGACCTTGATTTCGTTATGACCCCCATTCCTGTTGTACCAGATAGAGAGTGATTCAGAATTGGCTTGCGCAATTAGTTTTATTGCTTGTCGGCCGAATGCTCTGTTATCGAGCGTGTGAAATCAGACAATGCTTCTGTTCAATGTGCAGTGTTGCCATGTGAAGTGGGACCCAGGTGAGTGCATTCACACTAATAGGAAAGCATGCCTTCCATTTGGAAATTTGAAAGAGAAACACTTATTAATTTGGAAGCACGCCTTCCATTTGGCAGTTTGAAAGAAACAACTGATTTAATTTGGAAGCATGCCTTCCATTTGGCAGTTTGAAAGAAACACTTGATTTAATTTGGAAACATTTGACACGTCATCATGTATGTATTTTTGGGATTGTCCGTGCAATGCGCTCCAGGGTAAATATCGCATTCATTCAATATTTATCAGGCAATATGGCCATTAATGAGTCGGGTTGTATATATGTCTACTTTTTATTGGCGTAGTCTACATGTGCTACGAATTGGACTTCCCGGTGGCGTTTTTCATTTCATTTCCGGCAGCACGTGAACTCTCGTCGTGGGCCCCAGCTTGTGGTGTCTCCGTTTCCTTTTATATTTCCGTCTCCGTCCGTCACCATCCTAATTTCCGTCTTTCCGTCTCCGTCCGTCGCCATCATAACTCGTCTAGCTGGCCCGAAGCCCTCCAGCTCTAAGCTCTAGTCAAACGCCAGTTCTGCAACTTATTCGAACTCATTTTTGGCACTTTCCCAATTCAAACTCCACTCTATTGCATTGCGCGCAATTCAGCAGAGAAACGAAAACACAGCCCAAGCAGTTTTGGGATTTCTCCAGCTTAAGAGGCTCTGCAGTCTCTCCCCTTGTGTGGCCATGTCTCCAAAAACAGTCTGGATCCTGCCAGCAACACTCCTCAAGCGATCCTTGTTCTAACCCATTTCTGTGCATGTTTGGCAACACAGTGAGCATTAGTAGTTCCTCTGCCATATTTAGGCTTCATAGGAAGCAAGCCCTGGGCACTCAGGATACCGACTTCAAGGACACCAATGGAGGGCTTCCACAATTATTTGGCAGTGGGACTCAGATCTCTGCTGTAATGTGTAGATTCATCAAGGACATGATACCCACCATCAAGACAGATTCTGAGATTAATCCTGCTTGCAAACTCAGTTTCTTTCTTCTCTCCATTAACGACAGAATGCTTTTCAACGTACCACCTGGCGGGAACAGGTTTTTGATCCAAACGTCTTACTACTGATGACAAAGGAATTATAGTCTTCCCCATCACTTCATCTTTGTTTGGTCCTTGTCGATCCTTTGCTGTGAGAATCAAGTGCTCCTCCAACGGCTCTGCTGCCACGAAAACCAAATCCTCATTCCAAAGGGGATTTAATTCCCTGTTCTGAGAAACTCGTGTTTTTGTTATTTGGCTTCTCAGCTGTACTTTCACACTGACCTCAGGAAACCTTCCTTTATCATTTGACAGCAAATCCTGAGCCTCAATCACATTGACTCTAATGTACCCGAGTTTAGGAGAAAGGTACACCTTGGAACGAAGGCTAGCGACCCGACCAGTATGTACTGCAGCAGCATCAGCATGCCATGCTTCAGGAAAGGCCTCATCTGCTTGAGTCCCCGTCTACACTGCAAACATAAGCTCACCTGTCACCTTTGAGCCTGCATCCTTGCCTTCCAAACTATACCATTGAGGTGTCAATGGACTGTCAGGAGGCACTCTCGTGGGTATCTCATGGATATCAAACATGAAATGTCCAATGAAATCATCCTTGATTAAGTCCTTATTCTTAACCACAATATACACATACGATGCTTGGGTTCTCTCTTTGGAAAATGCAAATACCGGATTCCATTCTGGATTAGTTTCCTTCTCAAAGTGTCTCGTATTTCCCTTGTAGTTCCCAAGTTTTACCTCGACATAAGGATCACAGCTCCCAGTAATGTCCATTGTTGGCAGGTCTCTAGATTCTACAATACGAACATACAGCTTGTCTCTATGCACCCCCATAGCACCTAACTGAGAACCGGTCTACTAGCTGAGAAGGTGTATTATGCATATGCACTACTTTTACTTCAGGCTTTCTCTCCTATACAGCTTTAGCACTTTGCTGTGTAGTCTGCTGTCAGTGTTGATACCCTCAACCATCAAAAGGATCTTGTAACAACAAAATATATTTACTTCACATACACATTTCATACAATAAGAGTGTTGCATCTTCAGGCTTCCTGTAGGCTTTAGCTGCTGCAAGGGGTCTGGGAACTACTTCTCAAATCTTTAATGGTTGTTGCAAGGGGTCTTCTCCGTGTATGCTCCAATGACAAAGGTCAACATCATCAACTAGTAAGTGTCTCTAAGACTCTTCATGTCACCCAAACAGTCTTCTACACGGCTACTCCATGAGGGCTTCAACAATGCTCATTCTACATAGATAATCCCTTCAAGACTGCCTTCAATGGTTCTGCAACACAGTTGCCACAAAAAGTGCACAACAGTCCTCAGAGTATCCTTAAGTGTCCTTCATTATGCAAATACCAGATTCCATTCTGGATTAGTTTCCTTCTCAAAGTGTTTCGTAGTTCCCTTGTAGTTCCCAAGTTTTACCTCGACATAAGTATCACAGCTCCCAGTGATGTCCATTGTTGGCAGGTCTCTAGATTTTACAACACGAACATACAAGTATAGCATCTGTTCAACCAAATCATAAGTGCTAGTCATAATATATGTCTTGTCACAAGCACATATAATGCCTCTTTCCATGACCTGCTTCTAAACATAATGCAACATTTTTCAAGTGAACAAACAAGTTAGTTACAAACATTTGATTTGTCTTGCCCAGATTATAATGGTATCATATGATTTTATTTTCAGGGATATATATCATATAACTGAGACTCCTTGTAAATGAAGACAATCCTTCAATTATCATGATTGACCTTGAAGGTTTCTCTGATTATACTTTACAGTCTCTTCACTATTCCATGATACACTCAAATGTAGCATTACTAACAGTTTCAATGAGAACCACAAGTCTAACTACGGATCTCTTTTAAATAGACTCATACCTGGTCCTTAAACCAGAAATTCTGAATGTGACCTGCTGGTACATACCTTGCAGACATTATTACAATCTGAATCTATAGCTTCCTGGTCCTCAGAAGCTCGGGCCTGTGCCACAGGAGCCACAGGAAATTCATTCACTTTCCTGAGGAGATGCAACAGAAGACTTGGCTTCTTGAGATATTTGGACCCTCTAACGACAGAATTATAAGTCACTTAGAATTAGACAATATTGTATTCATAAAACACATTCACACTTGTCAATAATATAAGATATTGACTCAGTCTTCTAAATTTAAAGAGCGCCATATTTTGCATATACCATTATGACATAGTGAGATCATCTTGCTTCATTGAATTAGAAATCATTAGATTGAAAGAGAACAGACTTGTGACTAGACCTAGATTAGGTCGTTGCTGACAAATCTATTTGAGATATAAAAATAAACTGATACATACCTTGAGCGTCAAGCTACATACTGAATCTCATATTCAACCCTAATGATTTCTTCCAAAGCTATTTGGATTACGCAATAATACATATCATATCTATAGAGATAACGTGCCAGGTCAATTCTCTTCCATTTTCTTACAGATATCAAGTTGGCTTCTTACATAGCATTTTGACTACGTCTCATCTCCTTTTATTTAAGGGCATAAATCTAACATCAGATAGACATCTCTTCCCAACCACAAGATATCTGAGATTGTAATCAGATCAGTGACAAGACAACCAGTAAGATGTCATATCATGCTCTTCCATTTGTCCACAACAAGTCCTTCTTGAATAGCTCTTAGACTCAGATTGTCACCACAGGTTAGGATCAACACCACAGACTAGGATCAGATCAGTACCATAACTTGCATCAAACACTCGGATCATCATCTCAGATTGTGTACCTAACTGAGAACCGGTCTCCTTCAAACTGTAATCTACTGGCTGAGAAGGTGTATTATGCATATGCACTACTTTTACTTCAGGCTTTATCTCCTATACAGCTTTAGCACTTTGTTGTCTAGTCTGCTGTCAGTGTTGATACTGCATTGTTTCTGTCTCCAGTGGAGATCTCTCCTTGTTTTCATTATCCTCTTTTAAAGGATTCTTTCTGAGTCCATTCTCTTCCACATAATAAACCTTCAGGGCAACATCTCCCTTGATGTGTGAGAAAATGCCCCTCTTTTCCAGTGGAAAATGTTGCACAACTGCTTCTTCCTCTCTGACAACGCTACTTCCATAAATCCTGACTCTTCCCATGAAGTTCTTGGTGTGAGCTGATTTATTCTCATGATATACATGTACATCTATTGTCTCAAAGGAAAAATTAGAAGGATCTAGGACAGTGAATGAGAATTTTTCATTCCAGACTGGACTTAGATCCTTGTCTTTAGTTACAGTGTGAAACCTTTGGTGGGAAAATTCAACCTCAATATAAGCACATGATGAACCCTGCCCATCCTTGGGCATCAAATTGTGGGCACTAATAACCTCCACTACTAACATGAGCTTACTCATTTTTCTCTTTTTTTATTTCTAAAAAACACAACAGTATGGTGAACCCCCTTCTTCTTGAGTGACACTTTGTTTCACAAAAGCTAGACTCATTCAAATTAACTTCTGTTGGGCATGTGTCAAAATTTGTGTATGTCTTTATATTTTGTACTTGCTGAGTTTTTATCAATTTATCCCTGATCCGATTCAAACTCTTGACTCTTTTGCCTCAATGAGTGCTTGTCAACTCCAAGCCCTGTGACTATGATGCAGATTATTAAAGAAACAATTACCAAATCAAAAAAAACAAATCCATATAACAGAACTTTACAAATAGAGAAAGAAATAAACATTGCTGAGACAAAAAGAAAAGTTCATATGACCTCCAACTGCAAATGATGCAGGTAAACTTGTTATCACAAATAACCAACCATTGCCATTGGCACACTCCTTTGCAGCAGGTGTTAAAAATTCTCAATTCACCAGAGAGAACTCATTTTTTGGTAAGCAAACCATTTTACATGGGTCTGGAAATGTAGGTTTGAATATGAGCATGTGGAATTCTGGTACGGTTGTTGGAAGTGGAAATGATTTCCATAGAGTTAACATGCCAACAGTTTCTTCTGTTTGGGCACATCACTCTATGACAGTTGAGAGTCAGCCAAGGACAACGGACTCCAGAGATGCAGAAGACAACAAAAGGAATACTTAATAGCTTTCATGTCTAAGCATTACTTAATAGCTTTCATGTCTAAGCATTATTGGATTGTTTTCTGTATCATATGACTTTTGAGGATGTTGGGACAGTAAATCTCAGATGTGGTGGAGGCCTTGGTGCTTTTGATTTGGACCAGCTTCATTTCACCAATGTTGTAAGTCTGCGCAGTTCTTTTTATCAATTGAGTTAAAAAGAAAAATTCATATGACCTCCAACTCACGATAAGAGAATATCAGAGGAAAATATAACTTCTGAAATAGGCACAACATGGGAAAGCTAAAGTACTTAAATGCCCTTATACTACTCAGTGCACAACTTTAAATGAAAAAAGTTCAGAAAAATCACATGTACAAAGCTGCAACAAGACTTATTTTAATGGTACAACTCATGGAGGTCCATGAGATGCTATGCACCAAGGATGTGCTATGGCACAAATTTAAAAATTTAAAAATATAAATAAAAAATAAATATTATAATATAATTATAAATTCAAGAAACATCCTTAAGGTAAGTGTTCATCACATGCAATTGCCTTAATAACAATAAAGATATACTTCAAGCTATGTTATATTGCATCATGTATTGGAAAACAAAACCATCCCTCCAGACAGCAACAAATCAAATGCACAGGTGTGTACTTATCAGTTCCTTGTCCACTGAGAGAAAATTGAAGTGCCTATATATCAACAACAATTGGAGTAAGTCCATCAACTTAAAATTTCTGGTATCCAGCTTCTACAATAAAAAATTCAAGCAAAAGCACACCATAACACTCTGTTTATGTCCTTGTGGGCTACCCATGTGATTCAGCCAAGTTGTTATTACCCAATTCTGAAACCAACACAAGACTTCTACCAATGCTGCCGTGGTTGACCAAAACATCAACAAAAGTTGCCATAGTAGCCATTACACAATATTGATTCTTGGGGACAAAACAATACATTATCTACCTCCTTGGGGTATATGGAAAAGTTAGGAGAAGCTGCTATATTAGCAATATCCATAGAAGATCACCATAAATTAAACATTTTTTTTTCAGGATTCAGGATTCAATATGGAGATAATGAAGATGGCTTTATTCAAGAACCTGTATCTCCTCCTGCACACAGTATTGACTGCATTTGTGTTCAGGGGTCTTCTAACAATACATAGTTTAAATGGATTTCCAAGCTAAACAAGGTTTGGACTTACAAGATTTTTTGCAAATCATATGTGATTGATTTGATATCAAAGACCGCTTTCCAAAACTTAGTTCATAGATAATGGATTCTATTGGATAAAGTTGTCATTGATGTCAATATGATGACAAACCATATGTGTATTGCTGAAGCTAGCCCTAGGTATATAAAAGACAATGATTGAAACCCTAAGAGAAAACCCTAGAAGCAAACCCTAGGTGCCAAGTGCATTAATGTGGCCCTAGCATTGTTGAAGATGAAGAAGCCCTAGATAATTGATGGATGAACATATATGGAAGGTGCCCTAGGTCTATGAACAAGAAACGATATTACATATGGAAGAAGCCCTAACAATGAAAGCCTAGATGCATGGAAAATACCTAAGCCCTAGATAATTGATGTCAAGTCCTAAGCATTGCTAATCATTAAGCCTTAGATAATTGATGAAAATCCCTAATATACCTTACATGTATAGATGAAGAATGTATAGGTGCATCTATTTTCTTCTATGAGGGTTAGACATGCATTCCTACAACATCTCAATGAATACCTAAGCCTTGCAAGGCCTTTTATGCTATCAAAAGGGGATTATAAGATGCCTTAAAAAATACAAAAAAAAAATATTATAGGAGAAACAAGAAAGTAATAAAAAAAAGGGGCATCCATTTAAGGAAGGCCCCTTTTTGGGATTGAAAGAACCTCTAGCATATTTTAGGATCACTTGAAAGCAGGTTTTATGGAGATGACATTGAAAAATATAATGAAGGACACTTGAGGATACTCTGAGGACTGTTGTGCACTTTTTGTGGCAATTGTGTTACAGAATCATTGAAGGCAATCTTGAAGGGATTATCTATGTAGAATGAGCATTGTTGAAGCCCTCATGGAGTAGCCGTGTAGAAGACTGTTTGGGTGACATGAAGAGTCTTAGAGACACTTACTAGTTGCTGATGTTGACCTTTGTCATTGGAGCATACACGGAGAAGACCCCTTGCAACAACCATTAAAGATTTGAGAAGTAATTCCCAAACCCCTTGCAGTGGCTGAAGCCTACAGGAAGCCTGAAGATGCAACACTCTTATTGTATGAAATGTGTATGTGAAGTAAATATATTTTGTTGTTACACGATCCTTTTGATGGTTGAGGGTAGCAAATATGTCCCTCAAACTACAGATGGGGGAATTTATGGTAGGGTTTTGGGGACAGGTAGTGAGCTAGGGTTTCTAATTTGTGACATTTAAGACTTTCCACCCTTGGATTTCCTTTCATATGCATAACCCCTTTTAGTACATCCAAATATATTTTCTTTTTAGCTTCATCATGACCATTTTTCTCTTCTAGTTACAATAATATATTTTTACAAAGAGTTAGGTTCAAACAGTCTTATCTTAGTTTGGATTTTCAACCTTGGATTTGACATGTAGATATTTGTCCAGTTTTGCAGAGAGTCTGACCTTTGATTCTAAGACTTGAAACTTCTAGTGTATTCTTTGATTGTTATTTCCTTTTGGAACAAATGCATGAGTTGAACATCTTACGATTCATCTTGGGTATGGTTCTCTCTAAGTTAATGCATATATAAAGTTGCCAAAGTACCCTTGGGGATTTTAGAAATCTATCTCTCACCGCAAGTATGGGGTGACCCATCCAAATGTTGTGGATTCTTTTATTGTGATTTTGTTTTGGAACAAATGCATGAGTTGAGCATCTTATGATTCATCAAATAGAAAAAAAATAGAAAAAATATCTCATTTTTTTACAGAATTGTAAAAAAACTATTAACAATATGAAACTCCAACCCATTTAGGCAATGCATCATCACATCTAGGGCATCCACCAACACAATTGGGTCATTATTACAACAACATATTCCAATTTTTTTTCTCATCAAGCTTCATGCCAACAACTTACAATGTTGTTTTGGGCCTAAGACATACTTCTACACTTATTTTTTCCTTTCTTCGTTCTTGTTAACAATTCAGAGGGTTATAGCATCTGTTTTTAGGATTTTTTTACTGTTTTTGGAGCTATTTATTTAGGGTTTTTATCATGCTATTATTTTTTCCAAAATTTTAAGGTTGTTAACCTTTTGTGTCCATTGACATAATAGGAAAAAAGTTAGCAGGAAGCCCTCCTTGCCACATACTTTTTAAAAAGTGCAAACCAGTGTTGCACAACTCATACTTCGCAAATACCCGGATGGCATATCATTGGACAACTTGGGAAGGCTTGGGAAAGACTCGAAAAATAGCAAAAAAGTGAAAACTATCTCATTTTTTTGCATAAAAGATAAATTAATGTCACATCATATTATTGAGAAAGGATCCCCAACATCAAAACATTTACGTCGTATTCCTCAAGTGCGCAATGGCAATCATAACAATTTGCAGAGTTTTTAAAAGGGCCCATTTGTGATTGAATAGATATGTTTTTGGTGTAATGAAATTTTAAAAATTCTAAAATTGTATGCTAAAGAGTCTTATCATGAAAGAGAACTATCAACGAGCTTAAAGATGCCTTGATTATGTTCAAAGAGGACAAGAATGCAACTTGCATAAAAAATAAAAATTCTAGGATGCATTTTGTAAGCTCATATGCCATTATAAAGATCGAAGCTATAAGACTCAGCGATGTTAATTAGCACTAGGTCATTAGTACAACAAACATTAGTATAGTTTGTGATATTCCCACTTAGCATTTTGCTAAGTGAAATATCCAATTTTGCCATTTTTTCCATCATATCGATTTGCACTTAGGAAATGTGGGTAGATGGGGTACCACAACGCAGAGGAAATTATAGCAACGTAGGGACTACGCAATACTTGGTGGAGTCATTCCGGGAGGTTGAGGAGTGAGGGGAGTTTGAGGTGGAGATTTTGTGGGGAGGCTTTGGGAGCCTTCCAACAAGGATTACAGTCATTTTGGGAGCCTTTACCAACAAATTTCACGGGAGGAACATTCTTCCCTGCAGTAGAGCCACTGAAGCAAGAGGGCTGAATTTCCGGGGTCAAGCTTTGGCCAAACCCTTTATGGGTTTTTCTGGGTATTGTGTAGGGAGGATGGGATTAATTTCCCAGAAATTTTTGAGCAGTGGAGAGGGACCTAGCAGCATACCTATTCAGGCAACAACATATTTATGGGAAGTTCCAGTGTAGAACTAGGGAAGCACAGCGATTTAAGGAAGAAGGGTGACCTGTACTACATTTGTGGCTTTGCTAGCTTGCATAGAGCAAGCCCAGGTGCACTTTTTCCAACACGTTTATTGTACACCCATTCTTATTAATAAAATGACTCGGCAACGTAGATTTTGGTGTCAACTTGTGTTCTGAATGCGTGTTTATGTTTTATGTGATTTTTATGTCTATGCACGCCTGCTATTTGTTGTAACATTGGATTAGGGATATTACATAGTTGCAACTTACAATAAAATACAATAACATTACAACTTAAATTTATAGGCCAATAAATGCCTTCATAAGAAACTAGTACAATACATTTTCCATGTTACAAAACCAAGTTTATAGTAATCAATCATCATAACTTCCTCAAAATGGTGGCACACATGTTCCAACCCCATAGAGAAAAAGAACCAAAATCCTAAACCATTGAGGTTCCTAGGAATTAGATCTACGTTTACTATAGTCTATTGTTGTTCAAAAATAGCTATTCACATATATCATCACTTGCCACATTCATTAGAATATGGAAATATGGACCATACCTTTTATAAGGTAAAGATTAACATTGAAAAATAACTACTCAAGATTCAAATGGATCAACAGATTTGACTTTCAGGCAAAGAGTTCTACTTTAGCATGAACCTCGTACATATTTTTTATTGCATGCAAATCAAAACCAATCTCAGATGAAAATTCATGAATTACTATTACAAATTATACGTGTTCATCGCACAACCTTTGGAAGATGTGCATTGTTCTCTAAAGGAGCCATGTTACACTGGTGCAAACCCAAAACAACATAATAACATTATTCAACATTAATGAACATGGATCTAAACCAATATTTCTATTCAACATGTGGGGAGAACAAAAGAATTTTGCACTTGGAAAATAAAAATTGGGAAGTCTATCATTTAACCCAACTACTTCGAAGTTATTCCTTCCCAATTAGTTACATTGTGTTAATTACATCAATCTTCAATCTTTCCTTTATAAAAAATATGTTTTCCATTCTAGAGTGATTTGCATGTCAATTAAAAATAAGTAATTATTCCTCATAGTATCCATGTTAAAAATTCTCCTTTTGCTATTTTCCAGGAGCAGTGATCTTGAACCACTTCAAGTACTGATTGGCATGCAACATGCATGAGATCAAATAAAATTAAAGATGATCTTTTTGGAAGCTTCTTGAGGCCATACAAGCACTTCCTAGTGAGAATAGAGGGCCTGTCAAACAATTAGAGCATCCCTGCCATGAATCCAATTATCCAAGTTAGAAAAACATTATCTTATTCATGTTAACAGCTTAGATATTTTGCAAATTTATAAAATACGAGATTTGGGGGGTTGTCTTTACTATAATGGATCATTCAAGATGATGAGGTATGCCAGTAGAAAATTGTGAAATTTTGGAGTTGCAACCCTCTTGTGGGCATGTTTGTATGGTAGAAGAAGATACTTCTCTCCTCATATTATGATTACCTGGTATAAATATAGTACAGAAGATAAAAATATATTAATAATGTCCAATACACTAATAAAAAAAATTTGAGAACAAAACTATCACAACATACCTGACAAATCACCAACTGGAAAATTGTCAACCAGCGAAGCATGTTCCAAGCGAGGAACATCCATAGAAAAATCCCCTATATATATATATATAAATATAAAATTTCAATTCTCATCATAAACATATTGGCACATAAATTAATGCACACATGAAAATATTGATTACATCAATTAGTATTTCTATCTAATGTACCTGAAATTGTAGGAAAGTTAGAACGACACTGCATCAATCTATCTCGTTGAGTTGAAGGAACAATAGTGGATTGTTGTACCTCTACAAAAATTCGCACAAAAGTCAGCTAAGAAATGATGATGTTCATATACACTAATGTAAACATATTGATCTCATTACTCTATGAAACATACCTGGCACAATAGAGGATGCATGGTTGGAGCGAGGACGGCCCCGCTTGTTGAGGTGTTGAAATTGAAATGGTTCATATTCAGATGCATGGACATTTAAATCAACTTCCAAGCCACCACTTCGTTTGTTTCTTTTTTTTTCTTTTTTGGACTGAGAAAACTCTTTTTCCTCTTCAAAGATGATTCAAAAGCCCCCAACCCAAGGGTGAAGTCATAATCCATAATATGAAGATTATTGGCATCATCCGTCATTTTTTTAACCAAACCAATCAATTGATTCGTCTTGCTCAAAGTAGCAGGAGGACTGTTTCGAAACAAGACCAAATAGCCAAACAACTCCTCTCTAGCAAACTGGAGTTCTTCAACATTTATATCAACATTGTCACCAACCATAAAAATTGTGCTAGTATCTTCACCAAGGTTTGGTGTCTCCATACTTATCTCAAGAGGGGCATTCAATGAATTGGGTGAGGCATATTGATATGATAACAATTTTGATTCCATCAAGGGGGAATACAACCAATCTACCTTTATAACATGCTTGCAAATGTTGCCACGAATAGACCATGGGCAATCACAAGTTAAAAAATTTGTGCGGTGAAAACTGACGAGATATTTCTTATCACGATTACTTTGACTCTTCACCCAATAAGCATGAGATATACTTTCATGAAGGCTGCAATCACTATCTACAATTCTTCTAGCTTTTTCTATTGATGATTCAAGTTGCTTCTCCTTCTTGTAATTGTTTAAATATCCTTCTTTTTTCAAAATTTCCTTGAATCGATAACAAGGTTCAACATTAGTTAGTAGGATATAGATCAACCAATCCATTCGACGAGCACACTTCTTTCTTCGATCGGATAAAAAGTTTGTCTTCAAGTAACTATGATATGACTCCACAGCATTGTTTGTCTCCTGATTTGCATGAGGAAAATCTCGACAACCTTTTACCCACATTCCTAAATATAAAAAAAGATGAGTTAGTGAAGATACATTGTTTTTATAAAACAAAAAAATATGAATATAAAAAAGAGTATGTGAACTTACGAATCTTATCACCAGCAACCCAGTTCTTGTGGAAATAGTCCAAAAATTTCTTTTCATTTGCAAATTTATTGAAAAATCCATTGATTGCATTGGTCATTGCATCATTGGAGCAATTTATCATGATAGACCCTAGCTCACTAAACATCTCGTTTGCTTTTTCTCGACTACTGGCTAATCGGTTCACATTTTTTAGCCATGCTCTTCGTACGTGCCAAACACACAAAATCACTTCACAACTTGTGATTCTCCTGCCAAATTCAATTAATCTTAAGTGTGATGTCTTTAGAATAAACAAAAATTACAATGTAAAATAAGAAGATATAAGTTACCTCAAAGCATCGATTTCAGCCAATGCATCATCAACCATGAAGGCATTGACTTTCCAATTAGGACAAAGTTGATAACACCTATGCATGAGGCGCTCCAACCATTGTGCAATATCCTGTGATGTATTACGAGATGCCACCACCCATGCAACTGGAACCCCACTTTGTTGCTCATCAAAAGCCACGAGTGTGTACAATTGATACTGTCATATTAAAAAAATATATAAATTCAAACTTAAGTCATTAATCATATTAAATTGCTACAACTCAAATGATTGTAATTAATAAATCATTAGCAACATACCCCATATTTATTTGTACTAAATGTTGAATCCATGGCTAATAAACTGTTATGAGATAGCTTCACCATGGTCTCTAACATCCATTTCGTTTGTATCCCAGCTATAAAAGGGACTTCAACACCATTGGGCTTTTGGTAAAAGAAGAAGTCATCATGGTGTTTTTGATACCAAAGATTCACACTCATTTCATCTTTTTTGTGCAATTGGTAATTTCCTTTCATTAAACGATTATAGATGTTGACAACAACTTTTCTGCACAAGAAGAAATCTCTATCTCGAGCTGTAGCATCCATGTCCACATATTTCTTAATGTGCATCTTACACACTGAGTCAATTGGCACTTCTAAAAAGAAACAACTTTCAATATAAGAAATCATGTCCCTCGAAAGTCTTGGCTTATGCAAAGACCTCGCATCACCTGAAGTGTCGTGTTGTCCATGACAGGGCCATCCATTCCCATCTTCATGATCATACATATTATATGTTAATATTGCTATTTTAGGGCTATTAACCACAACCTTTACAATGAAATGGCACTGGCAGCCCCTCTTTTTCACAAATGAGCACCTTCGTTTCATTGAATCATCTCCTCTTTTGTCCTTTGGGCCATACGAACAAGTATATCTACACAAAAATATTTGAAATGTCAATAAATATGAAAATTAACAAAACAATATTAATAACAACATCTATTAATAGCATTTTTTAAATACTTACAACTCATATCTCAAGGCAGCACTAGCCCTTGAGCTTGGGGGTTTTCTTTGTCGACGAATAAATGTACATGGAGCTTTTGGATTCGTCTCTTCTCCTCTAATAAAGTCGTCAACTCTATGTAAAGGAATTTTTGCGACCCGATCAATACTCATGTTTGTTTTATATACTTCAGCCCAGACTAAATCTTTACCAGAAAATGTGATCTTGTCTTTAGGGTCTTGCACGTCAAGGTCCATGATAGTCTTCCATTTATTTTACTTTCCCATTTTGAATCGATGTCTACAAATGCAGAAGCAAAATCAAAAGTAAAATCATTAAATTGAACTTGACATTTTCCATAAAGAAACAATGATAACCAATAGACAACAAGATTGCAAGTAAAAATACTTCCATATCTACTAAACATGGCAGAGAAGGTGAAGTGCAAAGTACACTCTTATCTTGATATAAATTTTGTTTGGAATACATCTATACTTCTTTGCAATTCCTTGGTGTATTTCCTTAACAAAATTTTAATGAAATCTAGATACCAAGGCATTGGTGTGTCAGCCTTGGGTATATTTTTGTAGATTCAAGTTTGTTTCCCTTTGTGATCCTCCCAATTGACAGAACAATTCAGAATAAGGCCACAACATCATTGTAATAAACAAAGTAAGCATACAAATAGATAGCAGCACACAATATTGGCATTTGATTCTGTGTAGATAGATGGGACCAGCCATGGCTTAAGATAGCCAATACTGATACCAACAGGTCCACAACTCCTATTACCAACTTATAACTATTGTTAAGAGTAATAACCCTCTTAACAATACTGTATTAAATAATTCTCTATCTGAACTCCTTAACATATTATTGTGTGTTATTTATCCTAACACATCTCACCTTACAAGGAATGGTAAGCAGAAATCAGGAATAGCTAGGAATGGGCATGAAGTCATCACCTCATGATTTTTAAAGGTCAGATTCTCTGTTCTATGACATCTATGCTCACCATTCTTTGTCAAGACTCGTACAAGTTAAGTTCTCCTTCTGCCTTTAAATTTTCATAAATTTATATTGGCCTGTGTTACATTCAAACTTTCTTAACACATGTTTACAAGATATATTGGCAATTTTTTCTCTGCATCATTAGCACATTCATGAAGAAAAAGTCCAATGATGGGGGCAACAAGCTAGTAGAAAGGGAGAACAAGTTTTGCAAACAAGGTTTTCTCTATCATGCCTGTATCACTTTTGGATCTTGTTTCAGATATAGTTATTCATATGTAGATGCAAGGGGATTGTATTCAGTAACAAGTAGGTAAATTCTGCATGGAGAATTCATCTCTACTACTGATAAATAGCTGTAGAAGTAATTTACAGGGATCTTGTCAGGGAGCAACTTTAAGGAAAACAAATTGTGTATATGCCACTTCTTTACCGAGCCAACACTTTGTGCTACAACAAAGTTCTGATATATCTTTGTGGAAACTTGCTTTTAGATCACGATTCTTTCTTTTTTGGACTGTTAACTATTTCTTGTTTATGCACGTAATTTGTCTATTCTTAGTAAATTTTACAGGAATTATTCTTAGTAGTACGTTGATCCTACAAAACTTTGGCATGCATCAAGTGCTTTCTGACAGGTTTTCAACTACAGTGAATCACAATCCTCTATATTTTAATAAATTGATGATACTGATATAAACTTAACTGCACTGTTTTATTTAGGTCTGCATTTTGATCTTAGTGAACTTCTTACTGATCTTTGGTAATCTGGCCATCACTGGGGGCAAACACAGAAGGTTCAAAGGAATGCGGGACTGCATATTTAGGACTGTTAGAGACGAGGGTGTGCGTTCTCTTTGGAGGGGAAATGGCAGCAGTGTCCTCCGGCATTACCCATCAGTGGCACTCAATTTTTCTCTCAAGGTATGCCTTAAATTCTATGGTTTCCTTTGCTGGCTGTTAGTTTTGCCAGTCTTTAGATTAGTTCCTTTATTTTGGGTGTTTCAATATTTTGAATTTACCATGGCTAATATGCAATTCTTCTTGTTTCTTCAAATTGGGTTTGCGTTCTTTTTTTGGGGAGGCATAATCTGTGTGATATTGCAAGTTATATTATTAAAGTGACATATGTGTATGTTGGATTCCTCTTCTCCATATATGTATATATTTAATTGATAAAAGTTGAATAGGTCTCTCAACAATTTCTCATAACATTTATATGGGCTGGGAGCAAAGGCTTGTTCCCATCGAGTTGTAAATTATTTTAGGGCTGGGAGCAAAGGCCACTTCCCACAGAATTGTAAATTATTTTAAGAGTATGT